>JAIGNY010003771.1:365000-440000 GCA_020152595.1 Chiridota heheva
ATTTCATAATTGTTTTACCCATTAGTTCATGGGTGTCATTTAAATTTGAATCTTTAGTGAATAAACTTAAATTCTGTATTTGATTTAGTTTTGTAAATGATCAATTTTGTGTAATGGAATGTGAGGTCTGACGTCTTATGATGGTTATTGCTTAAACTTGTGCACAGGATTTGTGAAGTCTGACTTCGGATGTCTGGCTTATCTTGCCATGCACTAGCTCTCTGTGTAAGCGAAATGTGAGATCTGACCTCACATCTCTTTATTGTTTATACTGCACACGTTTTGTGTGAAGGAAATGTGAGATTGATGTAAAATCTTGGTGCTTACTGCTTATGACGAATGAACACACATTGCAGTGACTGGGTCGCGACCTACGTAAACCAGTGATAGCCATTGCCATCAGGTGCATACATCTTAGACGAAAACACATGTACGACATTCAGATACTCATAACATGGACACAAATTTGTTGTACACTGGTGTGTCAAACCCATGATTAAACCGAGATCTTGTGGTTTGTAGACAAGCGTGAATAACTTGACACCACATCAGTGCACGGGTTTTGTAGGTTCTGACCTCAGATGTCTGGTTTATCTTGTCATGCACTCTTTGTGTAAAGAAAATGTGAGATCTGTGACCTTACATGTCTTGATGGTCATTGCTTACACTTGTGCATGTGTTTTGTGAGGTCGGACCACAGATGTCTGGTTTATCTTGTCATGCACTCTTTGTGTAAAGGAAATGTGATCTCTGTGATCTCACATGTCTTGCTGGTTATTGCTTACACTTGTGCATGTGATTTGTGAGGTCGGACCTCAGATGTCTGGTTTATCTTGTCATGCACTCTTTGTGTAAAGGAAATGTGAGATCTGTGATCTCACATGTCTTGATGGTTATTGCTTACACTTGTGCATGTGTTTTGTGAGGTCGGACCTCAGATGTCTGATTTATCTTGTCATGCACTCTTTGTGTAAAGAAAATGTGAGATCTGTGACCTCGCATGTCTTTATGGTTATTGTTTACACTTGTGCATGTATTTTGTGAGGTCGGACCTCAGATGTCTGGTTTATACTGTTATACACTACTATGTGTAAAGGGAATTAATGTGAGATCGCACTTTAATTTTCAGTCTTTGAACCTGACATCAGATCCAACTGCATTAATTCTTTCTAGAAGCAATTCATTCATCAATCCTGTTATCTTTCAATAGTACGGGTATGCTAAATTGTCACTAGGATAAACATGCAGTAAAGCTGTGTATGCTGATTGGTATTAAAATTATACCTTTCTGATAGACAAATTTATACCATACATTTAAAGTGTCTGTTGCACGGTGTTGAATACATTATGATTAAGTTATTGCTGAAAGAAATATGGGGTGTGATCTCATTTGCCTGTCTTGATTTGTGTATAGAGAAAGTGAGGTCTGACCTCACTAGCCTGTTTTGTAGTGAAATTTGTGTGTATAATAAGTACTTACATTGTATGATTAGGCAGTATGTATGTATGTATGTATGTATGTCAGTATGTATGTATGTGTGTATGTATGTATGTATGTATGTATGTGTGTGTATGTGTATGTATGTATGTATGTATGTATGTATGTATGTATGTATGTATGTATGTATGTATGTATGCATGCATGCATGCATGCATGTATATATGTATGTATGTATGTATAGAAGACGTAACAGGTTTATGGTACCAGATGTTGAATTTCATTAATAAGTATGGTGGGCGAGGCTTATCATGATTTTTTTGAAAGAATTTGTAATCACCGTGGTATCTCAAGAAAGATACATGGGACGCAGTTCATGTAGTACACAGGTAGCCCATAGTCCGTTGATGTGCCTTATTGTTTTTGGTGGCGATGTCACGCATATTAATGCTTAGGCGGGGCTTATTATTAAAATACTCATGTTTGATTAATTTCATTGCGGATTGTTTCAAATTTTTATAATTACGTTGTTAGCTAGTATATACATCTTCATGGTATATGATAGAGGACTATTGAAGAAACAGTTTGGTGAAAAAATCATGTTGATGTTTCATTCCGTTTTGGAGTTATTACATTTGAATATTTCACCAGTGTGACGTCACAGTGTAAACTGTGATGTCATAAAGGCAGATCTAAGACAATTCGTATGCATTTACATAAAACAAACAAAAATGTTTTCTTACTTAAGAGTATATGTTAATGCAGATGGGTAAAGCATGTTCTTATAATCTACATGGTACACACAGGGTAAACCCAATTCCAATAATTAACATTAAAGCTTCCAATAATCTATGAAGAAATGCACACAAATTATCTTGGTTCTGCCTTTATGACATCCACTGTGCACTGGTAACTTCACTTTTCAACACACTCGCGCAATATTTACGTTCTCTAAGATACATCTATATGAAAATGAAATTGTGTCACGGGAATATTTCTTTAAAAAAACAATTAGAAGATTGTTAAACACCGTTATTAGATTTTATAAATTTTATATTGAGTACTTGCATTGTTATGACCCGTGCATTAAATACCGTTAACACTAGGGATGTACCGGATATCCGGTCCGGCCAGACTTTCCGGCTAGATAGTGACAACAAATCCGGTTCCGGCCGGATTTGCATAGAAATCCGGCCGGATTGTTATACAAATCTGCCTAGAACTATCTCTTAAGAAGATGTTGGTAATAGCTTAAATTTAAGTAGCATTTTTTTCCAAAAATTAATAAAACTATCAAAGTAAAGAAAGAAGTTTAACATGATAATTTATTTAATGATAATATTCTGAAAAGTTTGAGCTACCGTTAGAATAAATCAACAAACCAAGTATGTACTGTATGACCAAACTGATGCAACTATTGTAATGAACTGAAGCTTTTTCACTTCAACCATGACAGCAAACAGGTAATATAAAGTGCAGACATTTCTGGCAGTTTTTATCAGTGTGATACAAACACCTAGCTTGATCCAGAAAGGAGTAGGGTTGTCACTGACCAAAAATGGCATTTACAAAGCATCAAGGACATTTTTATGGCAGGTGTGAGAACAATTGAAATGTAAATAAGGGAGTTTTCAAAGCAACAAGTAGTGTTCCTGCATCTTATTGTATTGTCAGGGAAACTATATAAAAAGAAGGCAAAATAGTTATCAGAATTTGTTTTTTGTGAGTAAAATGTAGGGCTTTTAGTGAAAGGGTGGAGGCAATAAGGAGCACGGTGACAAATTTGGGTATTTAAATTTAACCGTAGACATTCTATAATTTTATAATTGTTCATTGCCTCTATACTTTACCCATTTTTGTAGGGTTTAGTCTTTTCTTCATTTTTTTCATCAGTGTGTAATCGCCCCCTTAAATTTTCGTCTCGTTTCAGATAGATGGAGCAGAAAAGTTTCCATCTAATAGGGTCAGTTATACCAGAAAGTGTGACGTTTGTCGGCCTATATTTCATATAGGCCGAAGGCCGAGAGTCGAAACTCCTATACCTCAGTGCGTGATACTTTTTGGTTTGTCCTCCACCCATGTGGCTTCCAAGAGAGGGCAGCAGATATGTCGGTACATTAAAAATTCAAAACAATAAAAAAAATTAAAAAAAAACTGCAAATTAAACCTAAAAAATGAAATTCTGTAATCGAAAAAATTAATCATATTTATATTAGTATTAATAAAACTTGTCTCTTTAATCAAGATTAACGTTCATATTATTTTAAGAAGAACACAAAAACAACGTTTTCTTTTTACAGTAGCATGGGGGAACCTAATTTCGTGCACTTAAGAAAGAAAATGGCCCAAAAAAAAAAAAAAAAAAAAACAACAACCCATAACTCACCTTTAAAAATTCTTTAAAGGTGTCACTAAACTTTTCATCTTTGTATTGGATAAATAAAACAGAAACTTTTCTATGAAAAAGTCGAGCGATAACAAAACTCGAGCATGTTCGTTCAAGCTTGAGGGTCTCCAAATTTTGTGCATCTAATGGCGCACTTTAACTTTTTCCATTAGAAAAACTTGAAGAACCTTTAAAACAGTATGTAAAATGTTGTTTTTAAACAGTTAATGTATATAAAACAATAAAACGTTGAAAAAAGATCAAACATCACTCTTCCGAGTCTTTACAATAAGGGCATAAGATTAACAAGAAATCGCACTAAAAGACATTTTGATTCAATAGCTTGTTTTTAGTGATATCTGGTGAAAAGAATCAATCTAGACCTTTCATTTGTTTCTTTAATCTAATTTGTTGTGCATTAACGCTCGCATATTACTTATTTGAATAAGAATACTATAAGAAAATATAAATTGTTCACACCCTATCGTGGGACGGAAATAAACTTTTGTAACGTCATAGCCTTAAGTTAAAGTTTAAGCTCTTAAATATTTATCAGTTTTGAACCAGATGTGACCTTTGTTTATACTTTTTTAAGCTCAGAGCAGAGAACGTGACGTCATTCGCCTTATACTACGTATAGGCCAAAGGCCGAGAGACAAAACTCCTATACCTACAGTGTTACGAAATTGTGATACTTTGAGTCATCCACCCATATTGGTTTCAAGTAAAGACAGTAGAGAGTCAAGCATTTACAAATTGAAAACAACAAAGAAATGTGTCAATTAAGTACTCTACGCAAATTCTTGGAGTAAACATTTTGTTAGTACGGATTTAATTTTATCGTTATTTTTTGTGCACTTTTAGTTCATTAAACTAATATTTGTATACGTAATTAATATAACAACTTGTAATTAATATAACAACTAATATAACAAATTTTGACGTCATCCGTGGACCATATGCCTTGCACACAATGCATGCAGGTACTTTTCGCAATACCGGTACAGTACCGTATACCATTCCAATGGATGTATTACTCATTGTTTGTCCGAACATGACAGATTGAAACATTAAACTTAAAGTATTTTTTAAGGAATTACTGCCTAGCCTTATCAATGCCGTTATGTATTACGCCTAGGCTCTAGTTGGTGAAGGTCGACCAATACCGTAGGCCTATTAATTATTAATAATAATGTAATGTTAGCAATGGGCCTAGCCACATTATGTCCCCGATGTGATGATTATTGCTGTCGGCCGTTTAGTAAAGACTGAGCTAGTCAAATGCGTACGTAGTCGGACATCTGCGGTCCTAGACTGCTTGAGATTTGCAATGTAATATTAACTAGGGTGGATCTAGGCCTAGATAATGAAGCTTAGTTTAGGGTCGGGATTCTCGGGTAGTATGAAAAAGAACTGGGGAATTACCAAGTTAACCTATTAAAATTCAAACCTAGCCGTTAGGCCTACATTCTTGCAAGACCAAATGCAAGTTGGAACTTGACTAACAAGAACTTAGGCTATGACTTGCTTCAGATTAGCTGCACAGACCTAACTTGATTCGCCTTGTGGTTTGTTGTGTATACTGTTTGAATTTTAAACAAAACGTTGTAAATAATTCATTAGGAATACTGGAAACCCATATTTGTGAAATTAATATTATTTACGCCAAACATAAGGTGAAGGCAAATAACTATATAGGCTACACACTAGCTCTATGACACATGCATGCTATTATTGTTACAGTTGGGTTCATTTTGTCAGGAAAAGCTTTCAACCCTTATTACCAGTTTATCATGTTCAACCTAATGAATTGGGTAGCTTTGACATGCTTATCTTAAACCTATGAAGCTGTCTGGTGTTGAAGGGGAATACATTAAATAATCTAATTGTGTGTAGGGTAAAAGAAGTATAAAATGTAATTACTACAGGAAATATATATCAATTGACATGAAATGGTGTGTTAACCCCGGTTTTTAAAACGATCAACACATTAATCTGCCATAAACTTCTAAAAGAATTCCTTTACATTTTCATGTACCTTTATGATAGAGGAATTCGGACTTAATTTTGGAGGTAACCAATTTACAAAAGAATGAGTAAAGGGTTTTGACATCACAATTTGATTTAGATTTACTGCAATTGTCACCTGTAAAAATTTAACTTTAACAACTGACAATCAACTTTACAAACATTCCTGGCAGTTTTCTTGTGAGACAACTTCTGTGGATGACCATACTTCCATAAGTCCCCACATATAATAACTACAGCTTTAGCTGAAATCAACAACCTTTGTTAAATGATGCTGATGTAGGTATAGATAAACTACTAGACTACAGTATGTAATTATTTCACAATATGAGTTTTTAAGAAAGAAACAAAAAACATCTAAAATATACAGCCTGATACTATAGACCCTTATGGATGTCAAGAGTGGCCTATAGTCAACTGAGCTAAGCCTTGTAAAAGACATGATGAAGTGTGATATTTCATGATTGTTTAACAGTTCGGGAGCAGCCCGAAAAACTGGGTACTTCAAAATACCCAACAAACTGGGTACTTTTATGTATTACGTCATCGAATGAGCCTACACATTTGACTAGCCCACACTAAACATATGGGGTTTCTCATTTTCCGCTCCGGATTGTCCAAAATTTCAATGGATATCCTGAAAATTGGGAGACGGATAGTAAATAAATATTAAAAACTTTCTGCTGCTGCATTTTGAAATTCATCGTCGCCTTTTTTGAGAAAAGGAACAAAACAGACTGCCCTTAATCTGTTTGATTGAATTTCTCAAAAAGGCAATCGTGAATTTCAAAAAGCAGCAGCAAAAAGTTTTAAATATCTATTTACTATCAGTATCCAAAATTTCAGAATATCCGTTAAAATTGTGGACAATCCGGAAAGGAAAATGAGAAACCCAGATGTTTAGTGTGGGCTAGTCAAATGTGTAGGCTCATGCGATGACGTAAGTACCCAGTTTTTCGGGTTGCTCCCGAACTGTTTAATGCAAACAAAAGTCGGATTTTGATGTTGAATATTCAGTCTTGGGGTTAGTGTCTCTTTTTAATTATGCAGCAAAATTTCTATAAAAAGGGTACACTAAAATTACCATTTCATTTCCTTATAAACCTGTTAACAGTACATTCCACTGCCCAAAAAAGTTATTATACATGTGCCTGGAGTCAGAAAAGATCTTGGAGGGTATTGTGTACTACAAAATAATATACAGGTATTCAGCTTATTAATATCTGGTACAAAATTAATTTTAGCTAAAGCTGATAAGTGGAGGACTTATGGAAGTATGGTCACAGAAGATGTCTCACAAGGAAACTGCCAGGAATGTTTGTAAAGTTGATTGTTAGTTGTTAAAGTTAAATTTCTACAGGTGACTATTGCAGTAAATCTAAATCAAAATTGTGATGTCAAAGCTTTTTACTTATTTTTTTGTAAGTTGGTTATCTCCAAAATTAAGTCCAAAGTCCTCTATCATAAAATTAATGTAAATTAAACTTTATCGAAATATTTTTTAGAAGTTAATGGTGGACTAATATGTCTTAATCTGTTTTAAACATCTGAATTTACACACCATTTCATGTAACCTGTAACAGTTGTTTGAGTCAATTGATATATAGTTCTTGTATAAATTACAATTTTTACTTTCTTAACCCTACACACAATTGCATTATTTAATGTTTTTGTCTTCAACACCAGACAGCTTCATAGGTTTGAGATAGCCATGGGAAAACTACCTAACTCATTGGGTTGAACATGATGACTAATAATAAGAGTTAATAGCTTTCCTGACAGCTTTTCTTGACAAAATAAACCCTCCTATTAGAATGATAGCATGTGTCATAGAGCTAGTGTGTAGCCTATATAGTTATTTGCCTCCACCTTGCGTTTAAATAATATTGATTTCACAAATATGGGTTTCCAGTATTAATCATAAATTATTTACAAAGTTTTGTTTAAAATTCTGGCAGAATACACAACAAACCACCAGACAATCAAGTTAGGTCTGGGTAGCTAATCAAAAGCAAGTCATAGCTTAAATTCTTGTTAGTTAACTTTTAACTGGCATTTGGTCTTGCAAGAATGTGACCTAACGGTTGGGTCTGAATTTTAATAGGTTAAGTTGGTAATTCCCCAGTTCTTTTTCATACTACCCGAGAATCCCGACAATAAACTAAGCTTCAATAACTAGGCCTAGATCCACCTTAGTTATTCAAAATCTCAAGGACCACAGATGTCCGACTACGTACGCAGTTGGCTAGCCTTTATTAAACGGCTGACAGCAATAATCATTACAATACGGGGACGTAATGTGGTTAGGCCCATCGCTAACGTTAAATTATTATCACCAATATTTGGCCTGCGGTCTTGGCCAACCTTCACCAAATAGGCTAGGGCCTAGGCATAATGCATAACGGCATCTAAGGGCTAGGCAGTAATTCCTTTAAGATGCTTTAAGTTTAACGTTTCAATCTGTCATGTTCAGGCAATAAGTAATAGGCTAAATTCATCGGAATGGTACATGGTTCCGTACCGTATGCGTACTGTACCGGTATCGCAAAAAGTACCTCCTGCATGCATTGTGTGCATAGTTTGTCAGTTTATTTTGCACTTGATCCATGGATGACGTCAAAATCAACGTTGTTATATCAATGACATATACAAAATATCATACTATATCATATTAGATATTATTATTATTATAATATTATTATTAGTATAACAAATTTTGTTTAATGAAGTAAAATTGCACAAAAAGAAACGTTAAAATGAAATCCGTAATAACAAAATTTTGAAACCAACAATTTGCGTAGAGTACTTAATTTACACATTTCTTTGTTATGTTCCATTCTTCAAATGCTTGACTCTCTACTGCCCTAATTTGGAACCAACATGGGTGGATGACTTAAAAAGTATCAGAATTTCGTAACACTGTATAGGAGTTTCGGCCTTCGGCCTATATAACTATGTAACGATAGGCCAGTGAGTCTAACTAGTGTTCTGTGCAAGGTCATGGAGTCCATTGTTAAGGATGTTGTACTAGATCATTTACTGGTCAATGATTTGTTGAATTTGTCCCAGCATGGGTTCTTACCTAAGAGGTCTTGTGTTTCTAATTTATTGGAGTTTCTTGATGATGTTACTAAACAAGTTGATTCTGATTCCGTGATAAGGTTCTGTTAGGCAGGCTCATGATGAAAACAATAACACTTGGTGTGGAGGGAGGGTGTGTGAGTTGGATATATTCTAGGTTACTTGACAGGTCACGAAAAGTTGTTGGTAATGGTGAAGTCTCTCCATGGAAGAAGGTTACAAGTGGTGTTAATCAGGGTTCTGTATTGGGTCCGCCTCTTTTCTTAATCTTCATTAATGATATTGATGTTTCCCTTGGCTCCACTGAGGATTTGTAAATTTGTTGATGACACTTATCTGTACAGGATAGTTGATAATGCTAGGGATTCTTCACTGTTGCAAACTGATCTGGATAAGTTAGTTTTTTGGTCCCAAACATGGCAGATGACATTTAATGTTGATAAATGCAAAGGTATTCATATTGGTCAGAACAATTTGGCTTTTGATTACTGCATGAATGGTTCAAATCTTGGTTGTGTTGATCAAGAAAGGGATATAGGTGTTGTCATCATTACTAGCAATCTGAAGCCTTCTAAACAGTGTGATTTAGCAGCTGCAAGGGCAAATAGGATGTTTGGCTTGATTAGAAGAAATTTTAGTTTTCTTGGTAGGGGGTTGTTCTTGATTTGCATTAGCAGTTAGTCAGACCTCATCTTGAGTATGTTATTCAGGATTGGAGTCCCTTTTATGAAAAGGATAACTTCATTTTGGAGCATTTTTAGCGAAGAGCCACTTGACTTATTCCAAAAGTAAGGAATCTCTCTTATGAATCTAGGTTGCAAATTCTTGGTTTGACCACGCTTGATTTGAGAAGAGTACGTAAGAGGCGATATGACTCAGGTTTTTAAGTTCCTATCTGGTAGTGATGCTTTGACTTCCAGTTATTTCTTGCATGTTTCAGCTAATCCTCATGTGACACGTGGGAACAGTTTGAAGTTAACAAAAGAGTTACCACTGATAGATATTCGGCGTTTTAGCTTTTCCCAAAGAGTGATTAATGAGTGGAATGGTTTGACTGAGTGGATAGTTAGCTTCAATTCTGTTCACAATTTCAAGGTCAACATTGACAAGTTCTTTACTAACACTGGGCGTGTTTGATTTTAATTTTTTGTTGTTGTTGTGGTGGTGGTGTTAGTTTGGGATTTTTTTTATGTGTGACTAACCTCTCTTAGCCCGTAATCTTGTTATCTTATGTTATGTTATACGTAATATAGGCCGAATGATGTCACACTGCCTGGTTATACAGTAGATTCGTCTATTCATCTGAAGAAGAACAAAATCTTTGATCAGCATGTTAGTTGAAAAACTAAAATACATTCTTCATGACATTCTTCATGTAACACACTTACATGTGTAAGTTATAGATTATACTCCAAATCCTACTTAATCTCTTACAGGGACTTTCCACCTTCTAATAACAAATTATATACTTCACCTTAGATATTCTCCCTTTCCATAATTTCATTTTGTTAATGATATCTTTTTGTGTAAGGAAAAAATCCGGTCCGGTATTTATCCACCCGGATTTCATCTAAGATCCGGCCAAATCCGGTTCTGACCAGATCCAAAAAATTGGTTCCGGTACATCCCTATTCAACACACGACCATTATTATATGGCTTATTCCATTTTTAAAACAGGTATCTTTTTTAATAAAGTGATACAATATATGTAAACTTTTCTTGTTTTGATTTTTTTTAATGCATTTTAAACAATCTTACACAATTTCTTTTATAAAAAGATTAATGTTTTGTTATCTTATTTATATGCGTATGTAATGCCTTTTATCTTATATCCTTTACCGTGCATTAAATACGCATATAAACACTGTGCCTTAACATTAATCCTAAAATGTTAATTGGATGTATTACAGGTTCATGGACAGAATAGTCTTTAACCTAGCTTCCGAGTTACGGCTCATCAAAATTTGAATGATTCTTAATGTATGCAAAAGTTGAGATGCATGAGAGGAAAACAGCTCAAAATTCTTAATGTAAATACATCATGATTTTGTTTTTGAATTTCAGATTGTTTTTCATTTCTAAATATTGATTGAGGGTACATGATGGAGGTTTAAAGCTACTTAGTCATATTGTGGTCCGAAATTATTTTTGTTGTTGAAAATTTGGGAAGAATGGGATTATCATGAGCTTCTTTTCAGATTTCGACCCTGAGAATGATAAATCTGAATCATTCCCGATTCGAATCTTAATCTGGCAAGAATGAAAATGTCGGATACAGTAGCGTGGTTAGCCTCCAAAATTTGGGAGGGTTGAGATAACCATGAATTTTGACAGTATAATATCAACGTCCATATAAAAGTCGGGGATGTCGAGGGACCTTGATAGCGTATTTCTGAAAATGTAGGCTAGGACTGACTGGTCAAATGTTCTACCGTACTTTGAGAATCTTTCCCGAATCGTCTAGATATCAAAATGACCTCTTTTTTTTTATCAATTAAATTTTCGACCATTGTTTTGATTTTTAGCCATTTCAGCATTTTAGGGCAACAAAAATAATAAACCGTCAGAGCTTCTAGTGGGGTCAAAATATGACTTAAAATGATCTGACCATAAAATAATCATTCCGGCTATTCTCCTTTTTATAAGAAAAATGACCATCCCCCAATAGACGAATCTCTATGTTAATTAAATTTTTTCGCGCATCCCAGTGGCTCAATACATCATTGTGTTATAATTTATTCGGCTGCTTTATTAGTTTTCTACATATACACTTCGTCGCTAGCAGAAACACTTTAGTTGCAAGATTCCGTCGCAGATGTTTTCTGTGTGCATAGGTCCTGCCGTCTGATAGTCTGACCGTAGCCTATATGTTATTACTATGTTAAGAGTCGTCGTACTTCAAGTTGTATTGGTGCAGACAGTGCACCTTTCCTAAAACTTGAAAGCTTCGGCATGTTAGTTATTTTTTTATTTAATTTTTAATTGCTCAATGCTGGGCTCTGCCGTGCACACAGAAGATACAAAGCCAGTCTCCAGGTCTTTAGGCTCAGCAATAAAATTCACATTACTTTCATTGTCAGAAGCATCACTGTCATTAATGTTACAAATAACAGGCCCACTACTGTAAGGCCCACTTCTGTGAGGCCCACTTCTGTTAGGCTCACTTCTGTGAGGCCCACTTCTGTGAGGCCCACTTCTGTGAGGCCCACTTCTGTGAGGCCCACTTCTGTGAGGCCCACTTCTGTGAGGCCCACTTCTGTGAGGCTCACTTCTGTGAGGCCTACTTCTGTGAGGCCCACTTCTGTAAGGCCCACTTCTGTGAGGCCCACTTCTGTGAGGCCCACTTCTGTGAGGCCCACTTCTGTGAGGCCCACTTCTGTGAGGCCTACTTTGCTTTGAAAACTTATGTTTCTTTGCATACCTTATTCGGAAAATTCAGTATCTGAACTTGAAAGGATTCCACTGCTCAGGGCCCGGTGCCGTACATTTTTTTCCAATAAACTAAGCGAGTCAATCGAATCCAAAAATTATTTCAGACTTTTCACAAAATGAACAAAAATAGGTAGATTTCAATCCTTTTGAAAAATACTCCTTCCGAATTCATCAAGTAATGTAGGATGAGGCGAACGACAAGGCTTTTTTTGAAAATAATTACGAAAAACCACTCAAATGTCGCATTACATGCCTTTTAGTACCCGTCATACTCACAATGCTGAAACGTCATTGCACATTGCTTGTCGACAATAACCAGACTAAACTTGTGTTGACCGTATTCATAGTATTGCGTCTAACAGCAAAGGTATAATTGCGCAGGTCAAATCTTTTTCATTGTTTTGCACAAAAAAAAAAAACGGACTAGCGAATCATATTCGAGAAATCGGCCTTTATTTAGATCTATTTAAACTCTTTATGAATATTCAACAATCAAGCTTTAAGTTCGCGCTCATTATCAAGAACTCCAGCGGCTGTGTTATGAATTACTTGTATTACGAGTATGGGGCGTATACAGAGGGCTTGTGGGCAATGTTACATTATGCATCACGGGAGACTGATTGATATTAAAGTTCCTTTATTTGGGAGAAAATTTCGTTCCCCCAAAACGGAGAATAGCCCGGACTGATAATTGTAAGGGAAAACGTTTTATGTTTTTAAACGTTATATTTCTTTGATATAAAGTCTAAAGCAGCGGCGGGTTGTGGTGCATATGATTGGGGGCAAACCGCATTCAGATGTGTTGGAACTAGAGGAAGATATGAAGGAGATGGGGGTACAGGTAAACAAAAAAGACCATGTTGCCAAAAAAAAAAATACTTTTACAAATTTTTTATTCAGCTAATTTCCAACCTTTTTTATTTAAAAGTGGTAACTGTATTAGTCCAGGAGAAACTTGAATCTAAATGAATTAGTATGCATTCTTAGATTCTAGGCAAACAAAATCTAAGAATATATGCTACTTTTTGTTTTATTCTTACTTCGCAATGCTAATTTAAACTTTTTACTTTACTGCTGAATGAATTTTAAAGCTTAATGAATTAACTTTGCTTCACCTATTATAGTAGATTTGCTTTGCATCATGTCGAAACATATTTAGCTTTTTATTTCTTCCTTTACATGGGTAATGTTGCTTTATGGAGGATTAAAAATACCCTGGCAATCCATTTTAAATCTAAGTGAATCTTTTATTTCTGGTTTCTCCCAGACTAGTTTTAGAGCGCTTTGATTTTAATCATTCAAATATGATTGTCAAATAATCTGAAACTAAAAAAAACACTAGAAATACAAATAGCGCAGCTTATTTTTTAAAATTCAAACGGCGGCATTTCCTTTTTGCAAACGAATCTATGATTTCATCCACGTCCAATTCTCTTCCTTTTTGGATTTATTTGACTTCGATTTTGAATGTGCATTCCCCTTTTCTAAGGCTGTGCTGACATGCGAAGTCAATGCTGACATCATGCTGACCTTAATATGTTACTGACAAAACTGGGAAGACTAACTGGCTGATATTTCTTTTCTTTTATCTTTGTTACTGTTAATTTTCTGGTACCCGGATAGGGTCCACTTCACAGTTTATTGCTATCTGACCCGGGCCTTATTCCAGGAACATTGCCATTTATGTAGGACTGCTGACCTTCACACAGTGCATAAACATGGTTTGACAGGGTAATTCAACCATTCCCATGGTGAGGTCAAAAGAATTGTGTGATGACTTCACACTGGATACAAAACCTCATCCTGTAAAACATATATTTATCTTACCTGGTAAGGTTTTCTTAGCAACTGGCTGCTTCTGAAACTTAACGGCCCTGGCAATAGTCTTCCCTCTTCTCTTCCGTACATTCCTCAACGGCTGTACGAGATAACCAGAAGAAGAATGGCTTCCTCTGCCTCTGGAAAACCATGCTCTCTGTTAAAATAAGACTATTCTTAAAAATGTAGGGCAGATGATTTTAGTTTTGATTTCACAAGAATGACAAAGTCTACATTGTAAGCTACATTGAATGATTAAAATGTAAAAAGCACACTACAGTTAAACACTTACCTGTAATGCAGTGTTCACATTAAGGTGCGGGATTCCGCGCATATCATCAAAAAAAATAAAAATAAGAGTGAAATTCCTGCAAGAAAACAATTTCAAGAAAATGCCCAAAAATACCAAATCCTACCCTTTTCCCCCAAAGGTCAAATGTGCAATTTTCCAGCCTTTTTGGTGCTATCCTTTGGTCTCATTTTGTATTTCTCTTATTTCTCTAAAACGACATGGCCCCTTTTCAAGTTTCACCCCCACCCCATGAAATTAGGTTTATGCGTCTTCTGTGAGTAAATTTCCACGAAAGCAATAAATCAGGACATAGACAATTATTTCTTTATAAAAAAAATGATTGCATTTTTACTTTTGTTCTGTAGAAAAACTATTTCAAAAATTATTTAAAAAAATTATTATTACAGATTTAAATTAAAAACAAAATATTATACAAGGTTTTTACCAAATTTATACCACTTTTCTATTTTTTATCCATAAAAACATCCCTCCCAGACATTATTAGTGCGAGTATTTAGATTTAAATATGGTGACACCGTGAATTGTTTGCATATTTTTATTTCCAAATTCTACTGTAAAAAAATTATAACACAAAAAGAAACAGAAATGTATAATTTAAGCCTTGACATCCATCATACAGTAGATTCCATTAGTAATGTCTACTGTTTTAAAATGCTTTGCAAAATTTTCTAATTCTTTTGTTGCAGTGTAATTCCGTTAAATGTCCACTGTTTTTAAAATGCTATACAAAATTCCCACTCCCTTTGTTGCACACACAGTACAATTATATACAAAGAACAAATGAAGTAAACGGGATATAAACTACCAAGACTTCTACGACACCTAGCAACATGCATAACAACAAGGCAAGGAAACAAAGACACTGTTGTGGGTTGCATGATTTGCATATTTAATGAGGTACGATGTTAGCCTATGACTAATCTGATTTGCAAATTTTCTGCATTTGTTTTTATCTCAGACATGCCTAAATTAAATGGGCGGCTGTTTGGGCAAAAATTGAAAAGATAGAAAAATACTAAGAAACATGAATTAAAAATGGAAAAAAAAAGAAACTATTTAAAAAGAAAAGTATCTAATAAATAAATTTAAAAAAACTTTAAATAGAAAATAAATAAAAAGATTTAGATACAAAGTAAATTACAAAGAACAATAAAAAGCAGAAACGTATAAATTAAAAATGAAATAAATAAAAAAGAAAGCAATAAAAAAGAAAAGTATCTAATTAAGGAAAATATAAATTGAATCTGAAATAAATTTAAAAAAACAATACAAAAGAAAATAAATCGGCTGTTTGGGCAAAAATTAAAAAGATAAAAAATACTAAGAAACATGAATAAAAAATGGTAAAAAAGAAACCATTAAAAAAAAAAAGAATGTGATAAATAAAATAAAAAACCTTTAAATAGAAAATAAATAAAAAGAATTCAATACAAAGTAAATTAAAAAGAAAAATAAATAAGCAGAAACGTATAAATTAAAAATGAAATAAATAAAAAGAAAGCAATAACAAAAGAAAAGTATCTAATTAAGGAAAATATAAATTGAATTTGAAATGAATAAAAAGAAAACAATACAACAGAAAATAAATAATACGAAATATATCATATGGAAATTTAGAGAACAATGAAGAGAAAGCAACAAAAATAATACATAGAAAAGAAACACAACTACAATTAAAAATCGATAAGATCTTATAACACTCAATGTTCCACTACAATAACAAAGAATATAAAAATACTATACAAACAGATAATCTATCTCCGAAATATATATTTTTTTCTCTAATATATAAACATTACTATATCTATAAAACAGTGATAAATCTTTAAACAGAAATATAAGTACAGACAGCCTTTGATCTGTTTATCATAGAAACAGAAATGTTAAAGTACAAAAAATTATATATGAATAAAAAACAAATTATAAAGAGAAAAAAAACACGAATAGGCCTATGTGAAAAGAGAAATATGCGCAGCACTTTGCGCACCACAATGCACTTCACCAGGATTTGCGCCCAGGAATGATGAGTATGGGCTGACACTAGCGCTCGAATGCGTTATGTTTGTGCAATGTAATGCTATGCTCAGCGTAAAGCCAACCTAAGACCCAGGGTTCAAAACGTGAAGAAAAACTTTTATCGGAATTTTGTTTTAAAAATTAATTTTCACGTTCCTTTCGTTTTCTACCACTACAAGTTAAGTTTCTATGAATGTTAAGACAATAAACTTTTCAATGCAAAAGTCAAATTAGGGAAATTATCGACAAAAATATACAAAATTGCACATTTTATGCCAAAATAGGCCAGTTTTTCTTGAGCTTGTATTTTTCTTGTGAATAATGAAAATGAGGATTTGTTTACATATTTAGATTGTTTGTGAGATTTCCTTTCCATTGATACCAGTCTATTTTCTTACGCCGCTGCTCTCAGAACAATACATACTGCACAACTAAATAACATATTTATTCGCATGCAGCCAAAATAATAACCACCATGAGAAAGGGTTTACAAAAGGGAAAACAAAAATCAGGTGAACTTTTCAACGTAGCTTTCAATAAGGGTAATGATTAGTTATGTGCTACCTATCAGAAAACGAAGTATCAGTTCTCACGTGACCAGAAAAGCACATTCTCTCTCATAGAAATCTAACGTAAAGACTCCTATGAGCTGAAGTGTGAATTTGTGGTAATTCCCTATAAATATTGATCTATTATTGAACTCTTGCATATGGACTTCAAATGTTTCCATTTCAAACATTACTTTCTATCAGAAATTATCTTAACATCATCATATCTGTTGAAGAAATTATAAGTAGCATACTTACTTTTTCTCAGTAAAGACTTTCTTGGTAAAGAAATCATGCATGAGCTTTTGTTTCTTCATAATGATCGCCCGGGCAGACGACAAAACTGTTATGTACTAAGGGGGCACTGTTTTATTTATAGAATTTATAGAGACGCATTGAAGAAATGGAGTGTGACATATTGATGTGTAAATGTAATAATTACCCCGAATTATGGTAACAGATACTGCAACCAG
Source organism: Chiridota heheva (assembly GCA_020152595.1). Lineage (NCBI taxonomy): Eukaryota > Metazoa > Echinodermata > Holothuroidea > Apodida > Chiridotidae > Chiridota > Chiridota heheva. The sequence continues at coordinate 382,535 of JAIGNY010003771.1, forward strand.
CCATGCAGATGGCATGGATAGCTGAATGGCCGACATACTCATAAAAGCATATCAATAAATAAATATTGTACAATTTTAAGTATTTATATGGAGGTGGATACTTATTTAAATCCGCACTTTGTATCTAAGGGTTCCGAGCATGCACCACTGAAAGACTAAATTGTTTCCTATTATGTAGCTACAGAACCATGACAGACATGCACCTTGTATTCTGTAATAAGATCTAAGAAAATACCAACTGTAGTAAGCTTTTTATCTAAGCACCATATATTTTATCAGGGAAGTGCCATTTAGAAGGAAAAGTAACTTCCAAAATTTGATCACCTTCCCCAATTACCCACCCACTGATCATCCACACGATGCCTTTTATAACTCTCACCATTTAACCAAGGACGATTGCCCCAGGAAGGCAATAAAAGTGCTTTTGAATTTTCAACATCATACCGCGTTTTCGTGCTGCCCTCACTCAACCAGCGTGTACTTCCGGGTTCGTGGATCACTGTATTGTGAGGGGATTACCCACTTACTACGGCTGCGCAGTACTTTATTTCTTGTGGCATTTCTGGAAAATTAATGTGCAGAACAAGAGGAAATGTTAAACTTTTTTGTTGCAAAAAACCGCATTTTAATCGGATATGATTTCGGTAAGCTACGCCAATCCTTTTCTACATAATGTTGACTTCATAATGATGTATTTTTACAATGTTTTGGTGCTCCAAAATTATGATTTTTCCTTACTTTCTCAATACCTCTCGATCATAATTCCGTGCCATTGTGTTTCTGTGGCCTCTACTGTATACAATTGTGTATGCCGGTTTAACGAATAATACAGAATAAAAACGAAATACGGCATTTCTTTTTACATATTTTGCCGCTTTTTATTAGATTTTCACAGTGTTGTCATAGCAACAATGTATGCTTAGATTTTTGCTTCGTTTGGGGTTTTGGTCTATGACGATATCGTTATGTTATGAAGCCATAGGCCTACCTAATGTAGCCATCAGCAGTACAAGGGCCCAGACTAAGTTACGACTTTGTTCCTAATTAAATAATTAATTAATATTGCTGCATTTTTTAAATATTTATTGTATGATCTTGATTATTTTCAGAACAAGTATATTTTTAGAAATCCACACGTAAATTTTTATGAAAGTGTGTCATGTTTGATCATGGTCGAAGTTGACTTTAGGCCTAACTTAGTTCCTGGTCTTATTCGTACTTGTACTTAACATTTTTTAGGCCTAGGCCTGGGCAATAGATGGGAGTAGGACCCAGCTAACTTTCTTCAGTATGAGGAGAGGTCACCAATCATTACCGCCAATAAGATTCGGTTGTGACATTGCCTATGGCCTATTTATGGAAAAAATGATTGGACTTTTTTTCATTGGTATCACAATATTTTGCCTTTAATTAATTGCTAAAAAATGGCATTTTCCTACTTCAGCTTCTTTATTGTTGGTAAAAATTGTCTTAGCTCTGCTTTGAGTACAAAGTAATTTAGAGTGATATAACATGTATATTTGCTGTTTTAAAATATTACATTTAAATTTATTAAAAGAATTGTTCAATTCTATGTAACATGGTGAACACACAGTTTGTGTGCCTAAGGAATTATTAAGTTATATTTTTATTTCTTAAAAAAAATCAATTGTTTATTTGTCAAAAATATTAAAAATTTCTTTGATTTCTCCTCATTATATCTGATAAATTCACAATGTTGTCCAGATATTCATAAAAAAAAAAAAAACATGAATACCCGCAGTTTGTGCACCAATGATAAACATATTCAACTTTCAGCAGCTGTACCATTAAATTATAAGAAGGATTGAACACAGAAACCAAAAGAAAGAAAAATTTGAAAATATTAGTTTCTAAAATCAGTTTTATTTAGAATTTCTTAAACTAACTGATAAATTGAGTTTGATCTTTTGTAGAAGTAGGAGAAATATTGAATTGTACTAGCTTTGGGCCCGCACGAACTTCATTACCATATTGCTTTTGCATTCAAAGTTTAGAAATGATACTCATATATTCAAATGTATTGACACTATTCTTTCTCTATTTACTTTATTACAGATATAGCTACAAATATGGATTTTCACAAGCAAAATCTAAAATCAATTTGCCGTCTTTGTGGAATAAAGCCAAACCAAATAGCTCTTCTTACCCCTAAAGAGCAATTGTCAAAAGACATCGAGAAAAGCTTGGGTATAACATTTTCAGAGGATGATATTTATATTCATCCTTGGGGTATTTGTAGTCCTTGCCGCCTAAAAATTACTCGGTGGAAGAAGGCCTATGTGAAAAAGAAAAGGGAGCTCCAGCCTCCAAACATCGTATTGTATGAATTCAAAGCACATGATGGGGAATGCGGATTTTGTCATTCTGAAAAGTGGAATCCCGAAAGCCTACTTTCATTTGCTAAAGATAAGGGATACCAGGCCTGGGTGGCATCTGATGGAAGTCTTGTTGCCGTGATGTTGCACGAGTTTGGGAGAAGTGTTCGAAAGAGTGTGGTCATCCAAAAAGAGACTGTTATTGTATATATTTTAGGAAGGCTGTTGAAGCGATCATTTGAGTCTCCCATCGAAGCCCTCAAGGAAGTAGCAAATTTGGAATTATGTGTTGGCAATGAGGATTTTCAGAGTCTTGCTGAAAAACACCAGAAAGAAGGATTTGTTGGAAGTAAGGGACAAACTCTTGCTGTGGTGGAGGACTTTTTTCAAGATCAAATGTTGGCCGGGATACAGACAGTAAGACATGTCAATTGCCACCTTCTTTTGTCACTTGAAGAAACGTCAAACACTAGGTCTGCCAACAGGTGCTCAGTATGTAAAAATTTTCGGTCGAATCTTTTTGTTAAGCAAGCAGCCCTTAACAAGGAAGCAAATGTATCTTTACAAAGTCACACCAAAAATGTTCTGCTTACAAAGGATCAGCTAGTAAAGAAAGTGACTCATTTAAGTGAGGACAAGAAAAGACTTCAAGCGAGAGAAGGACAATTAAGATTAAAGGTTGCAAAGCTAATAGAGACAGAAAGTGTGTCTGTTGGAGACAATCAATCAGAAAAGCTTGATCAGGTTATCAAAAGTCATGAAGCAGAATTGGATGCGTTATTCCCTCCAGATAGCTACAGCAAACTTCTGTGGGAACAGCAAAAAAAAATGAGACAACAGAAATCTGCAAAAGGAATGCGTTGGCATCCTGCTGTGATCAAGTGGGCAATAGCGATCCATTCAAAATCTTCATCTGCCTATGATGTGATGCGTGATACTGGTTTTCTTCTTCTCCCTCACCCACGGACACTTTACAATTATACACACTTCACCAATCCTACTTCAGGCATGAATATTAATTTACTCAACAAATTCTACAAGGATTGGAATATGGATAAATTATCTAAGCATGAAACCTTCGTGAATCTATTATTTGATGAAATGAAAATTAAGTCGGGTTTAGTGCTTTCAAGAAGTACTGGCAAGTTGGTTGGGCTCTTGGACGTTGGACCAGTAAACAAAGAAATTGAAAACTTTGAGAGGAAATGTACGAAAGCAGGTACTGACAATCCTCCATTGGCTACACATGTTCTCCTCTTTATGGTAAGGGGATTAACATCGAAAATGAAGTTTCCCACAGCGTACTTCCTGACTAACAATGCAACAGGATACCAAATTTACGAAATGGCAATGAAGTGCATGAAAGCCTTGAAACTGCTAGGACTAACCGTACTGAGTCTTTCTTCAGATGGAGCTGGTAGTAACAGGAAATTTTATTCAGTGTTAGCAGGATCATCGACATCTTTTTATCCCCATCACAAAGCCAAAAATGTCTATGAAGTGGGTGAAGAAGTATTCTTCATTTGTGACCCACCGCACCTGATTAAAACCCTCCAGAACAATTTTGAAAATTCAAACTGGAACAAGAAGAGCAGAAAATTATTGGTGAGTATATTCTATATTATTTGATTGATTTAATTGTGTATTAATTTCATGTTTTTAAAAGTTTGAGTCTTCAATCCCAGTAGATATACAATACAGTCCTGTAAGCTACCCCTACCAACTGATATGCTACAGCACCAGGGAGTTTGTAGCACTCAATAAGAAAGTTACAAATCTCCACATTTTTGACCTTGCTTATTTTTTCAATTTTTACCGTCTTTCTTTGCAGTTCCAAGGAAAGCCCATTCAATGGACACATCTACTTCAACTTCGAGAATGGGATGAAGGTCAGCATCGGCTCACTCCAGGGTTGAAGCTTGTGCCTAAATTATCATATGAACACCTACATTTGACTCCTGGTTTAAGAATGAAAGTCAGCCTTGCAGCTCAGGTGCAGCTTTTTCGTTACTTTGTTTGCTGTAACCCTACCTACCTAACATAATTGTTTTTTTCTCAAATATATATATATTTGTTAATTTGGTCTGAATGGTCATGCTTAAGTGTATAAAAGTTATAAAAGAAAACTTGAATTTGGCCCTCCAAAAAGTTTATCTACCCACTTGATTTTCTTGCTGAAACCAGGGAAGTGCCATTTAGACTAGCACTTCCCTGCTCAAACAGCAAACCAACAATTTTTCAGGACTGCCTGTTTTGGTATAAGCAGGGCAACTGTTAATTCTTTTTCCATATATCATGCTATGGCAATCTCTGTTTTCTATGAAATGTAGGAATAGTACTTCTGAGTTGCTGTTGTATACCCAAATAGAATAGAGTGTTTATTTTTGTTTTTTTCAGAATTGGGCTTGTTATCTGCAAAAATTATTGCATGCACATTGGAGATATTGATATTAGACTCTTTTTCAATTTGCATTTTACTGTCTAATTTCTTAACAGGTTTTGTCTAACACAGTTGCTAATGCTTTGAAGATGATGAAGAAGCCAGAGTTTCAATCTACCATTCACTTCATTACCATGGTCAACAAGTTTTTTGACTGCTTGAACGTCTCATCAAAATCTCAGGGGCAGAGATCTAGGAACGACAACCTCAAAGCCTACACAAGTGTTGATGACATTCGTATAAAGGTGGGCACCTGAAAACTTGATTAGAGTCGTCTGTTTCATTTTCTGCCAAGTTAGGAAACATGAGTTTTTAAAGTGAGCAAGCAAAAGATAAAAAGGATGGAAAGCTGAATTAATATTGTAACAAAATATTTTTGAGATATTGAACTTTGGAAAAAAGTCTGTCTCCTGTAATAAAATATGACATGATTTCCAACTCTAGTATAATACAACTTTTGTCAAAAAATGTGTGTACTGAAATGTAAATGTGCTCCTCTGTTCTTCAAATATTAATGCAAATATTAAGAACTGTTATTGAGTTAGATGTCATTTATTTGAAATAAAGTATAATTTATAATATTCTTGCTTCTATGATTTTGATAGATATACAGGGCTGGTTATTATTTGATGTTTCTTTTAATGTTGATTTCTTTTTAGTGGTTGAAAGATGAATTTTTGAAGTTCTTGGATGAGTGGAGACAGGAAGGAACACAGCATCAAGAACTTAGTGCAAAAGAAAGGAAGAAATTATGCATTAGCAAAGCTACTCTTGTGGGATGCAACATAACAGGTGAGGTTATTCATTGTGCTTAATTCTGAAAAGAGAAACATGTGGGCCATTCTTGTTTGTTACGGCACATTTGACTCTTGAATGTTGCGGTGCCGTTAAACATCAACAAACATTGTTCGTTTCGTCTGTGACCAGCCAAAGAATGACCCATATGACTGAAGGATGTGAGTGAAATTTCTATGATTTCAAACCAATGTACATCTCAAAATGTGGATAAGAAATGACAACCTCAGATCCCTGTCTTCAATGTATCCAATAATGACTTTTCATTGAAGGAGTGATTTCCAGTCCCCTGGGGGCCTTTTAGTGGAATTAATGCCATTTTAGCCAAACATTACAAGTTGTCATGAAAAATTCTTAATTGGATGCTCCCCTTCTTTGGAAATACTGATCTCTAAATGGATGGTCACACTGTATAAAATTGCAGAAATTTAGCTCTTTCGTCATGAATAATTTTCATACCTCACATTTAAAAAATCCTGGATGTGCTCTTTTTGTTACTCTGAACACCCTGTATCAAGAAATGTAAAAATGTTATGCTTTGATCAGAGGTTGCGTTATAATTTTTTGCCTGGCGTATTTGGTTACAAGCCCTTGAATTTTGGCATATTTTGTAAATTTGCCGTCGTATGTACAGGGCACTGCGTAATGTACAGGGCACTGCGTAATGTACAGGGCACTGTGTAATATACAGGGCACTGCGTAATGTACAGGGCACTGCATAATATACAGGGCACTGCGTAATGTACAGGGCCACTGCGTAATGTACAGGCCACTGCGTAATGTACAGGACACTGCGTGCTAGCGAAGCATGCAAGTAATTGTTAACACACACACTTGTGTAGGCCTGCCTCGTTAAAGTGAATGAAAATTCGCTTGAAATACCAAAAACATTGAAAAAATCAGACCATTATTATCATAAGATTATTAAGAAAAAGTTCCGACCCAATCCTTGTATAATCTTGAATCATGAAATTTGACTTAACAATCCCAAAACAACTAGAAAATACTTTTGTTTATTGTATCCAAACTTTCACGAGGTTTTAGTAAACTTTGACCAATTGTCAGCGATAATATACTATTCAGATCTTTAACACGTCTACTTCTTTACAGTATGATAACTTGACTTGCAAATTGTGATCACTTTCACAGATACATGATCCAGGGAAGTGCCATTTAGAATGGCACTTCCCTGCATGATTAACACAATACAGGAGGAGTAGAATCCTAGCTAATAAAATCGTTGACAAAACTTTCTTGTACACTGTACGTACATCATGCATAGGGCCCATGATGCATAGGGCCTATTTACTAGCCTATATGTGTTTTATGTACAGCACTATGGGCATGTTGAATCATTCGACCATTAGTCTCCTAGTTGTGTCATTTATCTTTTATTTATGAGCAATTCAAAATCATTTTTGTGTGAAGTAAACTTTGAATCGCATCAGAGAGGTAAGATGTTCATGATTTTCACTTATGTTAATGAAAATCTCTGGCGTAAAATTGTACATGCTATATCTAAATCTTACAACCCAGGTACAACCTGTGTTGTGTTGTAAGAAATTTCAGCCATGGCGTAATTTGTCGTTAACACGATCTCTGGCTTTGATCATCCTTAATTTAATCTTTATTCATTTTTGATAGAACCGAATCTTAATTGTGTAGAAATTTGCACTTCAATTTCAATGTACAGGGAGAGAAAATATTAGAGTATATGAAACATTGCATTTGGTTCTTCTTCCCGCAACCTTCTAAACAACCTTTGGATGCTCAATAATAGAAAGCAATATAAATAATATGCTATATTAAAATTGTCTTTTTTTTCCAGTAAACTCTTTTGTGGAAATTCTGAAGTACATTCTGCCAATGGACGGGGTTGAGTATTTTCTTTCCGACAAACTGAATCAAGATCCTGTGGAGGAATTTTTCTCGAAACAACGCGGTGCTGGTGGCCATCATGAAAACCCATCAGCCGACCAATTTGGCCATCATCTTTTGAAAAATGTGGTTGCTGGTAGCAGTTCTTTGGCATCAAGGAAAGGCAATGTTCGTCCAGACCAGTCACGGATGAAATATTCTGATGAGCCCCTTCCGAAGCGAAAAAGATCAAGTAATCCGTGAAGAGTTCAACTGTACTTGTCCTTTTAATTATTTGTATTAAAGGTTTTATTTAAGAACAGTTAAAATGCAACATCGACTTGGCTTCTTTAAGAGCCATTAAAAATGTACCATTGACCAATGTTTACATCACTATTTGCAAACGTTTATGCTAGCTTATTGAGTGGGCGAACTTGATATTTTCTCATGTAAACCTTTTTTTTTTAAATTGCTTCTCATTGTTTGAGGTGGTTCATCAAATTTGGATCAAAAGTTTTTTAGTTTTACCATGCTTAAGTTTTTATAGTAGGACTCGCATTTTAAAGATTTTGAGGTCCAACAAGACAAACATAACAAATTTTCCGAGAACATTTATAGACCTTTAACCTTTGAATTATCTGTTGCTGATTTTATTCTCTTGACATCCAATAGCAACTTCTAACTTTTTTGCTAGCATGTATTTGAAAGCAAATACATTCCTTTCTAAATGGTAATGGTGATGTGAAGAACACCTTTTCACTTCTTATCCCAAGGAATTACACATGAGGAAAGTAGCATAATCAATGAACTGTACTTGTTGTATTTCTAATTTGTATAAATGGAATTCTGTGAAGTCTTAAGTGATTCAATTTGAAGAAATATATTCAAATTAATTAATTTTTTTTACTCAAAGGTTTCAATCTTTCTGTTTGAACCAGGGAAAATATTTGATCTGAAATTTAAGATGCTGTCTTTTTTGAAGGATTAAAATTTTGTTCAAATCATTTTTAGCTGTCTTAATTGAGGACAGTAGTATATCCGAATATAATTCTCAAAAGCATGTTTTTGTGAACAAAATGTAGTCCTTAGGTAGAAGGGTGGAGGCAGGGAGGTGAAGGTAATGAGGTGCAGGCAGGAGGCAATGAGGGTCAGAGTGGAATATCATATTTTGAATTTGTTACTTTTTGTGGTATTGATGGAAAAATACAGTGTATATACTACACACTCAGAATTCAATTTGTACATTTTGTCAAGTCTTTGTTTTTAAGCTATGGTAGTTTCAAACAGCTGTTGCACTTTAAGTAATATACTGTGTGATTTAGTTGACATTAGTTAACTTGCTCGTGAACCTACTAAAAATGGTCTTAATTTTTGTGCTTTTTTGGGTGGGATGAAGTGTGAACAAAATTTTGTTTATTGGTAAAAATCATCAAAACATTTTTGAATCCTGATCTAATATTATCAAAATCATGATGAAAAAATTATCTCAATACTGTAGTCTTTTTAGTTAGCGACATGGAAGTCCTTCATTGGCTGTAAACCAAGTCATTGACCCAAATGCTATGATATACTCAGGAAATGGCACTTCCCTGCTAAATGGTACTTCCCTGCTATATTTTTCTACTGTAAAAGATACTGAAAATGATTAAGGGTTTTTTACTAGATCCACTTCAAAAGGTTTTTTCTGGAATCATATACTCAGCTGCACTACTGCCAGCATAGGGCTTCTATTGTATTTTCAACCAAGTGTAATATCGTGTAGAGCACGGGTTCTTAATTAATTTTTTCCAAGGGCCATCATTCGACAACAGCCTCAGGCTGCAGGCTAATCGCATGGCAAAACCAGCATTACATGACAAACAAAACCCCTCAAAACAATCCCCAAATACAAGCAAGCTGAGAGCGCACGCGTGATGAGAAGAATGTATGCCTTCCAATGCAGTAGTGTCGCCAGAGATTTTCATTTGGGGGCACAGCAGCTCAGAGTTGAAAAATGGGGGGCACTATAAAAGTGGTGCCTGTTGGTGGCACACAAAGCGTGTGCGTACCAGCATGGGGTACGAAGGCCCCCTGGTGGGGTCCAAATGCCCCCCGGTGGGGTCCAGAGGCCCCCGGTGGGGTCCAGAGGCCCCTGGTGGGGTCCAGGGGTGCCCCGGGTGGGGTCCAGGGGTACCCCCGGTGGGGTCAGGGGTACCCCCGGTGGGGTCCAGGGGTACCCCCGGTGGGGTCCAGGTGTTTCCCCTGGTGGGGTCCAGGGGTTGCCCCAGGTGGGGTCAGGGTCCCCCTGGTGGGATTCAGGGGCCCCCCTGGTGGGTTCCAGGGGTTCCCCCTGGTGGGGTCCAAAATAAATTGAAGACAGGAACAAAATTTTGTGCCTCCCCTTGGCGACACCACTGGACAAGCTGCGAGTCTGCCCAATTTATATCGGCACTGAAGATATTTTATTTGATAAGCTGCAATGTTTTAGTGTGCTGATCTGCCTAAGAAAAACACAAGAGTAACAAGTATTTTGCAATTTTTGCCAATCTCTTCGCGCGCCAGATTGGATTGTCTGGCGGGCCAGATTTGGCCCATGGGCTGCCTATTATGAATCGCCGGTGTGGAGGACAATATGGGATAACATTATATGAGAGGAAGCATTACGCTTAATGATAACTTTCTAAATGACAGAGGTCAAGGTCATTAGAAAATTGACAATTTTTACCCAGTCTTGGTGAAAGATCCTTAACTTCTCCTGACCATCAGTAGCTCAAATCGCACAACAAATCAATTAAAATAAAAGTTGGAACAATCAGTGCCGATATGTATTTCAATATTTATATAATCATGGCATTTATATGAAATTAAACCCAAAATAAAACTAAATCCCAAACGGTATAAACAGTTAATAACCCCAGTGCAAGGGGACAAGTCACCCGGACTTAAACCCACTGGTGGAAACCTTATAGGGTCATGATTTCCCCCAAATGTACTGCAAATACAATTTAAACAAGATACTGACCAAATTTGAAGCAGTTATACCAGTTCCACTACAACAAATAATGGAATTTTTAAAACTCTTGGAAGATGAGAATTAGCCAATGGTATGCAAATCTAAATGACACTTCCCTGAATTACTTTGCAAATAAAAGTTATTGATCACATTTAAAGCATTTATCCCAGTTCCACTACAAAAAATCATTGACAAATTTGTAATACTCCTGGAAGATGGGAAAGGTCATTGCTGCATTAAGTGTTCTTAGACTTGAGTCTAAAATGACACTTCCATGAAAAGACAATTGTAAGACAATTTTATTGCAGTTGTACCAGTTCCACTACAAAAAATCATTGTTGAATCTGTAACACTCTGTAAGATGGGAATGGCCATTTTGGGGGTCTAAAATTTGCACTCCCTGTGAGAAGAAAACGGTCATCTTTGAGTAAACAAATTTGTAAAAGAAAAGCGCTTGTCAATTCTCATATTACTTCTAATTTATTTGAGCAAAGAAAGAAAAATAATTATTGCATCTAAGATAAATAAGTTTAATGAATTTATCTCAAAAAGGAAATGAGAACTGATGAGATAAATACTTAAGGTGAACAGGAATGACAAATCTTTGACAAGAAAAAACACTTCAAAAATAAAATATACTACTAGTAAATTGACTTTTGAAATATCAATTCTAAAAGCGGCAAACAAGCTTATTTCTCTTGCAAGTTTTTACGGAGTCCTTTCTCCTTTGTTTTGGTAATAGATGCATCAGCACTTTTCCTTATGTTCAAATATGCTTTAATGAAAGAGTTGCACCGCATTTTGATGAAGGCTTTAAACACCTCATGGCGTAACTTAGAGCTGCACACTTTAGGTAATGAGGAGACAATCTCCGACCACTTTGCAAGAATAGCTTGATTTCCCTCCATTTTGTTCAACAGCATAACCTGTAGGTTGATGTCCTGTAATTGTTCAATGTTTCTGGTGCTAACTGTGGACCTCACAACATTTTCCACCATAGAGAAAAAACAAAACACTTTGTCATTGATTTTAAACAAGCCACCTCTGTTTTGAATGTGAAGCCATTCTTCTGTGTATATAAGGAAGTTACTACACTGTTCTGAATCCAGAGTTACTGCCCATGAAGAGAGAACTTCCACATACTCTTTGGCGATTTTGTTTTCTTTCATCCTCTTAAAACGCTTAATTAATTTGAAAGGAACATATCCACAGGCATACCGAAGTGCTTGCTCCTCACTTTCATCCATTTTTGTAGATACTGACTCACTTTCAGTCATTGTTGGCAGGTCCGTTTCCACAAGGGTAGCCAATAGGGAGTTGAACACATGCTCAAATACATGCTGAAGTAAGAAGACCTCTTCCTCGGCACCTCTAACTATTGTCTTTAAATCAAGCAGGTTTTTCCATTTCTTTAATGTTTTTTCATTTTTTCGACATTCATGGAATTGTTGCCACATTTTGAATTTCTTATCTTCAGTCCATGATGTGCCACGAAGTACTTTGATAACTTTCCAAAGCTCATTAGTAAGTCCCTGAGCAAACTTAACAGCAACTGGTGACTGCAATACGTCTTTAACTGACGAAGCCAGGGCTATAACACACTTTGTTAAGGGTGTATCCAGCTGAAAGAGTAAACACACTGTCTATAGCTTCTTTAAGAAAATCCTCAGCCAGTACATCTGCATGAACTTTCTTGAATGTTTTCTTTGGGTACATCATCTTCTCTAGAAATATACAGAAAGAAAAGAAATAATAAAACACTAGAATTTATGAAAAATCAATCCAGCTATTTACATTTTATCTTCAGAAATGTTAAATTTGGTGTGAAAAAACATTTCACATAAACATAGTGATTGTTATTTATTCATGTTTCAAATCTCCCTTTTTTAGGAATTTAAGTTTCATGGGGAGTTTTCAAGAAAACAAAAATCTTTAAAAAAAATTCTCAAAAGAACAAAATTTGTTCAATCAAGAAAGCACTGTAAGTTCCTATGATTGCAATTTTCATTGTGGCCTATAACATTTGATTTTTTTTTTATATAGCACTGTATCCAAATGCCAGGGCAAAGCATTAAAAATAAATGAGTTTAAAGTCTTTACTTTAAGGTTTGTCACTCTTCTTAATAGTGTTTACACGGGTATCCGAAATATCCTGGTCCCCAACCGATTGAGTTGCTACCCGGTTCCGAAAATACAACGCGGGTATGGATTTTCATAATATTATACCAATTGCAAACTGTTTTTGTTTCAGAATCGTATGTTAATAGAATAAATCTTAACTTACAAGAATTATAAAAGTGTTTGTTTTCTTTCTATTCCAATGCAATGCAATAAAACAATCTTAAAATATTGTAAGAGATCGCAGAAATGATATTGAACGAGCGATGTGGCTAGTAAGTAGTAAGGTAGGTACGCTAGTAGTACTACATGTACTAGTAGCCCAAAACTTACTCTCTAAACTTCGCTGTAAGAAAAGAGATATACAGACCAGCACGCAACAAGCAGTGTGTGTAGAATGCTGCAGAAAAAATATATTGCGGTTGTACATTACCAAACTATTTTGAAAGCGTGTCTGCTATTTGCTGAAAAAAATGTAACACCTATTATGAACCAATCACAGGTTGTGTTCAAATGAAACTGTTACGTGCTACTGAGCGTGCACATAACAAAACCGTGGAATCGCGTATTATTCCAGAAAACACCTGTTCCGTGAAATTTTGAGGAATTGAGTATATTATTATTGTTCGGTATTTTATGAAGACAGGTCAAAAGAGACTAGAAACATTTGTATTTGATTTCTTTATTCACAAAAACAAAGATACGATTGAAAACCAAGAAATGTCACAAGATTTTACAAAGTACATTGTCAGATTTATAAAAATTATTGAAAAGGCCTTGTCGACATGTCGGATACCCGACCGATAATGCAGGTCGGGTACCCGGTCCGATTTTTGAACCCAGTGCAAACACTACTTCTTGATTTGTAAAGGTAGATTATGTTGCAGAGAAAAACCAAAATGGCCATAAAATAACAAAAAAGTAAAATCATTAACTTAAGAAGAAAACTTTAATTGCCTTGTCTGTGACATTGATCATTCAGCAAATATGCTTTTGTACCTTTTTCCTCTGGCTGATCCATTTCCAGTGCTGCGGCTGTACCCTCTTCAAACACAACAGAAGGTTGTTCAGAAGTAGCTTCATCTGCAAAATATGAGAGAAAATAATTCAATTTAAAGAACAGAATTTAAATGTATGTGCAAATCCTGTTTATTACAATACAAGTCCATATATTGATCATTACAAAACATAACTGGTCAATCACAAAATTCACTGCAGGTTTTCAAAATCTAGGACTTGGCTGTCACTGAATGATTGTAATTTCTGGGGACAGGGGGCACTTCAACCCCACTACTTTCAGGCAGAAATATTTAAAAAATGACTGAATTCATTTGACATTATCCCTCACTAAAATTTTGGCCCCTAAGCCGTCCCCACCTTGTGAAGGGAAATACACAGCCTGGCAGTTTGAAATGTCTAACTTCCCTAGTCTAACACTTCTATGTTCATAAGGCCCCAAGTGAAAAATGTTATCCATGGTGTTATCACAGTACTGTAGCCTGTGTGTAGGCCTTAGTACCACCAGATTTGGCAAGATAATGCTTAAATCAGGGAATGGCACTTCCCTCTTTAAATTAAATATTGATTTATGAAATAACAAGTATCATGACATGGAGAACAATTTTCTAAAAAATGCAAACAGTGAACACGCTTACCTTCTGGAATCGTACATTCTGTACATATCCAATTTACAGTCCACCAGGAAAATATGTCTTCTGGCGTAACACCAGGCTCGTTACTAGGCCTAGGCCCAGTTGGCATAGGCCTAGCACAATTTGCGTGAAACCACTTTCTTCCACAAGATTCGCTATTGCATCGTACCAAGTTTTCCGTTGATGGAATGCCACAAATACATAAAACAGAAGCGGGTTCTAATTCCTGAACACTAGATTCGTCGTTCAGCTTCACAAAATCGTCCCAGTCACTTAATTCGCTGGAATCTGAGAGATATAATCTGAATGTTTCTTCCGTCATTTTACTGTAGTCTACGCACGCCATTATGAAGAGTAAGCCATGTGCAATTAACATACCTAAATATAATCTGGGCTCTGATTGGCTTATTTTGGGGGCTCGTTACTTTGCATGAGGAGACCACACACAACGGTTTTACGGACTGAACCGAACTTTTAGTGCCGGAAGCTGTTTATACAATTCGGCGGTATACTCACTAAAACCATGGAAGTAGAAGAGACTTCCATGCTAAAACAAAGGGAAGGTCAAAGAACCCGTTCCTTCTAAATGGCACTTCCCTGATTTTATCAATCGCATCAACTCGAGGGCCAATTCTGTGGATATACCTTCCCTGCTTTTATTGCCTCCCTGGGGCAATCGTCCTTGGTTCTAATGCCAACTCCCTGGTTAAATGGTGAGAGTTATAAAAGGCATCGTGTGGATGATCAGTGGGTGGGTAATTGGGGAAGGTGATCAAATTTTGGAAGTTACTTTTCCTTCTAAATGGCACTTCCCTGGATATACCTGCACACACACAATACTGAGCATTAAATAAAATCTCATGCTTATTTAAAAAGTCTAACAGTCTGTTGTAGGCAATACGTTCTAGTCTTTTAGCTAAACAAGGTAATATGGATATTAGACGGTAATTAGTATACATCTTCATATCCCCTGTATAATTTCAAACCGTAACACAAATTTTTAGGGCTATACACTTAACCCTAACGCAGATTTTAAGACCTAATATATATATATATATATATATATATATATATATATATATATATATATGTATATATATGTATATATATATATATATGTATTTGTATATGTATTTGTATATATATATATATATATATATATATATATATATATATATATATATATATATATATATATATATATATATATATATATATATATATATATATATATATATATATATATATATATATATATATATATATATATATATATATATATATATATATATATATATATATATATATATACAAGAAGCAATTAACTGTTTGATGCACTACTCCTTGTGACAAGCACTGAGTAGTACGGCTATTCATTTCAAGCTACCTGATTGGCTGACAAGCCTCATTTGCATAATACTACTGTCCGGTTAGTACTCAACGAACGGACGAATGACAGCACTCCCAGTCAATAACCGGGCAGTTACATATTCATTAGATTGACAATTTCAAATGTGGGGTACGGGTATTAAACTCCTACATTAATCATGGCAACCACGGATTAACCCTGTAATAATAATTCTACGCACACAGAAAAAAAATATGCCGAAAATACCCAGTTTCAACAGGAACGAACGTCTTGCTGACAATCTGATTATGCCAGAATTAAATGGAGCAACAACATAGTCCAATGTGTACCGCTTAAAATAGAATGCAATAAATAAAAAACAAAATAAAAATGTAAAAATTTAAGTTCAACAGGGCTGTAATTGTTCAGTACTTGCACCAAACAAGTATATTACTAGGAATGAAACGTGCCACTGCCTGCTTTACTTTTTTCTAGAATCATTAGTCTTATTTTGTAGCATTAGGGCCTAAGCTTGTGTTTACATCACAATGGAATTGCACGTACCTACAGGCTACAGAGTACTGTCGTTGTAACTAGCCTAGCATAGCCATAGACGAAAACGCTATGTTCAACAACTTCAAAACTGTTAAAACCTTCCTATTCTGAGAATAATAAATTACAGTAGTTTCTCTTCCAATAACAACTGGGCCAGAAAGAGTTACTATTTCCCAGTATTCTTCGCACTTTGACGGGACACGGCCGTGTGCTTCAAGCCTTCAGCCAAACCGTACTGCACTGATGTTTTACTATGTACAGTGCAGTACATGTTTACAGCTGGCGATCGGTACTAGTGTGTTGTGACATGACAATGGCATAATTTTAAACTTTGTGTATTGTTTCTCGCTAAGTTAACGAAGATATTTTTTCTTTAGGGATAAACCAGAATGTGTTTTTTTCAAAAATATTGCTTTTGTATTGCAAAATACTTACATTAAGTTTCTAAATTGATGAATTCGCGAGTCATTTACGAGATCAAGTTTTGTTCGTTGGACAAAAGTACAAATTAGTGGATTAGAAACCGTCAACATTCTCTCCGTGTCGTCATATGCAAATAATTTAAACTATAATGGGCTCGGCTTCGCATCACCCATTATTCTTCAAATTATTTAGACTTGCCGGTTATTACTTAACAATGGGCTCACAATTGCAGTTTATTTCTTAATGATAACAAGCAGAATAATCATTGAAATAAATCAGCTTTGACAGATTCCTTGAAATTTTGGATGGAGGAAGACTAATAAATGCAGGAAGTTTATTTTAGTCTCTAGAAGCAGACACAGTAAAGGACCTATCACCAGCTTGAGAACGAGCCCGTGGATACTGCTAACAAAATTAGTCTGTGCTGGATCTCAAGGGCCAATGTGAGTGGTAAAATTAAAGACAGTTAGATAATCAGGAGGCAAATCAGGAGACAAATTATTGAGTGACTAATAGACGTACAAAAAAATAATACATTGCTGTATGGAAGCCAGTGATGACATTAATGGTTTGGGATTGTGTTTGCGAGAAACATTCCAAACAAGTCGAGCTGCCCAGTTTTGAAAATGCTGAAGGCGAAGAATTTAAATGTGGAATGGACATGATGGAAGAAAGTATAAGCCATTGCAGTAATCAAGACGCGACAAAACAAGTGAACGAACAACATGATGGCAGGCGTCAACATTGATATATTTCCTGATTCTGATCAAATTGCGAAGATGAAAAGTAATTGTTCGTGAAAGATTGGTGACATGCGTTGACATGGACATATTAGTATAAAAGAAGGCGTCAAGATTTCGTACAGTATCAAATGAACTGAACTGATGGTTGCATTGCTCAGTGGCGTAACTAGGCTGGTGCAGCCGGTGCAGACGCACAGGAGCCCGGCGATAAGTACCATACAAAATACAAAAATAAAAACCTATCCACTGAAGTCAGCCGCAGGCCGGCGAAGCGCCTTGTGAATGATTGAAGGTACAGACAGCAACCAAACAAGGCCCGTGTACTCTGTAAGACCCATTTTTAAATCCAGGGTGGGCCCTTCCTTCCTGTTTCTCTGGCTATAATGACGGGCCTCTCATTCATATGTCTGGCCCCGGGCCACCAAAAAAAAAAAAATGGGCGTTTCCTTTCTGTCCTTCTTGCTATCATGACTGGCCTTCAATCATAAGTCATCCTGGCAAATTTATTGGGTGCACACTGAAAACAAGTCACTTGCGACTTACGTGTGCTTACCCTGGTATGTGCCTAAAAGTACAAAACAAGTGTGGCCCACCAAACAAGATCAATAAATCGGCCGTTCCTTCTGTTCCTTGCTATTATGATGGGACTCCTTTAATCATATGTCAGGCCCACCTAAAAAGATCAATGTTAGGCCTTTTTTCTGTCTCTTGTTATGATTATGAACTATCCACATCATACAGTCATAAGTCGCCCACTGAAAACCAGAAGAAAGATTGGCCTGAAAAAAGATAGATGGGTCGTCCCGGAGCCCGTCATGATAGCAAGGAACAAAAATCGGGCCCACCAAAAAGGATAGATTTAATATTTGATATAAAACGGCGAAAAATGTGAATGGAATCTCGTTGGGCCCTCTCTATACTTCACCTTGGAAAGGAATTTGGCCAAATATCGCCCTTTCTTGAAGGCCAAAAATGCATGAAAGTAACATTTCCAGGCGGCTAGAGGTTTCATATCATAAATTGCTCACCCATCCCCAACCACGGTTGATCTGGGGGTGAAAGTGGATTATCATAAGGGAGGTGGGGAGGGGGAGGGGGAGGTATTTGTAGAGCTGCACCTGGGCTCCAATATTCCTTGCTATATATGTCACTGATATTGTTGCCAGTTGGCATTGTTGCTTGTTGAACAAAAGTTGTTGGTTTTTTAGTTTCATCTTAGATTGTATTTATATATAACTCCACATTTTGGAAAGTTTACAGCATTTTTGAGCAGTAAATGAAATTTTCAGTACAGCGCGCCCCAGGGAATCACGTACACACAACAGGAAGTGCGTCACACAACACGTTTACAAGTATGCAGAATGGTTTAAATGTAGATTAAGTCATGTATACGAATACTCGTAGATTTTAATGAGCTTGGGTTGAGCTGAAGACCGTTTGAAGTTCGTTGGCAAATTTACTTATTACAAACATTGTCCAATCATCAGAATGATTTTAACATTACGTATTGCAATACATATTCATCAAAACTATACAAGTTCAGCTGTTGTAAGTGATAAAATAGGGAGCTCTAGATTTCACGACGCGGACCTCTTTACAACGAAATGACGTCACGTTCAACGTTCTGCGCATACGACTACTTCACCTTCTCTGTTTTACTTCACCTTCACCATACTGTTTTTTGGTTGCTCAATTATGTTTCACGTGACAATGGGCAGTGTGCATACTCAATATGCCAGAATTAGACCAGTTCTCATGTGACAACGCGCAGTGTACATACTCAGTAGGTAGCACGGAACTAACAAGGTATCACTCCGCCATCGAAAAATGAGAACCCTCAGAAAAAAGGCTAATAAAGAAATATTTTCGAGAGGTCCCATGTCATGGGACAGAAAGCTAAGAAGTTGAAAATTACAGAAATGGTAGAGAAGGGATAGGTCTTGACTATTTATATCCAAACTTGACGAGATTTGTTTCAGTAAAAGTTTAATGGGGAAGTATTTTACCATGGACCCATACCAAAATTTGAGTGATTTGGTGAGGGTGTTTAACACCTCTTCACTTTAGCTAAAAAGAAGGGCCAAAACCTCTGGTGACCCCCTACTGTCCTATTGAAAGTACGCTCATCCGAGAGATATTAGATGGTACTTTTTGGAAAATATTACAAAAGATCCTAAATCTATATTCAAATAAAAAAGGACCTCAAACTTGACTCTTTCATTATATGCTTCAATGGAGTAAATAATTAGTGCTACCAGTATATAAAAACTAGTTAATTTTACGAGATTGCCATTCACGAATTTACGCAAGTGGCAAACTCATGTGGCGGGAAAAAATACTGTTCTATTGTTCGATTGTGTTTCGCGCGATAATGCACAGTGCGCATACTCAATAGACCAGAATAAGCCAGTTCATGGTAACGATAATATGTATTGCGCAATGCAGGTCAAGAAGGTCAATTGAGACAGTCTTGCCGTAAGCATCACTGACACTCATTGAATAAGACCATCACTTCCCGATTTTTTTTGTTTAATATTTGAGTGGATTCAGTGCCTTACATGTAGGTATTTGTGCTTTCGAAATAAATGTTCCTTCCATTAAAAACATCGCGTGGGATGCCATGTGGGACAACTGGGTTGGATACTATGTGGGACAAGGTTGGGATACCATCGGGACATACAGTAGGGTGGGATTCCATGTGGGATATAGATATTAACATAGGGTGGGGATGACATTTGATATATATGAATGAAAGCCATGTAGGATACAAGGATATACCATGTGGGTCATGGAGAGGGATGCCATGTGGCACAGCAAGGGACGCCATGTGTAACAAAGGGTGGGATATCATGTGAGGCATAGATACGGATGCCATATGGAGCATCTAGGAGAACAGGATGCCATGTTAGAGATAAGAAAAAGCAAAATTTGGGACATAGGGAGGGATTACATGTGGGACATAGGAAGGGATGTTATGTGTGGCATAAGGATGGATGACATGTGGTATATAGGGTGGGATGCCACATGTATATAACAATATTAAATTAAACTAGAACGATAAATACCGTCACGGCTCGCATACTGATTAAATTGACATACATATCACAAGTCCAATTATAAAAAGAACCCACTATCCACCCCACCCATCTGACATCCCACCCTATATCTCACATATCATCCCACCCCTGCTCCACACGACATCCATCTCTATGTTCCACATGGCATCGCTACCCATGTGCTACGTGTCATTCCTCCTTATGCCCCACATGGAATTCTTCCCTTTGTCCCACATGACATCACTCACCATGTCTTACCCTCCCGTGTTCCACATGGCATTCATATGTATGTCTTACATGGCGTCTCATCCTATAGATGTACAAAATGACATCCCACTCAGATGCCCCATATGCCAATACATCTTATGTACCACACGTTATCCTTCCCTGTGCCCACATGGTATCCATCCCTATATCCCACATGACATCCATTTCTGTCTCACATGACATCCCTACCCATGTGCCACATGTCATTCCCCCTATGCCCTACATGGAATCCGTCCCTCTGTCCCACATGGCATCCTTCTCCATGTCCCACCCTCCGATGTTCCACATGACATCCATCTCTATGTCTCACATGGCATCTCATCTTAAAGATGTACCAAATGACATCCCATGTACTCATATGTTCCATATGCCATCCCACCCTATGTACCACACGGCATCCTTCCCTGTGCCGACATGGCATCCATCGATGACATCCATCTCTATGTCCCACATGGCATCTCTACCCATGTGTCACATGTCATTCCTCTATATGCCCACATGGAATCCCTTCCTCTGTCCCACATGGCATCCCTCTCCGTGTCACGCATCCATATGTTCCACGTACCATCTATCCCTATGTCCTGCATGGCATCCATCTCTAGGTCCCACATGGCATGTCACAAAGCCATCCTGTGGTACAATTAACACAGAGAAAGTGTTGGTTTACATATGATCGGACCGTACCGCGCTGATTGTTATTACCACTTGACCTGACACCACGATCAGTTCCGGGCATGCGTGTTCGTTACCATGAACTTGCTTATTAGACCAGTTCTCATGTGACAATGCGCAGTGTACATACTCAGTATGCCAATATTGGACCTAGTCAATTTTCCATTCACGAGTTTACCCCTAGCAGCCAAGTGGCAAACTCACTTAGCGGGAAGCAAATACTGTTCTATGATTGCTCGATTGTGTTCCATGTGACAATGTGCAGTGTACGAACTCAGTGTGCCAATATTCGATTGAAATAATGGTTTATAATTTTGGAGACATTTTTGGGAGTCATTGCAGGGTTACAGAATATTTGAGAGAGTTGATTTCTGAAGTCCGTGATTTTCTGATGCCGAATTTTACTTAATTGATTTTGAGAGAGTTGATTTCTGAAGCAGAATATCTTACTGCGTGATTTTTAGAAACAGTTGGTTTTTGAAGTATAATATTTTACAGTGTTGATTTTTGGAAACAGTTTAATTTTACAATGGCTCAGCGATTTGTAGATGTAACGAAGGACGGTTGGAGAATTTCGCAGGGTACCTGGCAGAATGCACTGGCCCCAGGAAAGAAATTGAACTTAAAACGTTTATGGCGTGTGAAACATTTCTGAGGCTGAATTTACTTTAGATTGATTATTGAATCAGTTTCTAAACGGCAGTGATAGTGAGTTATTTCCTTGTATGCCAGATACAAGTTGTAGTAGTAACAGTAGCAGCAAAGAGTTGTTGTCAGACATTTCAGAAGAGTTTGCTAGTGATCAGGCGAATTATAATTCGGACGATTTATTTGCGTGCGTCCACCTGTAAATCTGGAAACATGCGATATGGACTTTTTAGCATTTTAATGACAGTATTTAAGAGAGAGATGTTAAGACGAATGATAAGAATAGTTTATCGGTTACGGGGCAGAAAGTGATGCAACTTCGTACCAATTTTACAATTACCAATTTTCTGATAACTTGAGAATCGAAATCACTCACATTGACATGTCAGTTGGTAGGGGTATCAAACAAGGATATTCAAATTTTTCCGGTAAACGAACATTGCAGAATTTTTTAGATTTTGTTTAGAAACCATCAATATTCGGTTCGACATATGCTGCTCACAATTTTAAGGGTACGTTGGTGCATTTATTATACAAGGAGATGGCGCGTAAAGGTGTAACGTTTAGCGTTATTATGAACGGTAACAACGAATAATCAGAATCAATCACGATTCTTCGATGACATTGGCGGAGTGCCCCTCCACGTTTGATTTAGTTGAACGTAAGATAGTCAAACTTTGTTAAGGAATACAAACCCGTGTATGACTAACGAATGTATTTTAAAGAATATACCACAAAGCCGTGGGGTATCTGATCGAAAAATCAGTAAACAAGAAACGATTGAAAAAAAGATTATTGAGTCTCATTTGATTTGTAATCATAGTTTTATTTTAATATAATCATACAATCATATTTTGTGCAATTGTTATTTTGTATAATTATATTTCAATTTGTGTACACTTATATTTTTATTTTATTATATCATATAACGGCTCGACCTCTGGTGGTGAGTTGCGAAGGGATGGGAGGAAACCAGAGGAAGGAGTGGCAGGGCTGAGGGGATATGGAGAACCTATAGGATTATGGGTGGTATGGTAAATATCGGTGGTGGTGGCGGTGTGGGGGGTCTCATAGGGTTGATGGAGTTGGAAGGAAGTGTACCATGTGGGATGTAGAGTGGATTGCTAAAAACAGATTAAGAGGTGATTGTATTGGGTGTCGTAACCGGGCGTGCAGTCTGGGTATCGTGGCCGGGCGGGGTAGTCTAGGGAAATTATTGGCGAGGGTGGGCTGAACCTCTCCATATTTTTGGCGACCAAGGGCGTATTGGCGGTGGTGAGCGGTGCCGAAATTGTTGCCCCAAATCTGGATCACGTGCTGTCTGTCCTGGTTGATGCCCATATTTTATCTGTAAGTAAAAATGAATAAATAATAAACGCACAGTGTATACTAAGATGAATTTAGTTGATTATTTGTAATTTGTAATAGAACGGACTAATATGGACAATAATATGGAGTTTATAGATGCACGATTACAAGCACCTTTCACATGGATAGTTGCCAATCCTACCTGCAGCGGTAAAACATTTCATGTAATAAAAGCGTGAAAATTTCATAAATCCAGCGGTTTCAGAGGTGTATTAATTTTATGCAATTTGGCAGAAAAAATATAATACACTTCCAAGTTATTATGAATTTGTGGAAGGTTTACCTCCTTCAGATTTTTTGGAAAGGATTGAAACAACTCAACATAATGTGATTGGTATTGATGATTTGATGTCGGAAATGGGTCAGAAAGGGGGTGAAGTAGTCACCGAATTATTTACACGATGTAGTCACCATGCTAATAAATGTATCGGTAATTTTAATTGTCCAAAATTTATTTTTAAAGGAGGAAGAGAGCCACGGCAAAATTCGTCAATGTCCATATTTAGAAATCCCCCAGATATGAGTGTAATCAATACAATGGTTAAACAAATGTATCCTGGTAAGAAAAAAGGAGAAAGTTTCCTAAAAGTTTACGAAGAAGCAATGCCCAAACCATCTAAATATTTATTTATTACATTAAAAGCCGGTACGTCTGATAAGTTACGATTGCGTACCGATGTGTTTGAAAATGTGCAAACAAGGTTTGGAATTTCAAATGTATATAAAGTAAGATTGGTTGCATTTTAAATCAGTTGTGTACATGATGGAGGGGTTGCATAATTTCGATGATATAAAAAGACATACAGATGTTTTAGTTGCATTGTGTAGCCTAAGTCAAATTTGACGAGTAAAGATTGTTGTAAAATTGGTACAAATGTATCACCAGCTTTGATCAAATACTTGGCGAGATTGCGTTGAACATCAATTATGGAACATTGCCTTTGTCCGAAAAAGAAAAAGCGTGTATGCATCCTTATTCTAAGATTTTGCAAGTGTTGGCTCATAAATCTATTCCGCAGGCCGTGAAGAGAAGGAAGCTTTTGTGAAAAAAGTTGTTAAGGGGCGAAATCAAAGAGGTGGTGGCAACTTCTATCAGCATGTGATCAAACCAGTTTTGCAAACAATGGGGCCGTTTGCTGGCTTACCAACATTTTTGTTTGAAAAAGTGGCTTATACTAAAAAGAAACAAAATCCAAAAAAGAAATGAAAATGAAACGTTCTATAGTTATCCACATGCTGCATATGTGGCAATGAAAAGGAATTACATTCAGCCCATCCCTGAAAATAAACTGGTATTTAATCTTGAAAAAGAAATGAAAAAGATTATGGATGACACTACTTTGCTTGATGATGACAAAAATGATAAATACAGCATGTTTTAAAAGAATATAAAAGATTCAACCCCATAGCGGTGCAACGCTCAAACACCCCTTTTCAACCCACACCGACTACTGTTACTAATATACTGTTACCATACAAATCACCGGGGTCTGAGGAGTTGGAGAATCCCAAAGAATTGTCGACATCAATAACGGAAAAGGAGCAAGGAAAAGCAAAGAATTTTCTGAATGATATGGAATCAAATGGGCGATAAGTTTAATGCAAAAGGACCCCCACTGTTCTCACCCTAGTAACGCTCGGTTGGCGCCCATGCCCTTTTGGAGGATGTTTCGCATATTCATATCTCAATCGTAAATAAAGTTAAAACATCAGTATCTATAAACATTGAACTTTTTTATTTAATTCTCTGTCGACCCCTTCCTAGATATGAGAGATACATTAAATATATACAATATACAAGAAAGTTATATATAATTATGTACAATAATGAATCAATCAAAAGAAAAGGACGGAAAACACAAAAGCATAGGTCTAATACTCCTAACTGCCCATTCACCCTCTCTCTCTCCTTCTATCCGCTCCACCATACAGCTAGGTAGCTAGCTCTCGGTAGCTCGGAACTAATAGGGTATCACTCCGTCATCGAAAAATGAGAACCCTCAGAGAAAAGGCTAATAAAAATATTTTCGAGAAGTTTTATTTCATTGGAAAGAAAGCTGAGCAGTTGCAAATTTCAGGAATGGTAGAGAAAGGATAGGTCTTGACTATGCATATCCAAACTTGACAAGACTTGTTTCAGTAAAAGTTTTATAGGGAACTATTTCACCATGGACCCATACCAAAATTTGAGTGATTTAGTGAGCGTATATAACAACTCTTCACTTTAAAAAAAGAAAGAAAAAAAGTGCCAAAATCTCTGGTAACACCCTATTGAAAGTACCAACATCCGAGAGATATTAGATGGTACTTTTTGGAAAACATTACAAAAGATCTCCAATCTATAACATTCTGGTACGAAAAGGACCCCCCCAATCTTGACTCTTTCATTATAAGCTTAAATGGGGCAAATAATTAGTTCCGTGCTACTTCTCGCCTAGCCTAACGTACAGACTAGACGAAGCCTAGACCTTACTTACGCACAGTAGTTAGTCCACAGCTGTTACTGTTATTGTTCTCGTTTTACCAATACCTAGGCTACCAGTGCATTGTTGGTCGATGACCCTGGTACGGTACACCGGAAGCTTCGTATTTGATCAACCAATGAAGTTTTTCCTGACTAGGCCTACCCCATTATGGGTAGTATCGACATCTTTAATAATCAGTCGCCAATAGAACATGGTGCTGTTTACTTTCCAATGAAAGGGGAAGTGATCGATGACAGTGAAAAACAGCCTAATGTTAGGCCAACTGCAGTAACTTTTGTAGGCCTAACTGTTCCTTCAGAACAAAACATTGGTGTTGCAGGTTTGGGTGATGTTGTATCAGAATTGTCCTCGAATTTCAGTGCACAATTTTCAACACTAAGAATGGAAAGAAAAATAAAATGCTTGAGTTGTGGTGGTTTCAATGTACAGGTTCAGAACCATAGGCACAGCAGGGCTGGAAGGAAAATTGTGGAGTTATCTGCTGGTAATCCTGTCACAAATTTCAGAAGTGATGACATATCTGGTGACTATGGTAGTGAAAATGAAGTTAGTCTGGGCAGGAATTCAAAGCAACATACATACCTAAAAAATGCATTTAGGAGGATTAGAAGAAATACCTCCCCTGGGGCTCTTGAAAGCTTCATCCTTCCAGATGATGATGATGATGAACCATTATTAGATATAACAACCAGAGTTGATGATCATTGTCATTCCTCCGTGCCCAACACAGCTCACATCAGTAATAGAACAGCTCAAAGGCAGCTATTCCTTGTTTGTGTCATCTGCCTTACATTCATGGTACTCGAAGTTATTGGTAAGCATGAGCTTTTTCAGTCCAGGCCTTAGTAGGCCTACCCTAACATTAGTATTTCTTTGAAATTTAGACTTGAGTCTCAGAGTAATAGGCCTAATACAAATCAACTTGCTGTGTATTGGAACATTTTAAAACTTATTTGCGGACATTGAATAATTAATCACAAACGTGCGGTGAATAAGAAAATGGCTACCAAAATATGAATCTCGGAGAACTTTATCCCGTCGTGGTGCTAAATAGGTAAAGATTTTCGAAAAGTGTATTTTTTTGACTAATTGACATCAAAATATCCAAAAAGTAAGTTATTTTTCAATCATCAATTTTCTACATGTGAATTAAAAAAAAGAAGGAATTATACCTAATTTCTAACAACCCTCGTATGGCAATAGCAACGTCAACCCATATCGAGCGATGTGTATAATAACTAGGTGTGTCATACGGGACACATGTCGAATGGGACATCTCTTAATAAAGTGTAAAACAGCTATTTAAATTGACCTCGCATGTCGAATGAGGCATCTCTTATTAGTTTAAAGTGTAAAACAGCTATTTGAAATTTACTTGCATTAAAATGTAAAACCTCCATTTTTTAAAATCAGATATTATACTGTAGCCCAGGTGGTTTGGCCGAACGTTGGCTTTGTTGTATTTCAAACTAATGTTCAATTATGGAGTACCGATGGAGCCATTTCTTTTTTCTCTCATTGCAATTTTCGAATTTTGGCTATTATTGTACTATTATATGTAACATTACAATGCATGTAACTTCACACACCCAATGCAGTGTATGTACTGTACGCAGACAGGAATCTTGTGTGTTCTACAATCGGAAGTGAAATCACATACATTTTTTTTTTTAGAGGAGTCCTTCTCTTAAAGATTTAAGGCCCAGTGCGCTTTCTACTTGAAGGGGTCACACTTATCATTACAGCCATTAGCAAAACTTGTACCTTTTTTGTGATATTAAAAGAAAAAAAATGTGTCACGTAAATTATTTATCTTTTAAATAGGTTTGAAGGCAATGCCTACATTATAATATCAGTTTTGTAAAAAAATATGAATCAAAACACATTTCCATGATCCCATGAATGAAATTTTGTTAAAATTACTTTGATCATGAACATTAACATATTAGTGGATACTAAAAGCAACTAATCTGCTCCATCTATTTATTTCAATTTTCATGCTTTGTCCCTATTTCTGTGGAATTGACCTTAAATGAAAGAAGACTTTAAAAGAGACGACATGGTGAACAAACTGCTTTAATATCTTATTCCGCACAGGGGATATTCAACTTTAAACTTCTGTCACATTTGTGCAGAAATATTCTGGTTTGCTGGAGTTACTGTTTTTATTATGCAGAACCTGCATTCAGAACACTTATTGATCCATCAGCAAATCTTTTAATCATTTGTACAGTTGCTAAAGGTCTCTTGAAGCTAACACATACTATAGATTCTGTGCTTTAAAGTTTGCTGCAACAAATTGCTATTTAAGAGAGTGCCCTCACTCTGTCTAGTTTGACTGCCTGTACTTATTTACTTTGCTCACAGAGTTGCAGTGCAACAAAAACAGTAATTAATTCACCTTTGATTGTTTGAGAGATACTTTTGTTAAATTCTGATCAAAGTCTGTTTGGTATCTCTGATAGTGTTTACTATATCTGTACAAAAGTACCTCTTAAACTGGGATTTTGCAGTTCTGTATATCTGTGTATTTTGTGGGTGTTTTTTGGGAGCCTTTTCCACAAGTTCTGTGGTGTCATATTTAGGCCTGTGGTTTGAAAGGTGTATCAGAAGAGATGGGAGACGAAACAGCAGAAGTGAATCAGAGGTTTGATCTATCAACTATACCTTATGGTGCCATGAAAAATGAGACAGAACCAGTCTTGAAGTGTTTTTTTTGCCAGCAGAATGTTGAGGGTGGTTTAGACTGGAGATCACAATCATGCACTTGTAAACAAATTCACCACGAAGTTAACCTAGGATTTTCTGTAAATAGTGGAGATATTCAACGAAATGGTAGCTTGGATGGGAAGAAAATTTCATCATCAAGAAGTGGGTTTCTGTTTCCATCAGATGATGACACAGCTGCAGGAGGGGAAGCCCTTTTGTCACATTGTCATTCACCGAGCATGGACTATGGTGCTAAAGCGTCCAACTGGAGGGCTCAGAGAGCTCTTCTGATAGTTTGCTGCATTACTCTTTTTTTCATGTGTATCGAAATAACAGGTAAGTTAAGAAAACATGCAAACTCAACAAATTCTTTACTATTAATGGTAACATAATTTACCGTAGTTTATGTTGGTTTGGCCTATTTTGGATAATCTAGAACTCACAGTTTTGTGATTCTTAACTACTGCACTAATAAACGGAAACAGTTCTAGAGGTTGCCCGTGTGACAGTACACATACTTGGACCAGCTGATTGATGACACAGGACTGGCGAAGCCAAACCTACTAATAATCCTGAGGAGGTGAGGGGTAGCATATACATACTGAACTCGAGGAAAAGTGAGTGTAATGGTTCTGTTGCCCCTTTCCCACTGTGGTGTCTTTCCTGTTATACCCTATGGTACCATAGGAAGGTTCAACTACTAGGGGAAAGAATCTAAAACACAAAAGTTTGCAGGGGAAAATTTCAGTGGTTAAGTATGTTTCTATCAAACGTTATTGCTCATCAGGACATTTCAGGTTAAATTGAAATAGGTCTTAGTTTTTCCATCAGAAGTAGAACATTGTTTTCTTACTAAGGATCAGAAGTCAAAAACATTTACAATGTAGGTATATTGCACCATAGAAAGTTTCCTGTGTTGGCCATGCGGCATGCCAAATATCCTGTACAAGTTAGAAAATTGAGTTGTAGAATAAAGTTTTTTTTGCAAGGCATCATTAGTTATTGACAAATAACTTTTGTTTCGATATTTCAGCTTTTAATACATAGACACTTGTATATAGAGATCCAAATGTACATCACTTTTTGGATGTCACGTACAAAACTTTTTGAATATCCTGTCCAACATTTTTTGGATGTCCTGTACAATACTTTTTGGATATCTTGTCCTACACTCTTTGGATGTCCTGTCCAACACTTTTTGGATGTCCTGTCCAACACTTTTTGGATGTCCTGTACAACACTTTTTGAATATCCTGTCCAACCCTTTGTGGATGTCACACACAAACACTTTTCAGATGTCCCATATGACACTTTTTAGATGACCTCATTAACCTGTCCAACACTTTTTGGATAACCTATGTCCAACAATTTTTGGATATCCTGTCCAAGATTTTTTTAATGTCTCGTTCAGTATGTTTTGGATATCCTGTCCAACACTTTTTGAATTTCATGTACAACCCTTTTTGGATGTCCCATACAACATTTTTTGGATATTGTGCCTAACACTTTTTGAGTGTTTGACTGTCTGGTACAACACTTTGGATATCCTGTCCAACACTTTTTGGGTGTCCCTATTTTTGTAAAGATATATTTTGCCAATCTTCTAAAAAATTAAAATTTAAAATTTCTGGTATTATTTTTAAAATGTCAGCACATTTATGTAAAGTTAAGTGTTAAAGTTTCAATAATTGTGTCATTTACAACTGAACATAGATTTTAAAATTAAGATATTACAAAAAATGGTGTTTTCTGTGAGTCTGTACGACTTGCTGTGTTTTTACCATTCAGTTAATTTAGAAACAAAAGTGCCAAATGTAAGCATGTTTGTACTCTATTATGACCAGTCTCGTTCAAATCTTTTATTTCCCTGATAGGAAGAAATGTGTCTGTATGTCTCATACGACGGTACGACATGTATGGAATAGCCCAAAATTGTGTTTTGGAATCTGTGAGATTGTATTAGTACTGCTACCTCTCAGATTGAAAAAAAATATGTGTCACACATACCATTGCTTCAACATCATCATTGTTTGGAACTCACAGCTGTGCTTTTAATGCTTCAGTCAGTGAACTGTCCAAATCTTTGTGTTTTTACATGTAGTGTATGTTGACTTTAACCAAGTTTTCATCTATACAGCACACCGTTTTGCCTGATATCCTGTCATTTTTTAAAGTGCAAAGTATGATTCCCATTTTCATCTCAAGTACGTATTATATTCATCTATCATGCACTGCTGCCAAAACTACCGTACAGTATGCACCGCTACATGATATAATTCTTGAATGGGAGGTATCTTAATATGGTCTGAATGACCAGTTTAGTCAGAAATACGTCACGGTCAATAACAGAATTGGTTGGATTGAAACTCTGGCACCTGACCTTCAGCATATTTGAATCCTAGATGCCCATGATTGAAGTTCATAATTAAACAAAAAAGTATAAAAACTTGTTGTATACCTTTACAAGTATTTACATGTAGAGTGTGAGCTAGTGGAAGTGGCATATGTCTAAGGGGGCTTTGAGAGCTTATCCCCTCCTCCAAAAAGCATGTTGTCAAAGCAATAAATATAATCTAATGAATTATCACATGAATCATATGCATCCTCCATTTTTGACCAGACTACAATTTTCGACCAAGAATCTTAAATATTGGGGTTGAACCATAAAACTTCAATTTTATGTCACAAAAATTCAATTGTAGACCAAAAATCTCAATTTTGGAAAACAATGTAACTTAAAGCCTAAAATCTTCAAGTTTGTAGCAAAATCTACAAGTTTGTAGCAAAATCTACAACCTACTGTAGGACCAATAAGCTTCAATTTTGAACAAAGACAGGGAGGTGAACATCGTAATAAAAAGTATTTAAGGGAGCAAACTAAAAGCTAACCATGCATGCATGATCCCGACTATTGGTGCTTATAGAATCAAGTTTTCTGTTTTGGGTCTCTTGCTTTTAGCAATCTTGTAGCTTGATTTGAACGTAATGTCTCCACGCAAGTCTTTATGTCAATTCTTAACTTATAGTCTGGTGGCTTAGGTTCCAATTTAGGAGAAATTGTGACATGCTGGATTAAAACACACAAACTTTCCACACTTGTCTTGGTCCCCTGGATTTAAATGAGAAGGGGTGCCTGCCTGGGTCATCCTGGGATCACGAAGTTCCAAGATGGTGCCAAAATTACTATGAATTACACATTGTAGCCTTGGAACAACCTCTTTCATGTATACTGAATATATAAAATGATATGTTAGAAACATTTAACTCTTTTAATGACTTGGCAGCTGCTTGTTTGAATACACCCAACAAGGCTGCCACTAAGATCTCCCCAAAGTTGTATCATTATATGCATAGGCTGGTAAATTTAGCCCAATTGGGGTCAAACCTTATACCAATTACAAAATAATTTATTTGCCATCATGTACATGTAGTTCTTTGAGGTCCCCAGAGAAAAATTGAAAAAGATTGTAGAGAATATACCTAATTTGCATAGATTAAGAATGGCCACCCTATACATATCATATATCGAGTATGGTGCCCAGTGGTGCAACAATAGGGTGGGAAGGGCGCCCCAAGCAAAAATCGAGATTTGGGGGCCCGAGCAATGACACTGCGACATGTTTGTTATTGGGCCCCTGACCTCTATATTCCCCATGGGCCTTTAAAATTCTAGTTCTACCACTAATGATGCCTGTACAGTATGAGAAACTATAGTACCAGAATAAAATTTGAAAGGAGTCTGCTGCTTCATAAACATGTAATATACTTTACAGAAATACATTCTTAATAACATTATGACAAGTACACAAGTATATTACATCAACATGTTGTAGAGAAAAACTTGCCTCAAAAATATATATTTTATTTCAATTTGGTGGTTTTCCAGTTAGATAATTCAGTAAAACACCCTACACAGTACATGCATATCTGCAAAAACTGTTGTGACCTCACAAATCAGATATGATGATGAAGGTAAGAGAATATTTAGTGATTTATGTTAAAACTTTATCATATTAAAATAATAAGTGAACAAAAACATCAAGAAAGAATCCAGAAGAATTGTTTACATGTTTCTTGCACAGCTAATTTAAAGGAATTCAATTTTTGCCTATGATTGGTTCACTAGTGGAAACTCCAGTTTTCAAATAATTATTTCTTTTAAATAGGCCTACAAGGTAGGAAGCTGGAAACTTACATTAAGACTCAAGGAAGTACCTTAAAATGTTTTAATGACAATCCACCCCCTTTTCATATATTCACTATGCCGTTTGTGAAACTTAAATGGGAAAGACAAGTTCTTTTTTGCCTGAGACAGTCGTTTTATACATTAAAATGTCTGTAAATGTATTTTTGTTTTTGTACTGAATAAGATCGTGCACATTCACAAAATTGGCATCATATATGATATCATAGGTACATTAGCCTAATTCCCTTTTCGTTGTACGCAAACATGGAATAAAACGATTTCATGACGTCCTTGAACGTGGGTGTAACCCCACTCACCACCTCCAAAACAAAACAAAAAAATATGCTAAAAGGACTAGATTTTGAGGTAAAACGTTTCATGTGTGTGATGACGCTGTGAGACCTCTTCATAATCCTGAAGGTGATGTGATGTGATGTGTTTGTGACATACTGTATGGCAAGCATATTGAACTACTTTTCATCAGTTGTTTCATGTGAAACCATTTAATTTCTGTCCGAGTCAAAGCAGGTTTTTATAGGAAGAGAGGAGGATGCTGACGACAAACTAGCTGGCTACTGATGAAGATGTTTGAGATCAAATCCAGGGCTTTAAAACCAACCAAGGCTCCAGGGCCAGATAAGGTGTGCAAAAAAATACTGAAATTAATGGCCCTTGAAATTTGTAGCTCTCTTGCCAAGATTTTTAACAATTCCCTGGAAGAAGGATTTGCTCTATGATGACTGGTGTGAAATAAATGTAACACCAATTTTTCAAAAGGGATTAAATTGTGAACCATGTAATTATCATCCTATTAGCCCTGACATCAATGGCTTGTAAAGTAAAAGAAGCAAAAGTTTAATTATAAAAGGCATCTGTCTTAGCTCTGCAGTGTAAAACAAAAAAAACATATAACAAAAGACACACACCAGAATCAGATATACATGTATAACATAATTAACACTATACGTTACAACATAAATTAGTTAACAAATAAGAGTAATAGAATTGGGACAAGCCTACAGTACAACTTTTCTAACCCAAGTCCGATCTAAAGTAAATATATTAAATACAAATTGCTATATCTACATGTAACTTAATGCAGTATAAATATGCTTCCCGACTCATTCCGACAGTCAGTTCCTTCCCACCCCTTTGTATCTGCCTGGAACATTTGTGTCACATGCTGTACAACAAAAGCTATTTAAAGATATATGACAGACCTAACATCAACACGAGCTTCAATGGATTAAAATGTACTGAAAACCATGACAACAGCAAATAATCCCATCAGTTGGAAATTTACCATTTTAAAACTTAAATACTGTACCAAATTAGTATTAATTGCACAATACTGTGTGACCTCAGTTCAGCTCAGGTTAACACATTGTTTTTAGGTTCTTTCCACAAATATATTGCATGGAAGAAGTTGACTACAGTGAAAAGAAAATTCAATATTATTATAACCTTCACTCAACTTTAACAGCAGACGCAATTTGAGAACCTATGATATTTGATATTTGGGAAGGAAAAATTCCAAGCTGTATTCCTTTCCATAAATCATCACTTTTCTAAAAATCTATAAATTGCTTTTGTAAAGATGCTCTTTCATCTAGGTATAAATCTCTATCTGTCTGTACCTTCAATCAAGCTGGAAGTAAAAGCATATGGTTTTTTTCTTTTATTTAAGGTTTTCATATAACTTCATCTGTCAACTAGTTATAAAGAGGAATTTGCTGGTACAGTACATCTGGGCATAAAGTATGGTTATGGTTTCTTAATTCATAAATGATGAAATATGTAATACCTGTTATTATAATTGAGAATAGTTTGTTATGGATAAAACATCTGCCACTCATACATGGTCAGTCCAGGAGACATTTGATATTACCAGTGGTTTAGCCAGGATTGATGACCTTGACTTTTCTTGAAGAACAAAAAATAAGAAAAGGGTCATCACTTGAAAATCTGGACATGTTTAGCATATTTTCTGGACCTTTTTTTTATATTTTATATTTTACTTTTTGGGGTGTTATATTAACTTCAGACACTTCGGCCTGTGGTTACATCCATGATTACAGACGCTATGCAGCCGTTTAGTTGATGACATGTAATATGACTACACAGAAGGCAAAGTAATGCTCTTATATCATATACTGTACAATGCTAGATTTTGTTGATGTGGATTGTGTTCTTTCCCTCCAAGTTGAAATCTGCAATGTCTCAATATCAACTGGTCTCAATATTAACTGGTCTCAATATCAACTGGTCTCAATATCAACTGGTCTCAATATCAACTGGTCTCAATATTAACTGGTTTTAATATCAACTGTTCTCAATATCAATTGGTCTCAATATCAACTGGTCTCAATATCAACTGGTCTTAATATCAACTGGTCTCAATATCAAATAGTCAATATTTTGACGTACAGCAATTTCCTTGCTGTGGTAGTGTTTCCATTACTCAGACAGGGTTGTTGGCTCCTAATTTTGCTAAAGAAAACAAACGTCAATAAAAGAAAACCCAGAAACACATCAACCTGCAGTTAACAAAATCTATTGCTGACTACTCCGTCTGGAATTTATCAAACAGAAAGTACAACCGATAAACATTAATTAGAAAATAAAGCAAAGGAGCTGGAACGGAATCAAACTAAAAACTACCCTAAAAAATGTGTTAACATTCATTTATATACCGGTTGCAAAATTAACATTTCAAACAACAATTCATAATAGGCAAAACAATTTTACATAACTTACATATATGTCTTCTTTGTTAAACCTTTATCTAAATTCCAAGTGAAACATAAACATAAGCAAATGAATTCAATAAAACAATACATCTTTTAAACAAAACAAGAATTCATACTCCTCTGGTGGAATGTGGCGTCGGGATCCACAATTATTCCACATGTCACATTCCCCCGTACTTAGATTTTGCCATATGTTTCATATGGAAATAACAAATATCTTTGCTAAACGTAATGGAATTTAATAAGATGGAAAATTTACTGAGCATATATCTTGTCCTTCGCAAATGAAAATTGAAAATAAATTGAATGTTTGATGTCTTATCAAATCAAAACAAATTATAAGTTCTATTCAAAAGTCCATCCATGGCAAGGAAAGTCCAACTTAAATCCATCGACATGGTGCTGGGTCTCGTTATCGAAGAAATCAGAAAATCCCTGAGGGTTGGGTTTCACGGCGGCCAATGTCCACCTGGTGGAATTATTCTACCCCCGGCTGGCAGGTTAGCGTATTCAGGCGGTACGAAAAACTGGTTATGGGGTCCACAGTTGGTTCGAAGGGTTCCTACTGGACACTCCAGAGTGTGAGTGCCTGATGTGCATGACAGCCGAAAGCCTTTGGTGTCGAATTCAACATATGTTGTTGCTAAGTTCCAAGTTTCTCTGAAATCCTAAGGCTGCAGTTTCTGTAGTCTGAGCAGCTTCATCCTTTAACTCTGACTTCTGAGGGCTGTTTAGCAGAATCTAAATCTTATCCGTAATGGAGTACAGCTGGTCATTGATCCTCATTTTGCTCCCTTTTCCGATGGTCAAACAATCACTGTCAGTTTGTGCCTCAGCATCCCGCTTATCTAGTACCTCATTCAGGAAATCGTCAAGGGGATCTGGATGGAGACTGATCATGTCAGGTGAGAGTTGGGTTTCATCAGATGGCTGACGTTGGCTGGGGCGAGCAGAATAAAGGAAAGTTCTTTGCCTCGCATCGGTGTGGTTGCGGACACAACTTTCATAGTTACGATCTGTTGATGTTCTAGAGTGGGCTTCCTCCACCTGAAAATTCCCTCTGCATGCACTAACTTCACATCCCTTCTTAAAAGGCGGCATCGCACTTTGGACACAACTCCGTTTTTCTTATTCCTTGTACGGACAACTGGTCCTACTAAGATGACGAATTCAGTTGAAATGTCGACTGAATGTTTTGCCACACGGGTAACAGTTGTAACCAGGCATTATAACTTCACAAGTTCTGCAGTTGTTCACAGCATTAACGATAGATTCAGAGTGATACAGCACAACACAATCTCCTCTATTTCAGTCGAGAAACGCGTTCCAGTCATTTTTTCCATTAAAAAGGACTTTCAAAGCTTCACCACCTACTTCTTCGTTTTCACCACATGTCCTGCTCCAAATTGATTCCATGAAACAAAAACAATACCTCTGCATGTACCCATATCTACCGTACATGCTTTAGAATTTTATACCTCTAAACTCCAATTCAAATCATCCATTCAAACATTCCAGAGTTTTCCCTCAATAGGAGCAGTTCCATTCATGTAGCGCAACAAAATGCCGTCCTCTCTCAAATGAAAAAGATTCCTTTCTTCTCCGTAAACAAAGAAGTGTCCACAGAAACAAAAAACCTTCCCTGTTTTAATGGTTTCTTTTGAAATGCACAATACTTCATTTAGAATT
This sequence comes from Chiridota heheva, assembly GCA_020152595.1. Classification (NCBI taxonomy): domain Eukaryota; kingdom Metazoa; phylum Echinodermata; class Holothuroidea; order Apodida; family Chiridotidae; genus Chiridota; species Chiridota heheva. The sequence continues at coordinate 419,625 of JAIGNY010003771.1, forward strand.
CTGTCCCGGACTGCATTTCGTATTAATTCAATACGAAAGTCTTTCTGGCATCTTCAGCAAGCAACCTCCTTTCGATCTTTTTGCAGCATGTCCTGTTTTACACCATTCAATTGTTTTTGTCCTTGTCTCCGAAATACCTTTGCTTGAATTATCCATGGAACATTTCAATGGCGATCCCCTGGGAGCTTTTGAGGGTCATTTACTTGAATCTGCTCCTGCACATTCAGTTGCATCTGGAGCGCTTGGGTGTTAGGCTTTATCCAGAAAAGTTTTCCGCTATGTGAGATCTTGCCCGCCATTGTATGGTTCAAGTCTGTTTGAATAGACAACTATAGGCTTACACCGGGGACGTTTGACAATGTGATAGGTTACGTTCAAAAGTTTTGCAACTATTGCATAAAGTCCATTCCAGCTTGGTTGTAGCTTTGGACTCGGACCAATTTTTTGCTGGGGCTGGTTAAGCCAGACCCCACTTCCCCACGCTGTAAGGTTTCCAACTGTTCGTCCACTTTTTTTGTCTTGTCATGGTGCACTTCAGGTGTTCACAAACTGAATTATAAGTTTAATTAAGCTCCTGACGGAGGCGTTGAATATACTGCACATCGGGTCACGAGTCAGCGTCTTCTGGGTAAGGCACAGGTGGTGGACCTGTTAAAACATCTAGTTTTATTTCCCATCCCAGCATCAACATGTTTGGTGTACATTTGGTAGAGTCATGTTCAGTCGAGCGATATGCCATAGTCAAATATGGCAGGCATGGTTCCAATCTCTTTGGTGATCAGCGACATAGGCATGAAGCATCGCCTCCATTGTTGCATTGAAATGTTTGATCATTCTAGCAGATTGTGGGTGAAACGGTGTAGTCCTCGTCTTCGTGATGTCAAAAAGAAGGTACATGGGTCTAAATAACCAGGATTCGAACTTCCTCCCTTGGAACGTAAAAATTTCTTGTGGCGTACCAAAACGGCATACAAACTGCTCCACAAACGGGTCTGCAACAGTTTCTGCAGTATGATCTGGTAGTGGAAATGCCGCAGTCCATCTGGTAAAATAATCACCAACCACAAGTATAAATCTATTTCCTCGGTCCGTAGTAGGGAACGGACCTGCAATGTCCATGGCGACACATTTTAATAGAGCACCCACTTGATACTTCTTCATTGGCGCACGTTTTCGTCTGACTGGTCTTTTATTTCGAGCACAACCATCACAACCAAGACAATACTCGTCATGATGAAATAACCATCCTTATGAAGAATGGTCCATCAATCATTCATGGGTTTTGCACAAAGTCCTCCCAAGCATATAATGTATATTTTTATTTAGGCTCTGCCAAGGACTAATCTGATTTGTATCACTGAACAGCAGTTATGTAGCAAGCTACATAAGATGAATGACCTATTGTGTACAGTGTAACAGTAGCTGTGCTGACAAGTGAACTGTGAATAGACTATGAAGATGTTATCAGATAAGAAGGTATATATTACCCCTGTGTTGTGTATGGTGTAACAATAGCTGGATGCTAGCCAATGATGTGTGAAGAGTCTCCCTTGAATGGTGTGGATTACCCCTGATTTTGTGAAAATCGGGGGTGTCGGGTTGGAGGTCTAAGGGCCAAAAATTCTTAATGTGTAAATAAATGCCTAATATTCTTCCAATAAACATGTGTCCTTTTTGCACGGTTCCATGTTTTCTTGATTTCTAAATGCCCAGCAGTTTTGCAATCATGGAGCTGATACATGGCTTGGCTTTTCAAGGACTCAGATACCTCTAGGATATAAGTAACATATTTCCCAGTACAATCTTCTCATTTGATGTACAATATGTTGTCTTGAAGACAAAATTTCTCCGTACGTGCCCACCAGAATTTGAAATCTGCTTTCCGTTCACTGATTTAATCCCATGGCAGCTTATTTCCTTTAGCTTTGAGAACATCAATAAAATACTTAAAAGTTGTCTCTCCTCTTTGAACTCGCAGGAGTTCTTCCACATTCCACATTCCACTCATCGAAATCTAATAAAAGATCAGGTTTGTCTTCATTTCCAGATGGAGTGATTTCTGTGACTATTCTACGTTTTACTTTCCCAAGGCTCCCAGTGGTCTGATTGGACATTGAATGTGTGAGATGTTCTGTTAAAGTTTGCTCCACATGTGATTGCTCTGTGGAAGACTCCACATCGCGTCTATCAACATCCAACTCCGTATGGAGTTCACTTGGGATGACGAGTAATTCTTGTCACTTTCATCAAAAGACGCTATTTTTGGAGGGTAAGGGGGAAAAGGGGGTAGGGCTTGCGTGCCATGGTGGCTCTTTCTGCACATGGAGAGTCGACTGGAGTTCATTTCCACACCCACACTGGTTGCAAGGGATCCTGGAAAGAGCATCAGCATTCTGGTGTCATTTTCCAGGATGATGTTCAACCTGGAACTCGAAAGACGATAATTTCTCGATCCATCTTGCAATTTTCCCCACTGGTTCCGCAAGCATGAATGATTAGTGCGAAGGACAAACTTTCTTCCTATCAAGTAGTGCTTAAAATGCTCACCCCTTCTCTCTCTACATTATTTTTTCACCCATACACCTCTCTCGATCCCAGATATCTGGCTTTTAGTTCTCGTGTTTCTCTCAATCTCCCTCTGTTTATTCTCCTTCCTACTTCTGGAATGATCTAACCTCTCAGGCACAATTTGACCCTTGCTCTTGTGGTGCCGTTAAACTCTCATCAAACAAGCAAACAAAGTATATCGCGGCTAATAGCTCTTTCCGGGTGGTACAATAGTTCCTTTCAGATTTCGTGAAGAGTCTGCTCCCATATCTCATACATATCCTGTATCTGAGATAGAACTGCTCCTATTCCAAATTGACTTGCATCAGTGTCTAAGATGAATGTCAAATCATTCACAGGATATGTTAAAACCGGAGCAGTTGAGAGCTCCATCTTGAGTGAAGAAAATGCTTGCTCACATTCATCAGTCCATTTAAACTGTTTTCCAGTACAAGTCAAAGAATAAAGGGGCTTCGCAATCGACGCAAAACCTCGAATGAATTTGCGGTAATACGACGCCAGCCCCAGAAAGCTCCTAACATCCTTTGCAATACAAAGAGCTGGACAATTGCGAATAGCATCTATTTTCTTTTGATCAGGTTGCACACCACTTTCTGACACTATATGCCCTAAAAAAAAATTACATGACACCGTAGCAGGACACACTTTGCTGTCTTCAACTTCAAAGCAGCATCAGCTACTCTCTGGAAAACGAGTTTTGAGTCTCTTGATGTGCTCATCAAAAGTACGAGCATGAACAATAATATCGTCTATGTACAGAACAGCACTTCCTATTAAAACCCTCTTAACACTCTCTCCATGAAATGCTGAAATGTGGCAGGAGCATTACACAAACCAAAAGGCATAATGGTGAATTCATACAGGCCGTTTTGTGTACAACGAAAGCTGTCTTCTCCCTATCCCCTTCCTCCATTGTGACTTGCCAGTATCCGCTGACTAAATCCAAGGTTGAAAACCATGTGGAACCAGAGGGTGCATCAATACTGTTGTATATTCTTGGGACAGGGTAGGTATCCTTTATCGTCACATTTAATTTACAATAATACATGCAGAATCTTACAGAACCATCTTTCTTTCTCACGAGAACTATTGGTGATGCCCATGGGCTGCATGGCGGTCTTATCACTCCTTCATGCAACATCTTCTGAGTTTGCTCTTTTGCTTCACTTTAATGATGTATAGGTAATCTTCTAGGATTTTGTGTAATTGATGTTTTTTTGGCAACATCTGTCTGTCTCAAATTTCCATGTGGGTAACTGAAAAAATCCTTGTACTTATTAAGAAGCTCAATGACTTGAGCTTGTTGTGATTCATCTAAATTGTGACCGATCTTTTTCCACATCTCTTTTAAGTGATCCGGTATGTCTTCTACATTGTACTCATTCTTGAATTTACCCTCACTAGCTCCATAACACCAGGTTACATGTTCTGACATACTGTAATTTGTCGCGTCTATTACCAACATGTGCTACAAGTGGTTCACATGTTACGGGTTGTGAACCCTTATGAATGATCACATCCTCAGTTGGATAAAACACACGAAATGGAATCGTTTGTTGGGAGCAGTCGACTACTGCATGAGCGATGACATTGTTTAATGTTTTCTAGTAAATGAGTTCAGAGGTGCCAGCAGACCCCATTGGTTGTCTTCACATTTTAAACAGGCCCCTCTATTACCATTCACAGCCGCACCCAGAAGGACAGCTTCGTGTCCAGATGGAACAACAACTGCTTTCATAACCTTCATTCTAAATGTGCATGGAACACATACCGATTTTTGTAATGTCACTGTCTTTCTGCCAATTACCATTACACCTTTCTCCCAATCGGTAGAGCAACGATTCTTTTGAAGAAAGTCAAGTCCAATAATAGCCTCTGATTCGATCTCTGCAACATGAACATCATGTCTAACCATCTCACTAGTTATCTCCATTGAAGCATTTATCTTGCTTATACTTCGCATTTTTGTATCATCCGCCAACCAAAATGTTTCCACATCATTTGTAATTGATGGCCGCAATTCCTAGAAAAATTATGTGAAAACTTTGTGTAGCTTTGTGAACATTTGTGTAATTAACATAGGCCTAGGCATACACTAATGTTAATAACCTATGTTGATTACAGGAATATTCACAAAGTTACACAGTTTCAAAGAATTTTCTGAAGAATTGCGGCCATGGAAGCGGTTTATATAAATATGTAGGCTGCATATTTGAGTTTTGAAAGACTTTGGAGAGACAAAGGAGAAACATTTTGTGAATTAGTTCACATGAAAACTGTTGTAACCATAGTGATTATTTGAAGGAATTTGAATTACTGAACTAAATGATGAGAGGGTATACCTCCCTAGTGGGTGGGCTTGAATTTAATGAAAATTTCTGATCTCGACGGTAATAGTTAAATGATACGGACGTAGAGCTCTGTTTGAGGGTGATGAATTTCAATTCATGCTGGCTGTCTAAGCCAAGGTAGACCTGTATTATTGGTTTGGCCTATTACGGTGTGTTAGGGTAGGTCAACATTTTAACTTATAATAATTTGTTTAAGATGATAATTTTTATTGCATTTGATAAAGGCTTAGGGCCAGGAGGATCTTGATCTCAACCAGGCCTTCGATGGTAATGAGTAACTTTTCTCTGACTTCCAGAGAAGTCTGTGTTTCAGGTGGGAAGAATGTAACTTTGTAAATATTCACATAAATAACATAGGCGTAGGCATACACTAACGGTAATAACAATAGGGCTGTGGTATTAGCATTAGAATACGTAGGCTTGCCTTGAAGCATTCCCATTTTCCTTGCACTTATGTTGAAACTAAAACATTTAATTTACTTGTAAATAAGTGGCATCAGGTATCGCAAATCCTTAAAAAAAATGTCAAGAAATAAAATAAAAAGAACTTCTTTCCTCAATAAAATCGATGATCTGTTTGTCTGTGTTAGTTGTAAACATTCCTCATGTTTGGACCTATTGTTTCTATGGTTTGCCTCACGCGATGCTATGACGTCACATATGTTTTTACAGCATGAGAGACTGTGTGTGAAGCATGTGTGTTCATCTGCAAGTGTGCGTGATGTGCGTGAAGAGTCAGTTTTAACAGTGAAAATAGGTTTAAATTTAAGTTTGATTTATTATAATTCTAAAAACCCATTTTACAGTAAATTAATTTGAGAGATGAGATGGAGATACAAGTGTGAGTGGACATGTCGGCAATTGTATGGTGTGTTGAATGAATTTGGATTGATTGAAAGATTCAGGTGATATTATTTTTATATAATACTGGCCAGTATTTAGTATTGTGCATTTAGTCTTTTCTTTTACTTAAATAGATTTTGTTTGTGAATCTCATTTTATCATTAGGAGAGAAAGCCAGTGCATAAAAGCACTCCCTCTTGTTACACTTGCATGACAGAAAACTGTTTGCAGCTCTGGAATCCACGAGAAAATGTATGGTTTTTCCATTTATGCCAACTGGAAGAAACAAACCAGACTAATCAAATTTCCCATCTTCTGTCTCCTTAGATGGATTATCACACTCTTGACTACTCTCTTTATGTTCAAGAGGCAGCCCCTGTCGCTGATAATAATCTTGGACTGAAGATTGGCCTACTGCCTCAGCCCTGGCATGTTTCCTTAACTTGTTGCAGGCATGCCCTGCCTTGGAGGGGCAGAGCACTGTCGACGTATATGCCCAACTGCTCCACAGTTCCAACAACTTCTTTTCTCCTGTCTGGTTAAAGCTCCACGTGTTGATTGATTTTGTTCTGCGAACTCTCTCCTATTAAATTCACTTCTTTTTAACTGAGATAAACTGTCTTGCATTTCTGTCATTAATTGGAGTAGTTCAGCATCATTCTCTCTGATGCATATCGTTGGTTTGCACTGTTCTAAAGTCTTTTTGGGGATACTTAGGTACCTGGATTTAAGGAGGAGTCATGTTGTCTCTTTTGGGTCAATTTTGAACGAGGCGTTGAAGGATGTGCACCGAAAGTTCTTTGTGTTGGGTTGTCTGTGGGCACTCTGTGGGAGCCGTGCCACATTTGCTTGGAGCTGCATGTGCTACCACGTCATCATTCCGCAGCCTGCCATGCTGTGTATATTCTTCCTTTACAGAAGGAACTTCTAGGAGACGTGTCTTTCTTCTTTGCGTTTGCATTGTTACAAATTTCCCATACCCGTCCATACACTCAGCTGCAGATGGTTCAGCTGTATCAGTTTGATTTGATTCGCTAACATCATGCTCAGTTGCCACGGTTCCCAAGTTTAAGTTGTTCTTCTATGGCACTGAGAGCATTTGCAGTATCTATTTCACAAACAAGTTTTCTTGAAATAAAACAGATACAAAGAAGCAACTAATAACGTGAAATTCTACTGCTGCTATCAATGTGGGATGTACAGCAATTTCCTTGCTGTGGTAGTCTTCCTGTTACTTGAACAGGGTCCTTGGCTCCTAATTTTGTCTTGGGGAAAAAAAATGCCAATAAAAGAAAACCCAGAAACACATCAACCTGCAGTTAACAAAATCTATTGCTGAGTACTCCATCTGAAATTTATCAAACAACAAATACAACTGATAAACTTTAATTAAAAACTAAAGCAAAGGAGGTGGATTGGGATAAAACTAAAAACATACCCTCAAAAATGTGTTAACATTTATTTATATACAGGTTGCAAAATTAGCATTTTAAACAACAATTCATAATAGGCAAAACAATCTTACATAGGTTAAATATATGTCTTCTTTGTTAAAACTTCATCTAAATTCCAAGTGAAACATTAAGATAAGTCTAAAGTCTGCTGCTATGACTGGCCCTTTTTAAGGGGCTATGCTTGTTTGAAACATGGAGATACTAAACTTCTATTTGAGAATTTCCTAAATTCCTTATTATTAGATATTGTTTCCAGTATGATACTTATTGTTATTCCAATTACAACTCTGGTTGAAAGTTTCATAGAAAATAAAATATCTATATGGACAGGTAGCTTGAGCTTAATTTGACTTAGCTTTACTGGAAGAAAATATGTTACATTACATGAAAGAGTAAACATTTTCATCAAAACGAGTAAAAAATTGATCAATTTACATCATTTTTAGGCCTTGCTGTAGTAAATAATGCAAATTTTGTACAAATTTGGTGAAGATCGCTCAATGAATTTGGAATATTTAATCCTTTCCGCAAGGTTCTGTACAAAAACGAATTCAATGTTTGTTCATTTAAAACTAGAAAACCATTTCGGAGAATGACATATTTTTAGCTGATGATGTATTCTTGAATCTATAATGATATAGTCATAGAGTGGGCAGAATATTTAAATTAGAAAAGGAAGTACTGTTTAATAGATTGTTATGAAATGGAGGGTTTTCTTTTGTTTGGTTTAAAATGTGTCCCTATTTAAATGAAGAAGTTTTTACACTGCCATTCTGAGGATTTTAAAAACATCAAAATCTTTAGAGTTTTCAGGTGCAACTTCACCATAGACCATTACACAGGCCATATACCACGTTGCATGCTTTGCTTGCTTGTATCGTATATCGAAGTGGCTATTTGTCTGGCTCAGAGTTCTGTGAGTTCTTGATAAAATCATTCATGTTTAGGCCTATTTATTAGCTATTTCACATACAGCGCATGGTCAAGCTATGGCCATGTTGGTTGTACCACTTCAGTTTGCCACGAAAGAACATGGCCATGCAAAATGGATAAAGAAAGTTTTGAAAGCCTCGACAAATTACAGAAGTAATTAAAGTCATGCTGTCAGAAGAATGATTAATGCTATTTGCAAAAATATTAAATTTGCATGCCAAAGCAGGGTAATAAAGGATAATTAATGATGAATATTCAAGACATAGGTCAGCAAGGACTTGTCAATGGGTCTGGCAAATTGCAGCTTTGAAACCAACTATTTGTAAGGCTGGCCATGGCAGCCTTACAAATAAAAACTCATATACTTCTTATACATCAAGCCGGGCCTGAAAAATAGGAATTTCAGTACCTATTTGCCAGGCCTGACAAATAGGCCGAACCATCGTATATACAATACATATTTGTTCTATTAGTTGTTTGTATCACCCCTATAGTTTTTCGGCATGACTGTTATTCCAAACCTGCAAACCTCGAAAAACCAACATTTGGATTAACCAAAATTTGGATTTGCTAAAAAATGAATGAATAGCTCTTAGTGCTAATAGAATATGAAAAGTAAAATAAGAAACCAAAATATAATTTCATATTACACCTTTTGATTCATTGTAAATATATGAATATATTCAGGAAATATTCAGGAATAAAACAATGCACCTTTTTTGGAGTGTACAGTGCCACCAGATAAGGTGTGGTTTTTGGTGAGCATGCAAAGCATAATGCGAAGCTCTGTATTAAATGGCGATTTCATCTGTCTGTCCGGCCATCTGGCCGTCCACAGTTTTTCCTGAGATTTCCTTAGAAATGTTAAAGTTTTTTTTAAATTCCTTAGAAAAAGTTAAAGTTTCTTCAAATATTCCCATGGAAGGTTAGAATTTTCTAAAGAATGTTAAAGTTGTTCAGAGACACTTAAGACAAATTGAAGACTAGTTTCCCTAAAATGTCTACAGAACATTAGATATTTCCTTAGAAGATAACTGTAAAATGATATAATTTTCCAATATTCTTTAGTGGTCCCTAAGCATCTCTCTAATTGTAGCTTTGGAGATTTAAAATCTTTAAAATTCTTCAAAATATTTGGGCACCAACTGTTGTATCAGGCATGAATGATAAAATCAGCCTTTATCATTGTGGTCATTTGCATAAAGTTGCTACAGTATATAAAGCGACCAGACTTTTTGTATTTATATGTAGTATGCTCGGTCAGGGAGTGTGACAGGATGTGACTGCGTATGGACATAGGGAGGGATGCCATGTGGGACATAGATGGGGGCCATGCAGGATACCAGTGGTATACACCAAGGGCTATATCAGGCATAACGATTTGGCTCAGCCTTTTTTTCTTATTCAACAAGGCATTTGCATAAAAGTTATTATATAAACTGACACTTTCATACATAGTATGCTCAATCAGGGACTGTGATATCTAGGATGAGACTTCTTATGGAGCCTATGGGATGTCATATGGGACATGGGGTAGGATGCCATGTGGGACATGGGGTGGGATGCCATGCGGTACAGGGTGTAATGCCATGTAGGATATATGTTGGAATGCCATGCAGGACATAGGGTGGAATGACATGGGATGGGTTGTCATGTGGGACATGGAATGTCATATGGGACATGGGGTCCAACCCCATTTCAACAAGTCATTAGCATACTGTATAAGTTATTATATGAACTGACACTTTCATACATAGTATGCCTAATAAGGGAGTGATAGCTACATGTAGGAGCCTAGAATGTGACTTCTTATAGAGCCTATGAGATATCATGTGGGACATGGGGTGGGATGCCATGAGGGACATGGAGTGGGATGCCATGTGAAACAGGGTGGAATGCCATGTGGGACATGGAGTTGGATGCCCTGAGTAACACAGTGTGACATAGGTTGGGATGCCATGTGTGATATAGGGTAGGAGGCTATGTAGGACATAGGGTAGGAGGCCATGGGGACATGGGATGTGATGCCATGTGGGACATAGAGTAGGATGTCATTGGGATATTGGGAGGGATACCATATGGAACATATTGTGGGATCCAATGTGGGACATAAGGTGGCATGCCATGGGACATCAGGTGGGAAGCCACTGATGCGGGACATAAGGTGGGATGCTATGGGGGACATAGGGGATGTCATGTGGGACATAGGGAGGGATATCATGTGGTACATATGGTTGAATTAATGTAAGATATACATGTAGGGTGGGATCCATGTAGGACATAGGATGGGATAGCATGTGGGTCATAGGGTGGGATGCCATGTGGACATATGGTGGAATGCCATGTGGGACATATGGTAGAATGTTATTTGGGAGATATGGTGGAATGCCATGGGGGTGATATAGTGGAATGCCATGTGGGACATGGCATGGGATGGGATGTCATGTGGGACATGGGATGGGATGTCATTTGGGACATGGGATGGGATCCATGTTGGACATAGGATGGGATGCCATGTGGGTCATAGGATGGGATGCCATGTGGGACATATGGTGGAATGCCATGTGGGACAAGGGATGGGATGGGATGTCCTGTGGACATGGGATGCGAGATATGGTGGAAAGTCATGTTGGGCAAGGGATGGGATGTCATGTGGGACATGGAGGCGGATGCCATGTGGGATATGGGATGCCATGTGGGACTTGTGAGTGTGAGATGCCATTTTTATAATAAGCCAGGTCATATGATATGGGTATTGCATGGGCATGCGAACCCGAACCATGACGGTATTCTGTTCTTGAACTAATGTCCATCTAAAATTAAAGCCTTCTATATGCATCACATAATATGAGATGTGGTAATACTGAAATTAAAGGAGCTGCATTTTGCTCATAGTGGGTAAAGCTACTAAAGAAAATTATTACTGAAGGTAGGCTAGCTATCCTTCTAAAAAAAAAAAAAAGCCTTCAAAGCAAGGATCCTGTCAGGTACATACATTTAAATGGTGATAGCCATAATTGTAAGCATATTTTGATTTGCCATTATGTTTGATCTTTATAGGGGGTGTTATCTCAGGAAGCTTAGCAATTATGACAGATGCTGCTCATCTCTTGAGTGACTTTGCTGGATTTTGTATCAGTCTCTTTGCATTATGGGTTGCCAGAAAACCAGCGACGGTCAGAATGTCTTTTGGATATTACAGAGCAGGTTTGTATCAGACATTTTTGGTAAATGATATTTTTTGCATATACTTGCCTTAGATAGTTCTTAGAAAATACTTAAGGGTGTTCTTAGAGATAGTTTACTTGATGTTTGTACGATTAACTTCCTGTCTGATGTATATTGTAAGGGGACTTTCTTGAGACAACCAAAGTTACTCAGGGTAGTGTGACTTATGGAGTCATGTTCGTATGTAAAAGGTACCTGGTTCGACTACGTCGCTGAATTATGTCCTTGAGCAAGACACTACTTGCTCCAGTCCACTGGCGCCTTATCTAGGGGGAGTCATGTGCTTTCACCTACTTACACCAAGAAAAGTAGCATGGGCCTGGTGGGCCTTCATGTTCTGAGTATGGTACTGTATATGGTTGAATGTATGAAGTTGATTATTTTCAGCATACTGATCATACACAGTTACTGATCATATGAATTAATCTTTATTGTTCATGGCCTCTTTATTTTATCATAATATTCAATTAAGATTGACTGAATGCAAATTTCACTGTGTTGTGTGTAATATCAAGTTTTTTGTTAAGCAGCATCTTGTCTACTACTAATTTTGTATTCGTATTTTTATCTTCACTAACTTAGATTATTAACCCTTACTCTACCAGAGCTTTGAAAAAAGTGTGCCCAATTTTTGTAACTTTTTTTCATATGCATTTTTGATAACTTTCCGTTCGTTTTCCTTCGTTACAAGTTTGGTTGGAATAGAGGCTAAGATATTTATCTTTTGAGTAATGAAAGCCAATTTAGAAAATATTGGACAAAAATATGCAAATTTAGCAATTTTCTGCTAAATTTGGTCAACAAATGGTCAATCTTTGCAGAAGTATAACTTCTTGTCAATATTGAAAACAGAGATTTGTGTTACATATTTAGATTCTTTATGAAATTTCCTTTCCAATGATAATAATCTATAATTTTCAGAAAAAAAGGAAAGATGAAAAAACATCAAAAATGATAAACTTCAAAAGACCCCTGAAAGCTGCAGCAGAAAAATAATTACGCAGTGGTCACAGTGAGACTCGAACCCGGAGCGCTCGCCTGCTAGCCGCGTACATTTCCTCTGCACCACGTAGTTGTTCGAATTGGAGAGGTGAAATATATTTCTTATAGGACAGGTTCTAAATAGAGGGTGGTATGCCTTTATTTATATATCAAATGAAAGGAAATTTCAAGCGCTTTCGTATGGTGGGTTGATCGAAGCATGTGCTATGCATGGTTTGGGTACACGATTTCTAGGAAAAAAATGGGTCAAAATTGGCAGAAATTCATGAAATTTTGAGGAATTTTCTCCAGAACAAGAGATTGCAGGCAGGTATTATAAAGATCAGACCAGAAACCAATACTATTATGTCTTAGGACTTGGGTGTTTGATTTTGAAGCGAACATGTGATCTTGAAGTTATTGTAAGATTTGAAAGAAAAAAAAGTACATTTTTTTGAATTTTTATAGCAATTTTTAAAATTTACCCTTTTTTGATATACTTTTTCTAAAATTTCTGTATTATGACCCCTATAAAAAAAGTTTTATTTTGTGAAAATATGCGAGTACTTCAAAATGATACCAAGATTACTCCTATAGGACTGTGGTAAAGTCCCGATTTTATTTTTAGAAACAGGTGGTTTAAAAACGGCGATACTATCGCCGCGTGGTAGAGTAAGGGTTAATCACTCCTAAATGGCTACACCAGCCTTTTGGACTGGAGGCGGAGCGGGTTGTAGAACATTTGGTGTTGTAAATATTCCAAAATGTTAAAATATTGGTCTCCAAACTGATCGGAGGCTAAATTTGACTGAACCATTCCCCCTCCCCAAAAAAAAAAAGAATGTACTAACCTCAAAATCTGGACCTTTATGCAACATTTCAGGACCTTTGTGGTTTCGATGCCATAGCATTAGGAACCTATGCAGTCACGATGGTGTGTATGTTATGTATGTATGCGTGTATGTATGTGTGTGTATGTTTGTGACGCCTATCTCATAAACACGATATCTCCAGAACAGTACACTGGATTCGTGTCATATGTGGTACACTGATAGCCCATTTTCCGTAGATGTGCCCTATTGTTTTTGATGGTGATGTCTTGCATATCAATGAGTAGGCTGGGCTTGATGTTAAAAATCTTGAAATGTTCATATTTTAACAATGACATGTCTGCTTTGTTTCAGATTTGGGTACAATTAAGTATGATGTAAGCTAGTGTGTACATGTTCATTGTGTAAAAATGTTGAATGCATAGTGGGTACTGTAGGGCTTATATGAATTTACCGAAAAAGAGTTTGTAAACATGGTATCTCCAGAATGATAAACTGCATTTATATCATGTGTGGTACACAGATAGCCCATGGTCCGTAGGTGTGCCCTATTATTTGTGGGTGGTGATGTCATGCATATTAATGAGCTTGCAGGGCTTAATGTAAAAATCTTAATATGCTCATATTTTAATAGTCACATGTCTGTTTGGTTTTATATGTGGTACAGTTATGATGTTAGCTAGTGTGTACGTGTTAATTGTGTCAAAACCTTGAAATTCATTAATATGCATAATGGGCGGGGCTTATAAAGATTTTGCCATAAAAGAGCTTGCAGACATGATATCTCAAGAACAATAAACTGGATTCATGCATGTGTGGTACACAGATAGCCCATGATCTGTAGATGTGCCCTATTGTTTTAGTGCTCTAATGATATGCCGATTATCGCGATATCTCTTTTCCCACGTACGACATGAAATATGCCTCTTAACACATATCGTGATACCAAAAGCTAATACAGAACTAAGAAATTTTTGCACAACTAGGCTGGAAGGCTAGTTCATATGTTATGGTACTAACCTTATGGTACTGTATCTAAAACGCAAGTTTAGGTCATGATCGTTTCTGAGTGAAACATACTAAAATAGTTAAAAATCATGATCCTTCACCCACACTGACACGCTCTGATGTAATTTGGCAAAAAGAACGAAAAATTGGCCCAGAAAATGCCTCTCACTTCAATGATTCATTCAATTGGCTGAATTACTAAACATGTGCATGCGATGCGTGATGAATTCTAGAACGTAATAATCACGCGATCATGCCGCTTGCTAGATGGAAATCATTGTTTCTTGTGTTCATTCATGTGCATACATAATTATAGAGGAAGTACTGATATTAACAATTTGTGTTGTGAGTCAGTTTTCATGAAAAATGTTGCGAGATACCAATTTATTGCGGTACTGTTTTCCAGGATAAATGATACGTAATACAGCCATATCGTGACAGCACTAATTGTTTTTGGATCATGATGTCATGCATTATAATGAGTAGGCTGGGTTTAATGTAAAAATCTTGAAATGCTTATATTTTAATAATCACATGTCGGTTTTGTTTCGTATTTCGTACAATTATGGTGTTAGCTGATGTCATTACTCCAAAGGAAGGGCACCAAGTACCAAAGTCCAAATTACACTCAGAGAAAATACACAAAACACATATTTCTACTATACACTGGTTTATTTTCTCTCACTCCAACTCTGTCTCTGTCTCTAACCTCTCCAACTCCATCTCTAACTCTTTATCTGAGTCCAACTCAAAATCAACTCAGTCCCACTCTTCCTTCCTTCTACTTCCTGAACATCTTCTTTTTTAATTCATTTTGTAAATCGGTAAAGTCTGCAAGTCCAAACCACCACCTCAAAAAATTAAGCAATTAGGAATAAAACACCCTTATCCACCAAGCACAATTTGAACTCTAACACTTATTGCCCAATCAATAAAGTATATAAGTCGAGTAACATTCCTTTTACCATACATTCCTATCTTGTAAATGATAATACAGATAACTATTTCTTGATAGTTTTATGCAGTTAAGATGATAACCAGGAAACAGGATATAAAGTGCATTAGTGTCCTGGTCCATTAACCCTCAGAGAATGCTCCTAGAGACTTGCTTTTCTAAGATTTGTTTATGCAATTTGGTCCACAATTAGAATAAGGAAGCAATCCATGGAGTTACTGATCTCATCACATTAAGCATGCAGCATAGTGGGGGAAATAGCTAGTAATAACTATGGGGAAATGGTCAAAAGGGGTCACTAGCTCTTTGACCTTTAAACTTTTGACCCCAGAGTTTACAGGAAACAAGTTCATGTACCATGTGATACAAATATAGGATTGGTATAGGTCTTGCACTTTTGGAATTTAAAGTGGCACAAAAATTGTACAAATTAGAATTTAGTTACCCCCGGAAATCACATATTTTATCTCTGACGTTTGACCCTTGACCCTAATCACTGAAACAACTTCTGAAAGTTTTCACATTTATTTTACCTTACTGTATGACACCATTCATGCTCACGTCACACTTATCATTCCATAACTATAGGGGAAAATATAGAAAAGGGGTCAATAGCTCTTTGACCTTTTTAACCCCAGAGTCTATAAGATACAAATTCATGGTCCAAGGTATCATGGTACAACATAGGGTTGGTATAGATCTTGTATTTTTTGAGTTTAAAATGGTGAAAAAGTTTGCATAAAGAAAGAAGGTGCTAATTTGACCTTTGACCTCCAATTATTTTGAATTTTTGTTAGAATGTTAAACCCTACCCACCTATGCAATCCTACCCACCTATGCAATTTGCAAAGATACCAAGAATTTCTTTCAAAAGATACAGCCATCACCAAAAACTTGTTTCATTTGACCTTTGACCTGTTGACCTGTTTATAGGACACAAGTTCATGTACCACAGTACCATGATACTGCTATTTTAGCCATTCTTGAGCTTTTAGTAGTTTTTAAACCCAAGTTAAAGCCCACACGAACTATCAAATACAGGTGCTACACCCCAATTTGACTACACATTGGGGGAAATCCAAATGGGATAGCAAGCTAATTAGCATATTTACCAAACGGTATTTTAACATTCCATCCAATGAAAACATAGTTTTCTTTCAATCGGGGATATTCAGTGGTATTTCCCGAGCCAATGCTGCTAAATTCATATGCATTGCACCGAGTGAAATCTGATTATTTAAAACATTTTTAGCGAATTTTGGAATGTAAATTTCTTTAAAACTATGCACTTATACGAACTGTTGTTGCAGTTGCAGGATTAAGCAATTTACGGCAAACATGAAAATATAGCAGAATGTTGAATAAATGCTTAGGGCTAGATAAATGCTGCAAAAATCTGAACGTATCTGAACGAAATCTGGATTTTGGGCTAGCCTCGCTTAATTAAGCTCAAAATCCCTTAAAGGGATGTTGAGCTAAAAAGCTCTGGAACCATCAAACCTTTTGGTTCTGGTTACCTTCTGGGAGTCGCTTGGGGTGGTTGTACAACCTGGTCGACTCCACCTGGCTACATTCATGATGCAATATGCAAAATATTCACTAATCGTCATATAGGAGCAGGGTCACAGAGGAAACATTTGTTTGAAAAAAATGTTTTGATTTATTTGTGTATCATACTTGTTCACTGATATATAGTTTTCTTTATTCCTATAAATCCCCACCCCACCATTCAGAGTTAGTAAAGAACGTATCAATGTTGACTTTAAAATTGTGAACAAAATTGGCGGTAACTACCCCACTCAGGCACATGACTTGTCCTTCTCCTTAGAAATTTGTTCCAGCAAATCATAACCACAAACTTACTGTATCAAATAGTGAGACCACTTTATCTTAATTAAAATAACCACACAATAAGGACTTCATCCATTGCTAATATGATACTCAGCACCAACTTCCACAACAACTAAGGTTTTCAGAATAAAGAAAATAAAGAGGAAAAATCTGATCCGACCTGGTTATTTATCAGGTCATGTCTGACTGTTTAAAACTTTAAGGAGCAGAACAACTAATGCAAAACATTCCACTCATTAACAACTCTTTGTGAAAAGCTAAAACACAGAATATCTATCCGTAAGACCTTTGGTCAACTCAATTTGTTACCACATGTCACATGAGGATTTAATATCTGAAACATGCAAGAAATTACAGGAAGTCAAAGCATTACTGCCAGATAGAAATTTAAAAACCTGAATCATATTGCCACGTACTACTCTTCTAAACTCAAGCGTGATCAAACCAAGAATTTGCAACCTAGCTTCATAAGAGAGAATCCTTGCTTCAGGAATAAGTCTAGTGGTACTTTGCTGAACCTGCTCCAAAATAAACATATCCTTCTCATAAAAGGGACTCCAAGCAGGAATAGCACACTCAAGGTGAGGCCTGATTAACTGCTTATACAAATTAAGGACAACCTTTCTACCAAGAATACAAACATTTCTTCTAATCAAACCAAGCATCCTATTTGCCCTTGCAGCTGCTAAAGCACACTGTTTAGAAGGCTTCAGATTACTAGTAATGACAACTCCTAGGTTCCTTTCTTGATCAACACAACCAAGATTTGAACCATTCATGCAGTAATCAAAGCCAAAATGCTTTGACCAAAATGAATAACTTTGCATTTATCAACATTGAATGACATCTGCCACATTTGGGACCAAGAAACTAACTTATCCAGATCAGTTTGCAACAGTGAAGAATCTATCATCAACAATCCTGTACAGCTTAGTGTCATTAGCAAATTTACAAATCATGGAGCCATGGGAAACATCAATATCTTAATAAAGATTAAGAAAAGAAGCAGACCCAATACAGAACCCTGAGGAACACCACTTGTAACCTTCTTCCATGGAAATACTTCACCATGAACAACAACTCTTTGTGACCTGTCAATTACCAAGAACTTATCCAACTGGCACACTTTTTCTCCACATCGAGTGCTCTTGTTTTCAACATGAGACTGCTTAACGGAACCGAGTTAAATGCTTATTGGAAGTCTAAATAGATAATATCCACATTATGATCAGAAACAACTAGTTTAGTAACATCATTAAGAAATTCCGATAAATTAGAAACACAAGACCTTTTAGGTATGAACCCATGCTGAAACAAATTCAACAAACCATTGATCAGTAAATGATCTAATACAACATCCTTAACAATGGACTCCATGACCTTTCACACAACACTAGTAAGACTCACTGGCCTATAGTTACAGTGCGAATTGTGGTCACACTTTAAGAGAGATTAGATGTGGTCATATATATTTTAATACTTTGTAAAAGTTATACCATTACATAGTAGACATTTTTAATCTTATTTTGCTTTTCAGAGGTTATGGGTGCAGTTCTAAGTGTCCTCATCATCTGGGTCTTGACAGGTGTTCTCATATACCTGGCCGTGCTGAGAATTATTAACAGCGATTATATTATAGACGCGAATATTATGCTCATCACAGCTGGTATTGGCATTCTCATAAATATAGTGTAAGTAGATTGATTCAATTCTTTTTGGTGTATTGTCTGTGAATTGTGACAGACCTTTGGTTAAGCTTTTTCAGAGAGGTGCTGGACCGTGCTCCAACCCAGCTGCCTCATCCCTGTCCAATATTACCTCCACCCTTCCTTTTTACAATATCCTCTACATTTTGTACATCACCTAATTTTAATAATTTTTCATTTCCCTATGATGGTAGTAGCAGTTTGGTAGTATATGATATATATCTTTCTTTGATTTGAAGTGCCCCAGTGATCTTGTTTCATTCCCCTTGCTACCAATTAAGTCCCAATTTGGACTTTGGCACCCACCCTCTTCTAGATCAAGCTAGGGGTATGATGCCATGTATTGTATGTATTTGATGTATTTTGAATGCTTCACTGGTTTGTATGCATTGAACATATATGAAGGGTCCAGATGACATGCATTAAATTAAAGGTATAGCATAGTATAGCTAGCAAAGTTTAACGTCCCGAAAGCATCCAGTGCTGGACATTACATCAAGACGGCCATGGCCCTTGATATCCAGTTGTGAACTCAATAGTTGCAGACCCACCGGGATTGGAACCCGGGACGTGCAGGTGAGAGGGCAAAACACTAATCACTACTCCACGAAGGTCTGTGTATCTCGTATCTTGTAACACTCTCTTGGTCCCCTGGAACTAAACTAAAAGGGGCGTCCGGAATACGATGCCTGGGTCACGCTGGGGTCACGAATGTCCAAAATGAAAAATTTCCATAGTTTGTTGTAGGAACATGGTATTGACAATGTTTTCTGATGTGGGAAACAGAAATGTTTCGGGTAACTTAACATCAAGCACTGAGTTATGGCTCACATCTGTTTAAGTTCAAAATGGTTACCTCATAGTATATAATCAGTGGCATTTTTACCTGTGAAAATACAGGTTATTTGTATAAATGGAAAATATAGGCCTACATAGCATTCTGACACGATTTTGAAGGGTTTTCTTATGTGGGAAACACAAACTTGAAGATATTTGTTTCAGTTCTAACATTCTTAAACATTGAGTAGGCGAGTTATGTCTCATTTGCATAAATCCCAAATACTATTTGTCAATAAAGAAACAACATATATGATTTTGAATAGTATAATACGGTTAATTTGGCATTACATATATAAAGCGCGAGACAAAAGTATAGTTGTATAAATCCTGATTGGCTGCCCATTTGCATAGTACACCATTTAGTTAATTTTTTATGCAACAAATCTGTCGTAATGGTTTAAATGACCCTGCAAATGTTTCCTGTCATGGTGAATCCTATGGAATATATTTTTTTTTTGTTAATTACCTCCGCCAAAGAAGTTAGATGGAGGTTATGTTTTCGCGTCTGTTTGTCTGTTTGTATGTCATCAAGATATCCGAAGAACTAGTGACTGGATTTGAATCAAATTTGGTATGTGGTTTTGTTATTGCTTTAGGAAGAAGTGATCAAAATGGGAAATATTGGAATAGGGGAAGGGCAAAAATGGAGGGGTGGGGATATTTATGGCAAAATTTATCAACACTTAGTTGAAACTTTCCAATGGAATGTGCTGAACAATAAACTCATGCCATAAAAGTACAGCCATACAAAGAATTTTCTGGACTCAAAGAAAATCAAGTGGTCTCTGGTATCATTGAAATCAAAACAATAGGTTTCTGCCATGAATG
>JAIGNY010003771.1:445000-527500 GCA_020152595.1 Chiridota heheva
TGCTAATAGCATAAAGAACCTATGCAGTCATGCTGGCGTGTGTATGTATGTATGTGTGTATGTATGTATTTATGTGTGTATGTGCATCTGTGACAGCAAGCTTGAAAGCGCGATATCTCGAGAAAGATATACTGAATTCATGTTATGTGGTACACAGATAGCTCATGGTCTGTAGATGTGCCCTATTGTTTTTGGTGGCGATGTCATGCAGATTAATAAATAGGCAGGGCTTAATATATACAAAATTTTGAAATACTCTTATTTTGACAATCACATGTCTAATTTGTTTCATATTCAGTATAATTGTGTTGTTTATAGCCTGTGTGTATGTGTTCATTGCGTAAAATCGTTTAATATCATTAATATGCATAGTGGGCGGGGCTTAATATGATTGAACTGAAAAGAGCTTGTAAACACTGTAACTGAAGGGGCTTAATTTTGAAATCTTCAAATGCTCATATTTTAACAATTACCTCTGCTTTGTTTGATATGTGGTATAAATATGTTGTTAGCTGCTATGAACAATATTGAATTTTATTAACGTGCATAGTAAGCGGGGTTTAATATGATTTTGCTGAAAAGAGCTTGTAAACATTGTAATTCA
Source organism: Chiridota heheva (assembly GCA_020152595.1). Taxonomy (NCBI): domain Eukaryota; kingdom Metazoa; phylum Echinodermata; class Holothuroidea; order Apodida; family Chiridotidae; genus Chiridota; species Chiridota heheva. The sequence goes on from JAIGNY010003771.1 coordinate 445,605, forward strand.
AGGACAATACAGTGGATACAGGTCATATGTTGTACACAAATAACCCATGGTCCATTTCTGTGCACTGTTGGTGGTGATGTCATGCATATCATTGGGGATTTAATGTGAAAGAAAATCTTTAAAAAGTGATCAATTTATTGCAACCATATTTCTTCGCATCAATCTTGCATGTTTAAATTGTCAGCTATTGTGCATGTATGCGCGTTCTTTTTCTCCAAAATAGTTTCTACAATATAAATGTAAGGGCAAAATTGATTCTCCAATCATTCAGTCAGTAATAGCCATGAAAATAAATCATAATGAGATGAGTGACATTCCATAGCCATTCAGAAAGGGCAAATAATAATAACTCATATGTCTTGCTAAAAATGGGGCTATGAAGAAGGTTGTTGAAGAGCTGTGACATAGCACTAAGCTGTGACATAGCACTAACCTGTGCGAAGTAATTCATTTTATTTCAAAAAAATCAGGACATAAAAGTGGGTGTTTTATGCCATAAAGCCCTGGAGAAATCCTTTGTTTGAATTGGTTTCACATGGACTGTGGGTGGGTAATTCAGGAAGGTCATATAATTCTGTAATTAAAGAAATATTCCACTAGTTTTTCATGTAATGCATGAAAATGACAATTAAAACTACAACTGAATAAAAATGTTGACAACATTAGCATTGCACAATAATTAACAACGTTGCCATAGCACTTATGATTCAGAAAAGGTTGCTCATTTATTCTATTTCAAGAATTTGTCAGTAAGCCCCACCTTAACCACCTACTCATTAATATTCATGACATCACTTACACAACATTCAAAACATACTGTATGTACAGACCATGGCCCATCAATGTATCTGATATAGCATAAATCTGGTATATTGTTCATGAGATACAGAATGGTGTTTACATCATTTAGCACTTTCACATTAAGCCAGGCCCACATGCATATTAATGACATCTGCTGATAACATAAGCATTTACACAATAACCAACAAAATGATTATGCCCAATATGATGCAAAACGGATATACAGTTGCTCAAATTATCACCTTTTTGATATTTTCAATTTAAGCCCCGCCTACTTATTAATATGAATGATATCACCAAAAAAAGAATTAGGGCACATCTACAGACCATGGGCTGGCTATCTGTGTACCAAATATGAGTTTACCATTCTTGAGATACTGTGTTTACAAGCTCTAATCAACAAAACCATATTAGGACCCACCCACCCACCTACCCACCCACCCACCCACCTACCTACCCACCCACCCACCTATCCACCCACCCACCCACCTACCTACCCACCCACCCACTCACCCACCCACCCACCTACCTATCCACTATGCTTATTAATACAATTCAAAGAACTAAAACACTCATTAATAACCAATAGATATCGTCAAACAGATAAAGTAACTGAAGTGAAGGTGATTAATATCATGAACTTATCTAAAACTAACAAACAAAACCATTATGTTAACAAAAAAATGGACCCCTTGACCCATATAGAAACCATAGTTCCATGAAGGATCAGAAAAGATTATTCATAGAAAATTGTAAAGATGATAAATGGTGTCTCAGATTATGAGGGTATGTAAACTGACAAGGAATAGCAGGATGTTTATAACAGAAACTTCAAAATTAAATAATTTGTAGTATGTTTGCCCAGGAGGGGTAATTTTGGAGTTAAAGAGAACAGAGTTCAGAGCTCTCAAATGTCTTAAGTTTATCAGTGAAGCCAATGACCATATCTATTAATATGCATAGTGGACGGGGCTTAACATGATTTTGTTGAAAAGAGCTTGTAAGCATGGTATATCTCAAGAACGGTAAACTGGATTCATGTTACATTTTGTATACAGATCTGCAGATGTGCCCTATTGTTTTTGGTGGTGATATCATGCATATTAATGAGTAGGCAAGACTTCATGAAATAAAAAAATTGAAATGCTCTATGGACTATGTGGTACACAGATAGTCCATGGTCTGTAGAAGTGCCCTATTGTTTTGGTGATGTCATAATGTGAATATCTTGAAATTCTTATATTTTAACAATCACATGTCTGTTTTGTTTCATATTATGATTTTAGCTAGTTTGTACATGTTCATTTAATAAAAACATTGAATTTCATTAAAATGCATAGTGGGCAGGGATTAATATGATTTTGCTGAAAGAGCTTGTAAACACGATATCTCAAATATTTCATAATATGCAATGACATAGCATTTAATACAAAATTAATTAGCATGAAAAAAGCATCGTAAAAACAAAACCTTTCGGTTCTGGTTGTATAAATAAAGGTAGTTTTACCCTAAGCAGAGCTTTGATAGTTGTATGTTTTAGTTATGGGAAAATATAGACAAAGAACAAAACTATTTTGTTGCCAGTATATCAGATAACTTGCTCTAGAATGGATCATCTTTTTCATGTTAGGTGTAAGGAAAGATTATTGCATTTTACTGAACATTGATTCTGTGTATCAGCCATTGTTAGTTACATGGTAATCTTTCAAGTTCATTATAAAGACAAGGAATCTCACCTCGTGCACTGATTTTCTTGATCATAAATACCTAAATGTGGGTTGTAAAGGTAAGTTTGAATAAAGGTATGGTATGTAATTTTAAGAGTAAGTTTCAAAGTATTGTATTATTCTTGTTAATACATCTTTCTTTGTTTAACTTTGCAGAAATTCCAGATTGCAGATCCTATATGCACTTTTTTATTTTCTGTCATTGTGCTTTTCACTACGCTAACCATTTTACGTGATGCAGTTCATGTTCTAATGGAAGGTATGTTATATACAGTATGCCTTCTTTCTTGTTGTGATAGAGTTGACACTGAAACTTTTGTTTGTTTTCTGTACCCAATTTATAGTGGTGTATTTGGAAGATTAATTGGTACAGAAATTGGGAAATTTAATTCCTCTGAACCCAAGCAGTATGAAATTTAAAAAGAATAAAGTTGTACTATAGTGAGAAGAGCGGGGGTGGGGAGGTGGTAGAAACTCATTTTGTAGCACCATTGTTGCTGTCATATATACTTAAAGCCATTGCTTTCCTGCATCCAACCAAATCTCCAAGCTTTTATAAGAAAATTGAATTTTTTATTGGGAAATACAGCTTTAGTGCTGCACATTTTGCCTTCCTCTTCCGCTATCCAAAAATGGCTTGGTAGGTGTTTCTGATCACTCCAGCTGATCTTTTTATTTGAAGAAACAACATTGAATGATGTTTGTGTATAGTAGTCATTTGAAAGGATTGATTGAGACAATTACGGAGACAGAATGTCTAAACCTACATATAACATATCAAAAACAAGTTGTTTTTTTAACATTATCCTATGAACATGAATTGTGCTCTGTGATCTTATCACAAACTTGATTCCTAGACAAAATTGGTCAAAATGGCTGCTCTATTGAAAAAAACTTTGATAACGAAAAAAAAAAAAAAAAAATCCTGCTCTCCTTATTTTTGCTTATATCTAATCTCTGTTTAGCATGTCAATATGTGGGGTTGGTGTTCTTAAATTTCATAACTGTTATAGTAATGTTAGAAGATATTCAGCAAAATAGATAGTTCAGGCTATGTATCTGTATGGAGTTTGATTTATCATAAGGAATTGCCTTTCTCTGGGCCACTTCATTTCTAAATTAGGAAACTTTTGTTTCTGAGGAACTTAATTTGTGTAAGAAACATGAACTTCTGTGAGAAATTTAATTTTAGACAGTTTCTTCTCAAGAATCTTATTTAGGTAAAGGGACTTTATTTCTGTGACAACCTTATGTCTGTAAAGGATTCAATGAATAATGTAAGAGAATCGTTTTAAACTCGTCCTTACAGGCTCTGTTAGGAACTTCATTTGATGTACAGTAGTATTTGAATAGATATACATTGAATTATTTAGAAAAGGATTCTCAACTTGACACTCTAACAAATTGTACAACATGTTTCATCTGTATCATTATTATTATTATTTTAAACATATACCATGCTTTATCTCATAAAAGCCCTAAGCGCATTATACAGACAGTAAAATTATATCAATTGGATCACATTACCTAAAATAAAGATTCAAAATATAAATGAAAGTAAAATCATAAAACAGAAAAGAAACCTAAAGCTTGAAATAGTATGGTGAATAGAGCAGCAAAATATGAATATTAAAGTTTCTGCAATGATACAGCAAACAACAGCATAGAGCTTCAAATCTTGATTGAGTAGGTGAAAGCATGGTCCATAAGGGTAGTAACCACTCCCAGCATGTTTTACTTTGATTTTAATATTAGCAATGTTAACAACTATTAATATGAACTTTGGTTTGTGTAGGTGACAATATCAATACTTCTTAGCTTATGCTGGCACATATATTCTTAAGTTCCACTAAACAAACAAAACTTGTTTAACTGCTATTATAACATGACCTGTCACTCGTGATGATTTCAGTTTGCTTTTATTTTTGCATTTCCTTTCCTCTATTATAAGATATTACACTTTCTCTATTAATAGAAAGAAAAAAACTTCAGAACAATTTTGTTAAAATTTGTATAATATTTTGTTGCAAACAAAATTCATATCCTGTTCCTCTCACCATTCCCCAATACAATAAATAAGATTTAAAACATTATTTTATCTTATTTCTCTAGAGATTTGGTGGTTACTGTTTATCAAATAAACTGAAAAGATCTTTTTGAATGTTGCAATTATATTGTACTAGTTTTAAAAAGAATTGTTATACATGTGCTTCATTGTATCTAGGTATCGCAATGCCTGTGATGTAAGCCAGGACAAGACTAAAAATTGTGAAAATTAAAAATAGACGGTCGGCAAAAAGATATCATAAAACACACAAGACAAGATTTGTTGCTTTCTTAATAGCAAAAATGAAAATAATATTGTTTCTGGCAATGGGTTAGTAAATAAAAAAAATCTACAATTGCAATGAGGCTTCTCAAAATATCTTACTCTAACTTAAATGGCCATATCTACTATATGATGCGCAAATGTGGTTGTTTCCAGCTGATAATGACGTCAATAGCAGATCAGTATATGTTGGCACTCTCATCTCTCAATTTATGGGAGTGATGCAAAGCTCGTTGTACGTTATAAAAACCAGATTTAACTACAAATCCTCATTTAAACCTGGTTTCTTTCACTACAGTCTATCAAACTCTATGACAGATATACACTCAATGGTATATTAGAACTTCACACTGTGCCCTAAACCGGCATAAATACCAAGTACATTTTGCACCCTCAATGGCGGAAAAACAACTTTTTTTATAAGTGTTAAACATATCAATAAACCTCGGCGTTTATTGGAAATCTTATCTCTCTTCAGTGATTGTCACAAAACAAGTGATTACCAACAGCTCTCAACATTTACTCTCAAGAAATCTCATAAACAAGTAAGAATTTAAAGGTTCCCAGACAACAATAAAATAGGAACTTAAAGACTCCCAGATAATAGTATGGAGACTTTGAAAGTTACATATTACCAGAAATCCTGTACTCATTTAACTTAGATTGCATAATTGCTATTCTAAACTTCTCAACCTCAGACATGGCATGGTTACTTGCATACATTACAAGTTTGATTGACATATATCTATTTTTCGGTCGTGGCTCTCAGGACACGGCAGGACTAGTATTGCTGAGTACATGCTGAAAATCTGCCATCTTTGATACGCTAACTTGCAAATTTTAGAATAATTACAAATGTTCGTAAATCAAACTAATGATTTTGATCTATTTAAAAAAATGTAAAAGTTAATACTACGCGATTATTTTTTAAATGTAGAAATCACAAGTAAAAATGTAAAAAAAATACAAAAAACCCCCTTGAAATTCCAATTTACAATATTTATTAGGCACTACCATTATAGATAGAGGTGAACAAAATGTGTCAAAATAAAGATTATTTCTGGCCAGTGAACTGAAACAAGGAACCCAATTGTAGATGCTGTGGAAGAAGGCCGATGTGTTTTTGCAAGTAGTACAAGAACTGCGAACATCCTGACGTACTTTAATGCATCAAAACATTACATTCCTTGTTGGACTTCATAGAATCAGAAGAACTCTCTGATAGTGGGCAGAAGTGGATTAAATGTGAATTAATGTCTGAGGACACTATCTGGAGTGAAATTGTATTTGCTGATCTAATGAGGAATCACTTTAGTTGTTTGGCCAAACCAAAATCATATTGTAAAATGGCAATGGAAGTACATGTATTGGCAGTTTATTCTGTCCTTATTAATATGGGCTTCTTAAGTCTGAAACCTATTGCCACGACTGGCCCTTTTTAAGGAGCTATGCTTGTAAATACACTGTGTGACAATAGGTATATTTTACAAGTACATGTGGTACATTGTACATAGGTATATTTCAAAAGTATATGTGATTCATTGTATACAGGTATATCTTACAAATACACATGGTTCATTGTATACAGGTATACTTTACAAATGCACATGGTTCATTGTATATAGGTATACTTTACAAGTACATGTGGTTCATTATATACAGATATACTTTACAAGTACATGTGGTTCATTATACACAGGTATACTTTACAAGTACATGTGTTTCATTATATACAGGTATAAGTGCCCTTCTGTGTTTTCTTGTTGTTACTTGAAGCCTCTTAGCTGTATAGACTTCTGAGATACCTAACACAGCTTTTACTGTTTTGATCTCATGTTCCTATTCATGTTTATGCTTGCAGGTGTCCCAAGGAATATCAATTACAATGCGCTTCGTAGTGAGCTTGGAAAGGTCCCAGGTGTTCGTATGGCCCATGGCCTTCATGTCTGGTCGCTTACCACATCATGTATTGCATTGGCTGTTCATTTGGCTGTTGGTAGGTTTTCACTCTTTATTGTTCAAATACTCAGTGTTGTTTCATTTGATTATAATTGTGTCTTCCCTGTTCATAGAATAAGATGCATGAAGCTCTCCTTTACCTTTTGAACCAGTTATATAGGTGAAATAAAAAGTACCCACTGGAAAGAACTTGCAAGTTTATACAACAGTGGTGGCATGGGTGGATGGGGGCAGGGAATCCCTGCTCCCTGCTATGTTTTTTGAGGCCACCAAAAGAATGAAAAGGGCAGTAAAATCATGATATGCTCTTATTCAAAAAGGAAATATTTTGCTATTAAAAGCAATTTTACCAAATGGACATTGTGTTGAAAAATTGATTAGAACTATGCAACCTCCTACTATACTGGGATTACCCAACATTATGCCAAATTTACGCAGCTCTGGTAGCTATACCTGTTACCTCTGTGACGGCAGAGCGAACATTTTCGTCACTTAAAAGGATTAAAACATGCCTCTGGTCATCAATGTTACAATAGCTACAGGAATCCCTTGTTCTTATGAATGTGTTAAGATAAATTTTACTCTCAATTGACGCTCAGCGTGTTATTAATATCTTTGGAAAAGGATCTGCTGAACTGTCTAAAGCTCTCTTTCAATTTTTGACAATGAATTTTTGAAACCAATATTTTCTTTTCTTATTTTTTCATTTTTGAAACCCTCACCATAAGAATGTCATGACCCAAATGGGGACTCACAAGGACCTGGTTCCAAACAGAAAGTACATATTACAATAGTTTATTAGACGGTGTACCATACCAAATGGTATGGTACACCAATTGCGCGGTATTTAAAAAATGGTGAGAACAAATTGATAAAATATATGCTGTATATTCTTCTGATGAAAATCACAGAATTGATTAATCAACAACAAAACATTAATCACACAATCCCACACCAAAAAAAAAAAAAAATTACACTTCAAAAAATTACGAGACCCATTACCCGTAACGTCACTATGCCTGCTATAGTTCTACTACAGTTGTTGACAAATTTCAATGAGCAATTCAGCACATAAAACCCAAGAGCTTTTACAAACTCTTTATATAATGCACACCTTCAGACTGTGTGACACATACCACACAGAAAGTAACCACTTCCCCCTCCCCCCGAAAAAGAAAAAAAGAGATTCCTGGCTTAGCCAGTGCCTAATTTCCTTCATGTCCTGTAGCTTTCTGGAACTTTGCCCCTTCAAAACACACCACGCGATTTGGCTTCAATTTAAATGCATTTCCTGTCTCTAAAATGCGTAATTTCTCAGAGCTTCCAGGAGCTTCGCCCTCTGGACCCTTACCAGGGCTTTATTCCTGGACCACACCAGGGGTCCTTGGGCCGGATAATCCAGCTGGACCAGATATCCGGTGCATCCCTACTAATCAGGAAATCTCCTTTAATTTTGGGCAAATCTTCAATTTTTGGTTCCGATGTGATAGCATCAGGAACCTATGCGGTCATGATGGCATGTGTATGTATATGTGTATGGGTGTGTGTATATATGTTTGTGACAGCCAGAAAGAACTAAAAAGAGCTTGTAAACATGGTATTTTAAGAACGGTAAACTGGATTAATGTATTATGTGGTACACATATAGCACATGGTCTGTAGATGTGCCCTATTGTTTTTGGTGGTGATATCATGCATATTAATGAGTAGGCAGGGGTCTCACAATGATATTATGGCAGGTGTTGTGCACTTCACTAAGTAAGTTTGCAAATTCCTCACAATGATATTATGGCAGGTGTTGTATACTTCACTAAGTAAGTTTGCAAATTCCTCACAATGATATTATGGCAGGTGTTGTATACTTCACTAAGTAAGTTCCTCTATAAATGAAGAGCACTGAATATGGGGGTCTATAAACATTCATAATAGTTTAATTTGTATTGTTTACAATAGCTGACGAAATTCTATATTCAATTCTTTTTCATTCTCCTGATTGTTTTCCCTTTACTGTAATGCAATTCTTGAATAATAAGCCAACTGCCTCTCCTCTTTGATCTGACCATCCAGGTTGTTTAGTGCTGCCTTTATATTTACTTCAAGTTATATCTTACCTTCCATGCTATAAATATGCAATCTGGTCCATGACCTGATTCTAACGCACTTCTAACCAAACTAAAAAGTTAGTTACCAACCCTGACCTCTGTAATACCTCTAATATACCTCACTTCTTTTCAGCACGTTGCTGTCACAACATCGCTGAGACTGGTAGAAAAATTTATTCAGATTTTCACTATTTTGTAACATTTTCTTCCTTGCAGCTTCTACCATGAAGGTTTTTATGCTGTTTGGCACTTTATTCTAGCTTTTTTCCAGTCATCTGAGGTAAGATGAGGTGGCTATGGGCCCGGGAAATATTCGGTCTGACTCACAGGTTTTTCACCATTAAGATTACACTATAATTAGAGTGTTTTTAAATCCACCCGTACAAAACTTGTGGCTAGAATGAGTAAGTCCCACTCCCGTGGGAGGAGGAAGATGGAGAGGGAAGGTGGGGGGGGTTAGTCCTTAAAGCACCTGGTGTGTTGGTTTTTATGTATTACATGATAGGATATTTTCAGTACAGGTTCTCCTATGCACTAGGCCAACTTCTCGATTTGCTGTTGGCGCATGTGCAAAAAGTCAACGTCATCACAGTATGGCTGAGGAGCCGGCTGCAACTAGCTCCAAGGAGCTACAGTTTGTACAAGAGAGCCTATTTATTATTTTACATTACCATACGTAGCGTGAGTTCATGTCTAGCACCATTTTAAGACAGAATTTTAGATTTGTGTGCTCGATTAGTGGGGCACAGGAGGGACCTTAGGGAGGTCTCCCTTGCATCCTCTTTTTGAATAAATTTATCTTTTCTTTTTATCTTCACAGACACCAAGATTACAGTGGTTTGTGTTTTCCACTCTACCCCTGCATTTTCAAAGATTTTGCATTTCTTGCATTTTCTCAGCTTTCAATTTTTTTTAGATATTAGTCTATCTGATTCATTTTTCTGGTGTACTAAATTGCTGTGGCTTGCCTCATACCATGTTTGATGTCTCCTCGCAGTGCTGTCTCGCCCACGTAAGAGTCATAAGTACATCCCCCGTAGGGGAACTTTGGTGTAAGTATATATGTATATATATATATATATATATATATATATATATATATATATATATATATATATATATATATGGTATAGTCTAACGCCGAATAGGTGTATACAATATAATCTAGTGCCGAATAGGCGTGTCCATTATATATATATATATATATATAGCGCCGAATAGGCGTATCCAATATAGTTTAGCACCGAATAAGCGTATACTGAAAGTCAACTACTTACGCCGAGGTGTGACGGCTCGACGATACCGAGTAAGTGGGGTCATAGGCAGTAGTCAACTTTGTTAACTTATACTGACCAACCACCCTGGGGCACCACGGCTTGATGCTACTGAGTCGGTGGGGTCAAAGGTAGAGGTCTGTTGGGTGTAAGTCATAACTTAAGTTTATTAAGGAGCTGAGTTGCGTCTTAACAACGTAACTTAGAATAAACCACATAATACGAGTGTGCCACGTCTCAATGCTACTGTGTCGATGGGGCACAGGTAGTGGTAGGTGACTTCTTTTTACACTGCCGTAGGCCACGGTTTTATGTAGAGACAGGTAGGAACACAAGGGGCAGTGTCTTAAGAAAGTTACAAGTAATTTTATGGCTCGCTGTAGAGCCAAAAGATTACTTTCACAGGTCTATACGGGTCCATTGTGCAGCCCCGTACAGGTCCATACTTCTCCATAAAACGGATTCAGAGCTCCATACGGGTCCGTGCCACGGTTTTATGGGTCCATTGAACGCCCCCGTAGGGGTCCATATGGCTCCATAGCTAAGCTTTACCGGTCCATACGGCTCCATTGTACAGCTCCGTACAAGTCCATATGGTATCTTAGCTAAGCTTTACAGGTTTTTACGGCTCCGTGGAACGGGTCCTTACTGCCCCACAGGATCTGCATGGGGTAATGTACAGCATACAGTAAAGCAGGAATAGATCAAACTCTATAGGAAGTGTAGCTATATGGAAGCTAATTTCTTCTTGTGCCAGTAGCCATTAGCTACATACTTCCGTGGCTGTTATTCTTATTGGGACGCATACTGAGTACGGCGGTGGCCCCCACACGTATTCACGAGCTTTGTAGCTCCGTGGTGAATAGAAGCAAACGGAGTTAACGGCTCGTATAGTTTACGTAGTTCGTTAACACTATTGTATATCCATGCAGCTCCATAATACTGATAGCTATTCGGATAAGGATGGGTATTGAGTACGGCAGTAGTCCCACTCATGTAGCAAAGAGCTTTGTAGCTCCTTGGTGAATAGAAGTACACTGGGTTGACTGCTTGTATAGCGTATGTACCACGTTGATGCTACCATAGATCCATACAGCTCCTTGAAACTTAACAGAGATGCGTACTGAGTACGGTGGTACTCCCCCTCACGTAGCCACTCGCTTCGTAGCTCCATGGTGAATAGAAATTAACTGACTTAACGGCTTACATAGCATACGCAGTATGTTAACACTATCGTGAATTCAACCCCAGTGATTGGGTCAATGGCTCGTACGGTATGCGTAGTACGTTAACACCCTTACAAAATCAACTCCACGTAAGTTAGTTTTGTGGCTTAGGTGGCCGCTTGTTATACAGTCCCAGGTTCGTGGTAGCTGTTAAAGGCAAAGTATAGTTTATGCTATACGTTAACGCCTTCATAAAGTAGCTTCATAGGCTCCCTGCTTCACAGCATGTTAGTTAGTACAGCGTATGGTATCAGTTTTCTCTACATATGTAGCCATCTGCCCCGCAGTCCCATGGTTGTAACAACTTTCAGAAGTTAATGGTCCGTATAGCATACACTGTTAAGTTGTTGATATGAGTAGGCAGCGGCAACGCGGTTCTACAGCTGCAACAGCCTGTTCTAAGTTGACAGCGCATATAGTATACACAGGATGTAAACATCTTATTACAATAACTTAATAAGGTTTATAGCCAACGTCAACGTTAACTTCCTGTATAGCATACGCAGTACGTTAATGAGATGCTAAAACAGATTAACGAAGTCTATAACGGACGAACTTTAGCCACTGGCTCCTCCGCAGTTCCACGGTTGCAACAATCAGTTCAACGTTAATGGCCCATATAGTATACGCCTAACAGCTTCTACGGCAGGGTGGGCAAGTCTCCCATATCCCATCTCTCCTGGAATGGTAAACTTCTCACCTCAAAAAAGGACATCGCTAATCACCTCACTGCCTCTTTCAGGAACATCTTGTCTTTGGCCAACTACCCCAATGCTTTCAAAACCAAAAAAGCTTGCGATGAAGCCTGGAGTATCAACTTTCCCTCTGACAACCCCCGAGAGCTACAACACCCCTCTCACCCTTTCTGAATTAAACCAAGCCATCCACGATGCTGAAGGCCCAGATAACATCCCCTACTAGTTCTTAAAACACCTCTCCAACAAGGCATCTCTCCAACAAGGCCACCACTACCCTACTCACCATCCTCAACCACATTTGGTCCTCACACTCCTTTCCCCCTATTTGGAGGACAGCTATTGTCATGCCCGTCCCTAAATCGGGGAAGGACAGTACCGACCCCTCTAGCTACCACCCCATCATCCTCACCTACTGTCCCTGTACAATTATGGAAAGGATCATTAATTAGAGACTGAACTGGTTCTTTGAGACCAACAGAATTCTCTCCCCTCACCAAAGCGGCTTCCAGAAACGTTGCAATACCCTAGACCAGTTAAATGTGCTCGACACTGCTATCCAGAAATCCTTTGCAAAAAAGGAACAACTCATTGCCATCTTTTTCAACCTTGGGAAAGCTTTCGACACTACTTGGAAATACGGCATTATCCGCAAATTTTACACCATCGGCCACCTCCCCATCTTTATTCAAAACTTCCTCTTACCCAGGCAGTTCCAAGTTCCTTTGTCTGGGTGCCTACAGGACCTCACCAATCACCAGCCTTCATGTTGAAGCCAACGAACCCCCCTTTCTGCTAAGGTGTAGAAAGCTTAGTCTCTCCTATGCTTTTAGAGTCCTAACCAGCAGCCAGAACCCTGTTTACAACCTCATTAGGTACCCCAATTTCTCCACCCTCTTTAATAGGACTAAAGCTCTATCCCCTCCCCTTTAGCTTACGCATTAAATCAGACCTCCACCATCTTGGCATCAACCCCGTCACTTTTGGCACCTTCTCCTGCCCACTTTTCCTCCTTGGGTCACCCCTCCCTTCTATCCACCTGGGCCTCTCCACTCATCACAAAACCCAAACCTATCCTAACCTCCTCATCAATCTTCACAACCAAATCAAAGACCAACTCTCAAACTACACCTCCATCTATACTGATGGCTCTAAGGAAGGCGACAAGACAGCTGCTGCTGCCTTCATCCAAGACATCAACCTGAGTAGCAGGCTTTCCGACTCGTCCATCTTTTCAGCCGAGGCAAAGGCCATCTTCCTCGCCCTCAACTTGATTGAGTACTCTCTGCTTAGCCACTTTGCCATCTTCTCCGACTCCAAGGCTGTCCTTACTTCTTTACTCAAATCTTAAATGGGATAACCTCACATCCCACCTCCTCCTCCGGAAACTCCTTTCGCCCACCCTCTGCAGGAAAAGTATTATTTTCTTCTGGGTTACCCAGCCATGTTGGCATCCCTGGCAATGACAAAAGTGATGCAACCCTAAGCTTGCCTTCAACCTCCCCCTACCCCATTTATTGAAACCTTTGCTGCCATCAAACTGCTTATCGCTTCCCTTGTTCGTGACTACTGGCAAACCTCATGGGACTCCCGAATTGATAAAAAACTCCATGTCATCCAGCCCACCATTCCGATCAAACACACCATCAACAACCTCTCTCGTGTAGACAACATTCATATTACCCGTCTTAGAATAGGTCACACCCACCTCACTCACTCCCACCTCCTTATTGGATCCCCCCACCCCTCTGCAACAATTGCCATTGCACCCTCACAGTCTATCACGTTCTCCTTGCTTGTCCCCTGTACATCCTTCCTAGAGCTACCCTCGCTCCCCACAACTCAATTGCCGAGCTTTTCCAGAAAAATCCTCCGGATAAAATTATCTCCTTCCTTCATCATGCTTCTCTCTACAACCATATTTATTCCTCCTCTCCCACCCTCCTCTCTCTCTACTGTGTTTTATTTTCGCCCATGCACTTCTCTCGATCACAACTTTCTGACTTTTAGTTCTTGTATTGCTCTCATTCTCCCCCTGTTTTCTTTCCTTCCTACCTCTAAAATGGTATAACCTCTCAGGCACAATTTAGCCCTCGTTGTCATGGTGCCGTTTAGCCCTCATCAACCAAACAAACAAACTTCCCCACCTCCTCCTCCACCATGCTCAGCAGCTTTCCATACGGGCCTCCTCCATGGGTTTCACCAATGTCCAGCATTTCGCTCACTTCTCTGCCCCGGTCCTCTTCACAGCGGAGCAGGCCCCATAGTGGGGTTCGTGAAAGAAGCAGGAAGCGCAAACGAAGAGGAAGGTTTCCATCCTTCCCTTACTTCTTTTTATCTTCCTTCCCACCTGAGCCCATAGGAAGAACAATAGAGTTAACCCATGGGAGGATGTTTCCTGCCTTCATGGACTCCTTAAAATCCAGGCTTCAGTCTTGGGTTACACAGGCCATGGAAGAGAGGCTGCTGCCTTCCACGCAGCACCAGCCAGCAGCAACCGATGCGTACATTCAACGATTCCCCGACTATGCGAGTTGTGGGGATGATGTCTTTGAAATCTTCCCTTTGGGCTGAAGATGGTCTCACAGACGACCAGGGTCTCCCCTTTGAGACGCCAGTCATCTCCAGAGTTGCGGACCACTCTTTTGAGAAGAGGGACCCTCCCACCATGCCATTCCAGTGGCCTTGTGTATTATTACTTTTAATACACAAGGCCACTTATGGCTGACAGAGGAAAAAGTGCTAGCTGTAAAGGTGATAGCGAATTTCCTCCTCTCACAGCAAACATCTCTGGCAAGAGACTGGCTGATGCTCATAGGCCGTTAAGCCAGTGTGGTGGATGTAGTCCCCATGTGCAAGTTTCACATGAGAGACCTACGTTTCCTTATGCTAGACCTTCTGTGGTCCCATCCAGGACACCTCAGTACCCCCGCTCCATACCTTCAGTGGGAACGGTGGCCCCCGATGTCTCTAGTGGTGGTGTGACCATTTCCACCTGTCGTGAGGAGCAAACTTCCACCTGTCAGACCTTCACCGTCAGTTGTGACGGATGCATCTTGGATGGGGTGGGGAGCACATTTAACGTGGACCCCTATTGCAGAAACCCTGGCAAGTACTTGGTATATTCAACACATCATTATGCTGAAATCCCGGCAGTATGCCGGGGACTTCTACATTTTTTACTTCAAGTACTGAGCAAACAGCTCAGATATGCACTGACTTAGCACCACTGTTGTGATCTCTCTCTCTTTCAGACAGGGAGGAACAAAGTCCAGGAGTTTCTGGAGTCCTTCCCCTCATGATCACGGATCTGTCGTCTCACCTTCGTGGAACATCCACAGGATGGGCGTGTTTACCACAGGTGACCAGAGCGATCTGGACAACATTCGGCCTCCCGGACATAGGGCTGTCCGTGTCCGTGATGATCGCAAGCTACCGATTCTCTGTGTCCTGACTCCCGACCCGTGGGTATCAGAGTTGACGCACTTACAATGAAAGGGACTCACTACATGGGTTACGCCTTTCCGCCGTTCAGCATTAGTTCCGAGGGTACTAAGCAGGGCAATGTACGGCTGGGAGCACCCATTTGGCCTAGCCAACTGCAGTTCTTTCAGCTGCTCAAACATATTGCAGGCTTCCGGTATGAGCTTTTAGTCAGAGACAATTTATGTTCCAAAACTCAGGTAAACTGCACCACAGTCCCAGAGCACTTCATTTGCCTTTGTGGCCTTTGTCCGCCAATCCTTAGTGTAGCAAGGCTTTTCTGAGAAGTCGGTGATCCCCCCCCCCGTCCTTTGTCTTGCGGATGTTTTCTCATGGACTCAAGGATAGCTGTAGCAGCCATCCATTGAGGCTTCCCACTATGGTTGACGGTCACAGATGTGCGACGTGGGGAAGTTAGCCAAAAAAATCATTGTTTAAAGACCTTCTCCCAAGATTCTTGCATCCCTGCAGGTCGTGCAAGTTGTCTTAGGTATGCTGGTGAAAGCTCTGCTCGAGCCACCCCCACGTGCCCACTTAGGGAGTTGACGCTTGAAAGATTTCTGCTTTCCGCGGACTCGACTAAGGATAGGGGTGCTATTGGTGCGCCTTCTCCCAATGAAGGTCATTTTCATTTTTCTCCCGGAGCCAATACCGTCGCTTTCCTCACCTTCAGACCCATCTGAAACTGGATATGGTGCCCCGTCTGGCGTCTTTAGAATTGTTTTAAAAGTATGCAGTCAATGCTCGGCATTATAAAAGCATTCTTCGTTTTGTTACGGAGATCTCATCATACTGTGTCACGAGACACTATCTCACAATGGATTGTCCAAACCAATTTCTTAAAGTGGTTGGCATTGTTTATGGAACAGCCAAGGTATGCATTCAGGTTGGAGGCATAGCCTCTGACATGGGATAATTCGTGCAGCCGTTGGGAAAACGCCTGTCGCATTTATTCCCTTGTTTTTGCTTGACTTACTTTACAAAGTTTGTGTTGCCCCACCAACCTTTGCTTTAGCAAAATTGCACTCTAACTAATTTTTTCCTTGGTTCGGGAATTCCTCAAGTTGTCTTGGCTAACACACGCTTCGTTTTCAATCATGTATTTACTAAACAGTGCCGTCTCATGGACGAACTTGGTGAGTTTCGTTGCGTTATCTTAGACACTGCTATGGTATTTATACAGTGTCCGAATGCTCTTTTTATTGGTAGTTTTTTTAGTTACTAACTCAGGTTCATGTGGCGATTGCCACAATTACTGCTAACGGGTAGTAACCTGTTTGGCTTGACTGTAACTAGGAGTAATTTACTATTGTTTAGTAATTCCTTTCCAGAGGTTTTTTGTCCTTAAGAGGATAAGGAAACTAGTCCTTTAAATAGGGAAACTAGTTCGAGTATTAGGACCAGCCTTTTGTAGGCTTTAACCTGAACTCCCTTCCTTCCGATCCGCGGTTGCAATCTTATTGCATATTTATAGCATGGAAGGTAAGATAGAACTTAAAGTAAATTTACCCCACTCTTTGTAGTGGGGATATTTACGAGAGTTATACTTACCTTCTATGCATCCCGTCCCACTTCTCCTCTTGTTCAGGCCGCGGTGTAATGTTAAGTGAGGGTTAGTAAAGGTATTACGGAGGTCAGGGCTGGGCTGGTAACTACGTTTTTAGTTCGGTTAGAAGTGCGTTAGAGTCAGGTCATGGACAAGATTGCATATTTATAGCATGGAAGGTAAGTATAACTCTCATAAATATCCCCGCTACGGGAAGCAGGGTAAATTTATTGAATTATTTGATAACCAGGTTTCTGTGATTGCTGCAATATTGTCATCCAAACAGCATAAACTTTGTCTAATTTATTGTTCAAAAATCGAACTTTCATGAGAGCCACAGTTGATTTTCTTTCCTTGTGATAATGAATATTATCTATTGTTAGTTGTCTTAAATTTAAAAAATTAAGCTTTTGCTTGGTTTTAGATATGGTTAAACTCCTGTGATTAATAATAACTGGTATGTAATGCTGTCCGAAATCCCTTTTTGACTTCCCTCTATGATACCATTCATGTATTCCCAGCATCTTAAGATGTTTAAAAAGCTGAGGTGGTAACAATGTGTTGCTTGTTATACCCATGTGTTGCTAGTTACCATCATTACAAGTACACATCAAACTACTGGATTAAAACTTCATCATACAAAAAAGCTAAGTGAATGAAAACATAATAAAACAAATCTTGAAAATGTAGAATTTGAGCAGTCTGTAATTTCTCCATTGCTTATTTTTTTGCAGAAAAACATGTTCATTTGTACTGATATGATACCCATTCACAACACTGCATTAAGGTTGACAAGAAGAATGTACTGTCAAGTCCCTCAACATTTTAGTATTTCCTTTTCCCATTTCATGTGTACTTCTTGTAAATCTTACTTAAAACTGTTCAGATTAAAACAGAACAGTGATTTTAGTTTTGAAAATAAAAAAATAAATGAAAAAACCCGGTAGTTTGCTGTGTACTTGTAATGATGGTAAACTCTTTGTCATTGCATTTTTTACACACAATATCTTGAATGCTGTGTGTCTATTTCTTGGGAAAAGAGGGGAGGGGTTACTCAAATTGATATTATTTATATACATTTTCACGGACACTCAGACAATTGCTTACATAATTTTTGTTTATCCCTCCACCTAGTAAAAATTAAAAAGAAAGAAATGTTCAACTATGCAAATTAAAATGGTGGAAAATATTGCTTATCACTGTAAGGCTGTTAGTCTTGTTTCTAGAATGCAAACTTGACAAAGTGAATACAATTTTAAAGTACGGTATGGCACAGTAGTTGACAGCTTCAAGGGTCCTGACCAACCCATTTACAAAAATATCACATGAGTTATAAGTTTATGGGAAGAAAGTATTCTTAGAAAATAAATTTTCATATCTACGAGTATGAGGAGGTATCAGCATTTCCATTTGCACAAAATGAATACCACTATAAACAAAAAATTGATTTAATATAGTCTACAAAACAAAATCAAGATAAAGTCAGTAAATAAATACCAGTAAAAAAAAAATGTAAATTCTTTACATCCATAAAAAAATTACCTAAGTCCTGAGAGTCAATAATAAATACCAGTAAAAATTGTAGTTTAATTTAACTCTACAAATCAATCCAACAAAATCTAATTTTATATGCATGCCAATTCCCGCCGTACATCTGACGACACTTCAACATTAAAGAGTCTTCAGATTCGTTTTCCCGAATTGAAAAAAAAGCCATTAAATTGATGTGTACTAATAGTTTTTCAATTTCTCGAAATGAACTCTGTACATGCCGCATGTACAGTGCAAAAATAATTGTACAGTGTTATTGACAGGGTGTGTGGGCCATAATGGGTGAATTATTGGTGACCTTGGGATGTTGTATTTTGCTACATGTTGAAAATCAGAACATCACTGATATGAGGGCATGAATCTTTCATGGAATGATAGGTAGCTCAGTTGGTAGAGCGCATGACTAAGACACTGGAGGTTCCAGGTTTGAGTCTCACGAGATAAAACTAGGAGATATTTCCACAGCTATGCAGACAGATACGCCAGACATTTAGGGCAGTAGTATGTTGTCTGCGGCAACTACCCCTCATCTGACTGTTGCGAGAAGTGGACCAGTGGTTGAATGGCACTCACAGTCCATCGGATGAGGATGTTAAATGGCTGTTCCGATGGCAAGAGAGTCGCTCTGCCTGGTTCTCTGAACACTATTCGTAAAGAGAAGCTTAAAAGCGTGGTGTTCATTTCGCTTCCTGTTCCGGTCCAGTCAAGTTTATGGCACTGATATCAAATTGCTGCCTCATAATTTGACAGGAGCACAACATGTATGGCGCTCCTGACAGCTATGAAGTTAGTTATAACTAGTGCCTTATAAATGTCAGACATTATCACTATTTGACATTATTGATGAGAGAATCATGAGAGTTTATTACAAGGATGACATGGTAAATAATTAAATAGATCTTTACACTTGTAGATTATGTAACATCACTGAAACTTTTGCTTCCGATGGCTACCAACTTATTTCCTTACCTTGTAAACACGAAAAACTTAGTCCTCCATATCAAGGTGAATCCAAATCAAGTGATGATATCACTGAGTAAAACTTATTGCTAGAAATGTGTCACAAACGTTATTTTCTCAAAGTTTTGGCTCCGTGGTCTTTTACAGTGAAATTCCAGCATAGAACTGAATTTTCTACGCTAAGCATTGATATTATTTATTATTATTTATTATTTATATCGTTTATGCAAGTACACACAAGTTTTAGAAAGCAATACGAGCGAGAAAATTTCTCGGGCATATATAAAGCGCAGAAATTGGATTGCACTGTTTGAGCGATGCATTTCCAACGCGTATAACACCATATGCATACGTATACGCCACAGGGGTAAAATCACCTTCCACCAACCCACCAAGTAACATTAGCCACCAAGTGCCAACCTAATATCACGTACTGTTTTCCCAGGAGGCGCAACACAAAATTTATTATTCTAATCAAGTATTTGACCTCTGACCTTTGTCTGGGACATAAGTTTACATTACCCCACACCATGCCAACTAGTTTCAACTTGAGAGCTTTTATGGTTTTCTCGGGAGACACAACACAAAATGTGTACACACACATACCCACACACAAAAGTGTGTACAATACTTTATTGCCATATATACTATTTGCTGCGATAAGATATGTACAAGAAATATGAGTGTCTGATGTAATTACTATAGTCTCATACCAGTCAATTGAACAAGTTTTGTTACACTGTATTGTGTCCTTAGAGATATGAATTCTTTCTTCACCAGTGTATTCCTTGCATCATCCTTTATTGTACAGGATAAACATGCTTGATCACAGAATCTAAAATTGAAATGAAATTTACATTTTTTTTCCTTCTCATATTGTAGATCCAGGGACCGACACTCAAGAAGTGTTGAACATTGCATCTGAAAGAGTCCGTAATAAGTTCAACATAGTGTACTCAACCATTCAGGTTGAAGACTATCAAGAGGAAGTGATGTCACAGTGCTCGCAATGTCAGGGACCTTGTTGAGGTAGCTTTGAAAGGGCTCGGGATAGATTTGGGATTTAAACTTTAAGTAGGCTTTATAATTTGGGAATGAACTTATTTTCAAAAACATAATCAAAAGATTACCATATAAAGATTTACCTGAAGAAAGTGGAGTTCGGCATGTTTAAATATTATATTGCAGGAATCGGAAGAATTGATTAAAACTATTATAATGGGGATGTTATGTGCAGGGAGACCAAAATGAATGGCCATGAGAATGGTTTTAACATATTTGTGGTTTTTCCTCAAAACTTGAGCTATTATATATGGCATTACAACAGATTTTTAGTGGGATCTGGTGTCTGGATTAAAGGATATTTAGATTTTTTTCCTAATAAGGTTCCTTCTTTATATCTGAATAAGAACTTGAAGGGTCACTCAACCTTTACTTGACACATGTGTTGATCTGATATGGCAGCCATGCTGGCATAGCTGCCTGGCATCTAGCCGCCATGCCTAACAGCCATGTCTGGCAGGCATGGTGGGCAGGCATGGCTGGCATGGCCGTCAGGCATCTGGCTGCCATGCCTAACAGCCATGCCTTACAGCTATGTTTGGCAGGCATGGCTGCCAGGCAGTAAGAGGAAGGGGGTTGCATTGTTAAAAGTAACATCATTTTGTTTTGGGTGAATTTTTCAAGTGCAATGTAACAATTTGTTGTGTGATAAATGATATAATTGGTCTTGTTTGCTCTTTTCAATAGCTCTTTTAAAAGTAACAGGTATCCATTTAATTCAGATCATTGAAGGAAGTGCATCTTCAATGCAATTAGTGATTATCATTTCAATGCAGGTTCAGACTTACCAAAGGGTGGAGATGCGCCTAAAATAGGTAACTGATAATAGTTTTAAGTGATTGAGTTGTTATAATGAATAATTTTCATACAGTGTCAATCATTGTGAATATTTTGTTATTTACCAACATTTATTTTTAAAATGTCTTGTTTTATGATTATCGAAAATAACATCATCAGTTTCTCAGAATAAAAATGAAATTAAATGTGCACCAGTATAAGTTGTATGTGTGCTTAGTACAATACTTCAGTGCCCAAAGTGGCACTTGTGTAGAGGGACAGAGTTGGTATTGGTGAAGTACATATGACTTAAAAAACAAGAGTATGTTAAAACAAAAGTGTAATGGTCATGTTTTTAAAACAGATACAAAGAAACGGATATGTGTTTATATTTATTCTACACGACACAAAGAAACAGAAATTGTACAGCAAAGAATAAACTTTATAAAAAAACATTTAAAAAAACAATAGAAAAGAACAAAAACAAATAGTGATGGGACATTCTGCTGAAAAGTGGGTCATTTTTTTATAATTTATTGAATGGTAATTTGAAATTTCTCAGGTGAAAGGGAACTATCTATTGCATGTGAAGATTTTATCAACAAATATTTGTAGTAGTCTTTCTTAACTAGAGAATGGTAATTGTAGGCAATTTTAGAATGGTGCCAGTTGATACATAAAATGTCTTTTTATATTTTAAGTATAATTTAGAGCCTCAAGTTTTCTCCCAAGGTATTATCCCAAGATTATTGATTTTATGGTCTTACATTTCAAACTAATACATAAAATATTTACTCTTATACAGTATATAAATTTATTTCAATAGGATATCTATTAATTTGTATTGTGCTCAAGAAACTGTCATTAGAATAATATAGAAACATTATCTTGATTGACACTAGTCATATGGATGTTGTGGAAATACAAGTAGATACGATTATGGTATTATAAGGTGCTTGCATACATAGAGGTGACGAATAAGAGTTCACTCAGGTAATGGACTACCATCATCATTTACAAGAGGAAAAACTTCTTTGTAGGGAAAGTTCACAACTTATATGAGTAGGAATTGAACATGGATGTACATAGAAACAGTCAATCAACAAGCTCTGAAAAGTCCTTGCTTTTCTTCTTGGATTAGTGAATATATAATGAGTTTAAACATGCCATTTTCAGATGAAGATTTTATGGCTAAAGAAGGGATAAATGAACATCATTTTTGCAAAACTTTTAGTTAAGGTTTAATAATTATACTCATTATTTTTTTAAATTATCATTGATTGAAAAAAGGACGAATTTTACCGATAAAAAGAATGCTACAAAACTGGAAAGTTTACCCCATAAATTTTCCCCATGCGATGTTTGTAATGATTCTCGCAACAAAGTGCTTTTTTGACTATGTGATGTAAAATTTCTTTCTACACTTCTTCTATACATTGCAAAGCCTGCCAAAACAGTCAGGTGCACGGCAAATACAGACATATTCCGACTAGCGTATGATTGAAAATAAGGACAGCATGATTACGGTAAATACACTACTGCTATTGGTGTATACATATCACCTGACAGCAACACAGCATAGAGTGATATGCAAATAATGGACTACAAACACAAACACGTGGAGATGTGATTGCGAGTGCTGCAAGCTTAGCTGGCCCAAAATCGATGAAAAGGATAGGCTATGATTTCAAGTGAAATTTGTGGTCTCATTTATACTCCATGATCTGGATGAATTTATTATATAAATGGAAAACAATTTGGCTAGACCGAAAAACTCGGGCTTAACTTACACTTAGAGACATAGCGCGTACAAAATATACTTAAGTGCTTGTCAAATTCTATGTTTTATGGTTCAAACTGTACACAATTCATAACCTTTCTTAGACCAAGTACTACCTGACAATGCAGTTTGAATTAGAACTTGAAAATGAAATCCGTTAGGCTCTAACGTTACCGTTAAACTTTCCCAAAAGTATACTTTTTCGGCCAGAAATTACAATTACAAGCATAAAGTACGTCCAATCCTGTGAAATATCTCTAAATCGACACTAGACTCCTTGGAAACAATCAAAACAGAACTATTTTGAGGAAAAATGCACACTTTGAAATCTACTTTTAGCCTCCCTGAACGTATTCGCAACAAACTGTATTTGATATCAAAATGTGGGGTATCTTACAATCTTTCAGAATAAACCTTAGTTAAATTTCAAAACCTGCCAAAACAGTCAGGAGCACGGCAAGTTGAACATATTTTGATTTTTAAAAAACTCAATGTACTCTCTTTAATGGCCAAATTACCCCAAAAAATATATTTCAAGTTGATATTTTACCAACTTGAATAACACAATAACAAACCAACGAAGACTACCAAAACAACCCTGCTCGGAACGGATTTCCTTTTCGCACCACAAAAGTTGAGGCACTTATTCCAAAATGAAATCACAACTTCTTAAAAATGACCGGCTGGGCAGGGCTTGTCTCGAAGAAAATGATGTTAAATGCCTCATAATCTTGAGATTGTGGATTGACTGGGAAAACAATTTGGATGTAACTATTCATAACCATGTTTGTGGGTATAGACCTACATATTAGCCCATAGACTGCTAGACATGGACAAGCCGAGTAGTGCACGTAGATTAAGCACAGGTAACTAAAATGTATTCAAGGAACACAAAAGTGGGGGTGCTCTTTTTGCAAATATATTTGTATTTTAGCAACTAGAATTTGCTCACTCTCTTGTTTCTTTCTGATGTGAATTAAGTCTGTAGTGAATTAAGTTCATTCTAAAAGAAGTAAATTTCATGTGCAAACATGGGTCGGGATTTCATGTGCAAACATGGGTCGGGATGCAACAGCATCGATGATATACCGTTTATTGCGAGAGACACGGGTGGGATTTGCCCACAGAAAGTGGGGAAAAGTTACAAAATGAAAGTTGCCCACCGAAAGTGTAGAGGATTGGGGAGGGTAGGAGATAGGGAGGGGAGGGGGGAGGGTCAGTCATAAATTACAAAAGATATAAATATGGAAAGTGTCTCCAATGCATCCTCACAAACCCGCTTATGGCAAGAGAAGTATTTGATTTTTCTAGGAACTTTTTGTGCAAGTGTTCTTTAAATTGACATGAATCTGAGTTAATTACTCTAGTGAATTATGTTCTTTTATTGTTAATTCTATCATAATAAGTTTTTTCCACATTTAAATGGTTATTTTATTATGGGTTTCATTGTTTACTCATGTTATGGAATATGAGATACATCTTCGCAATTATATTAAACATCCTAAATAGCTTAAGGTGTTGGTTCATTTATCAAATTGGTGAATGTCCTCTGAAATATCAATCAACCCGTAAGAAAATACCTTATTATTGTGGGTGGTTTATTCTTCCAATGAAATTTATATGAATAAATTGTTTTTTGTGTGCTATCAGCTCTGAAAACTCATATTAGTGTGATGATGATATATATTTTCCACGAATAAAGAATTGATTAAAAATCATGTTATATTGGTTTCTTGTATTTTTGAAAAATTATTTTGTTGGATCAATTATGACACCCAGGCTAGGCCCCACTTTTGTATACATTGGTGATAACAGGTGTGGGTTGGATTGCTTCTGCTGTCAAGGACCCTACTTGAGTCTCAACCCACCAATTTCGGAACATCTGAAATATGGAACATTGGGGAGTTGTGAACTCCTGGTAACACCTTTAACATAACATTGTTTTAAAATCATTGTTTCCACATTAAAATACGATTATCATACAAAAGGAGCCATGGAAAACATGTCCAATTCTGCATATTATTTTTGTCTGAGGAAATGACAGCTTTTTGATTACTTTTATCCAAACTGCACAAAAAAACAAATTGGAAGTAACAATCAAAATCACCACATCCATCTGATCAGTTAACTTTCTTAGTTGCCAAGGTTAACTTGAGAGGATACAAATCGACTTTAAATATGCTCTCAGTCGAAAAGTCAGGGTGTTGTTTTTGTCAAATAAAGGAAAATTCTTTCACGGAAAAATCTTTATTGTGGAAATAATACAGGTCTTGTATTGATACTCTGTCTTAAAAATGACTAAATATTCATAAGAAATAATTATGATTAAATTGACCATTTGTATAACGAGCATAAAAAGTGTTTGAATATTCTTGAGAAAAATTGCCAGTTTGTTCAATTGTTGAATAAAAATCTTAATGTTTTTGTTCTTATGCATGAGAAAAGAGATATCCCATATCCTCAATTGTGATACATTTTGTCAGAATATTTGTGCCGATTCTTCCATTCCATTCATTGGGTAAGATTTTTGTTCCTTTCAATTACTACCAAAATAATAGGCAATGAAAAGAAACGAAGAAGAAATAACACAAATCTTGGTGTGTTCACTAAAGCATTAAAAAGCTTGGAATATAACCCTGCAGAACTCCTAAATGACAGATTTGAAAAATGATTGTGCAAGATTCTTGTAATTATCATTTCGCTCAATAGTATATTTCACTTTCTTTAGTACTACATATAAATACATACAATATTTGCAAGAAAATTTACATCGCAGCAATAAAACTGATCTTTGATAGAAAAGCAAATATGCCATGCAATATAGTACTACCATAGTAGGCTACTCTATAATATGCTGTACAACATTCCACCTAACCACCTTAAGAGGAATGCCACCTGTTTGGCATGTGCTCATTACGAAGTATAAAACGATCATGCCCAATTAAACGTCTGATGGGAAAAAGAAATGTAATAATAATGTATAAACTATATCCAGAGTAGCCGATGCAAGTTTATGAAATGGTCACTTGGCACTTATATTCCTAATTCCTGATGCAAGTTTTTTATGAAATGGTCACTTGGCACTTATATTCCTAATTCCTGCCTACATCAGTTTTAAATACCCTTATTTGGGTGCCCCGTCTTTGGCCCCGCCTCCCGAGCGCATTTTCAAAATAGTGCTGGTAGAGTCTCAAACTTATAAAAACTTGTAACCAACTGTAATCATTGTGTACCCTATGTAATTTGATCTTACCCAGTATGAGAAGCTGATCTAGGTTAGAGCCCCTCTCATTGGTCCATTATTGGGGAGGAAGGGGGAATTTCTTGAATGTTGCAAAATTCAGTTCAGAAAAATCATTCATAATAGTGTATCTTAATTTCTCATTTACCACAGAAATTAACTGAGATCAGCAACTAACTATTTTAGGAAAAAGTTAAATGACCCATATTGGTTTTTCATATTCATGAGTACCATGCGAGTTTTGAAGCGGTATACCATGCAAAAAATAAACTTTCGTTTAACGTACGCTTACTTTCTTATGCTTACAGTGTACATAATATATATAATATAATATATATATATAATATAATATATATATATATAATATATATAATATATATAATATAACAAATATAATATATATATATATATATATATATATATATATATAATATAAAGATATAGATAAAGATTTTTCTGTACGCATGTTACCTTACCTTTCAGCTTAATTCGGCATAGGAAATGACGAACTAGTTTTGCACGAATGAAAATAAATAAATGGGCAAACTTTTGTGAATGGAACTATTTTCAGTGTGTCACTTTTTACAAGTACACTACACACATAATAGCACTGCGCACAAAAGTGTGCTTATTTAGAATGGAATTCAGTATTGCATACCATGTGCGTGAAATCACTCGCTTCCTATACGCAAGTTACCAGCTCATTAATATTCAGTATATGCAACCAAGCATGACATTCTGATTGGTGAATGCTAATAGATATTTATTTGTTTACCATATTCGACATTTTAATCGCCCCTGCTCTAATAACAGCCCACCCAACATTTTTTGACTAATAACATATTTGATTAATTTGAAGACTTAAAATATGTTTTGTTACATTATCATCTTGCGTCTGACACTCAATACTTTTGTTGTGGTTTACAATACAATTGATTTCCGTGTGCCACCTGGCCTTTGTAACAAATATAAACAATGAATGAAATGGTACATTACTGAGGTTGTACATACAACTTTACAGAACATAATCAAATAGAAAGAAACCAATGCCTTGCTTCAATTGCATGTAAATAAGGTGTAATAACTGCAAAAATAAGTATTTAGAACTAGCTGCTGATAAAACATTGCAATTTTGATCTTGTTGAGGATTAAAAGAAATAATTAGGAATAATACTACGGATTTCAGAAAGGAATAAACAAATTAAGAGAGATGATTTTCGTCTCCAACTTCTTTTAAATTGCAAACTTGACATACCCTCTGTTCATATGATATTGTGGGGCTAGTATAGGACCAGTTCACACAATGCAGTTCGAACAGCATACTATACGTGGCCCGGGCATAGGTGCTTATTAGCAATAACTTTACAATCAAGAGTTCCTCACACAGCTATTTCAGGTGAATAAGGGCTGTTAGGTTTATATAGAAATTATATGTTTGGTCTGTGTGCTATACATTGGCTGCAGCAACAAATCTTGTCAAGTGCTTTTTAATAGTATGAATGAATAGAAAAGCTTAATTAGAACTGATCACCATTATTAATTAATTATAATGTTAGAGAAAAAAACCTTTTCACACAACTTAACACATCTGGCAACTAATTGCCTATTTGGGATCTAATTGACTATGTGTGTGAGCAAAGATCATAAACAACTGAAGACAAAGAAAGGAAGCACTAAATTTAAACAACGCGTTTACAAATTTTCATTTTGTTAAAATATGTGATCTGATAATACTGTTACAATCCTGAATATAACAGTATTTGATTTTCAATATTACAGAGGCACAAAACGTTTGGGCTGATTAAGGTTCAATATATGGAAGATTTGAGATGTATGGTTGTATACAATTCTTTATCCTTTTTTATTCATTCAAAAATGACTAGAATATCCAGCTAGATATTGGTAGAGGGTATGAATATAAGATTTTCATGAATTTTTGACAAAAGTTCAAGATTTTGAATAGATTTAATTTAGTTTACTGGTTGTTGCTTCTATGCATCCCTGGACCTTTAATTCTCCATAAAAGTTTACAAAGGCCATAAAACCAACCCAAATCCAGTGATGGATTATTCTTGAAATATTTACAATAACAAATTTTAACCTTTTTTGTTATATATAATATTTTAATCAATAACACAATTTTTAAAGGATTAGTTCAATGGTCTAGCAAGTATATCTTATATTAAAGAAGATTTTGAAAAGATAAAAGTGCTTATTTTTTTTTCCATTTGAATCTTATTCCATTCAACGTATATGGGTAGGTGGAGATTTCATATGCACCAGAAAGAGCTTTAAATTCTGAACAGAATGTCTATAAATTACGTCAAACCTGTAGTTTCTGAATTATAGCAAATCAAAGCCTGAATAATTCTTAATGTACTGTATGGAAGGAGGAGAGCTCAAACTTTTTAAAATTTGTCCTAAATTTCAGTCCCTGAAAATCATACTATTTTCTTCTGATAAATTTTGATTGAGGAAATATGACGAAGATTCAAGACCTTTTAGTAAATACTCAACTGCTCCCATTCAAATAAATCTATTTCAGGATTTAAAATAATTTAATAAAGCTCATGTTTTGTTTGTTGTGATGTCACAAAATTTAAATAAAATATGCATAATTTATTATAATAAATAACTTAAAATTGAAAATGCTGTAAAATAGTATATTCTAATTTCCATGGTTACTAGCACATTCAGCTCAAGTTGTTGCTACCTCTCCATAGATCTTTAAGGCGATATTCCAGTTTGAAAAAGAAAAAAAAGGTGGAAAGTAAAAGGTTGGTGCTCTCATCATTACTTTCTTCACAATTAATATTGTATAACTTAACGTACAACCTGCTTCAAACATTCTTTAAATAATCTTTATAGGATTCTATTTTACTACTTTCCTGGCACATCCAATATTTTTTAAGCCACAAAATCTTAGGGACAATGTACCATTAAGACTGGATTGTGAGTATGTGGATTAACAATTAGTCTTCATTTTAGTCACTTTCACAGTAATTATATTTAGATTTTTGTATGCTTCATTATTTTCTCCCTTTTAAAGCCCTTAATTATACAAGATGAACTTGAACTGAACTGATCCTTTAAACACAGAATTGGCTAATTCTTCATTTCTATTACCTTCCCTAATTTATAAATAAATGGACATACTTAGAATGTCACCACATAAACTGAAAACAGCACAAAATAGATTTTGGTGCTTCATTGATCAATAGTGCAAGAACTTAAGAAGAACATTCACTAGTTTCATCTCGTAACATACAGCCTAATCATGATTTTTCCTCCTATTGAACAAGTTGTGTTCATCCATCTTCTTATTCTCCTAGTTTCCATACAGAGCCACAAAATTAGTCTTATAATTTCTTGAAGAAGAATGAGACATGAAAAATACCAGTAAAAAATACTTGAGACAAATTTTTACAAAAAGAATATTAATGTTTCATTGTAATTATTGAAAAATACTTGGAACAATGTATAAAGCTAGAAAATATTTCAGTTCTAGACACCTAAAACTTACATGTAGTTTGAACCAAATAGCCTGGAAGTTCTATTTAAAACAAAAAATGTAGACACACTTAACGAAAATTTTTGTTAATAAGAATGAGCTAGAAAATGTCAAAACTAAACAAGTTTATAATGTTTTTGCTAAGATACATGCAGCCTCAACGATTGCTTATGACTTAATTTAAGAAACTATTCAGCGATGCCAATAAATAATATGAAATGAAGATCACATGTATTTAAAGTAAAGGTAAACAATCTTTTCATTTGAATGATACAATGTGTGGAATACCTGTTGATATTATACTATATTTATATTCATATACATAGAACCATATGGTCGGTGGGCCAACCGTAGACCCCCCTTACAGATTTTCATCCACTACACTTTTTAGTTAGTCTGGACCCTCAGCAATCATTTTCTGCTTGTTTGCCATTAAACTGATGGTGGGTGTGAACGCCAGGGTGTTGTCATGGCAATGCCTAAATGAGAAACTGGAATTTTGAGAAAATGGCATATCTTTGTAACTGGATAAGTTATCAGCACACTTTAAGTATTCAGGTATATAGATTTGTTGCTGCCCAGTTGATTGCTATCAAGATTTAAGTCAATTGAGGTCGCGTTCATGTCTTTAAGGACCGTTGTCATGGCAACGCCATGATGAAGAAATGAATTTGAGAAAAAATGTCATTCCTTTGTATAGATTTAAAGCTGCTGGTTGGTTGCAATCAAGATCTCATTTACGTCAAAGATATACCTTTAATTGGTACTTTTGCCACTAGCGGGGCATTGGAGGGAGAGGGAGGGGGGATGGGTGTAGTCTCCCCTATTCATTTTTGTTAGTGTTGTCAATGAAAATTGTATATTTTGCCCCTCAGTCATGAATGTTAGGTATTATGTAAATTGGGTATTAATCCCGCCCCCATCCCCCAATTGAAATCTTACACCCGCCACTGGCTGTTGCTATGGCAATGCCAACGTAAACAAATGAATTTGAGAAAATGCCATAACATTAATTCATAATACATATGGCCCCTTGATAACGTCATGCGCCATCTACTCAACAGTTGTAAAACAAGGTCAAACAGTGGAAACTGCATTTCAGGCTGCTGCATCGGAAAGCAGGCGCATGGAAGAAGTCGCCATGTATATGCAACGAATCATAATAGCTGCCAAAAAAGATGCCTCGGGTATGCCCTGGCCACCCCCTCCAGGTATCAAACTCAAAGAATGGGACTTTCCACCAGTGCAAGTGTTAAATTTTCTTTCTGTACTTCTTGTCGGTAAAAAAATGGGAGGCACTATCTGCTGATAACACACGCAGAGTTTTATCGATTGGCCTGATATAATTTATGCCGTGACCAATAGCAGATGGATAACACCTAAGCATTTACTCCTAGGAATGTCAGTCTGGCATCTGACAGGGAGAGCAGACATAGTGACACTGCTGAATAAATTTGGCCACTGTGTCATATTCAAGACTACTAGAAATTCTCACTGCTATCCACATGACTATCAAAGACCATGACAGCCCCATTCCATAAGGTACCAAAACTCAAGGTAATAAAGTGCTACACTTCTGCTGGGACAATTTCGACTTGATTGAAGAAACGTCATCTGGTGCTGGAACGACACATTCGACCTATGGTCTTGTGATTCAAGAGACAGTCATTGATTATTCAAGTGTTGAAACTGACGATATACCTTCAATTGCCAGGACAAAGAAGCGATCAGTGACAGATAATATTTTAGTTATGGAGCCATATTTTGTCAAAAAAATGTTGAACCAAGCCTTTGTGGTTCAATTTCTGAACATCAACACGCAAGAGATTACATTTCTGATGTCAGGGCATTAGACACGATATGAGTGCTGTGCAGAGCTCTACCACAATCAGTCAAGCAAATGGTACCTAGTTGGGGAGGTTGGATTTCTCTTACTGGGGAGAAAGGGGACAAAAGAGAAACAACTGTGGAATACATGCCTCCAGTAAATGCCCCAATCACTGACAACGTGACTGTCATGCATGTGCTAAAGATCTCCCAGGAGGCATCTGCTGCTGTTGGACAGGCTTATACAATTGTCACGTTTGATCTGGTTGCTGCTAAGAAGGCCTACGGAATTTTATGGTCGTATGCAGATCTATTTCGCAATGCCATAATTTGACTGGGGGCATTCCACATGGCATGTGCATACATCGGTGCATTAGGAAAGTATATAAAAGGGAGTGGATTTGTGGAAGTGCTAGTTGAATCTGCAGTGTGTGCAAGTGGTTCCATCAAAAACGTCATGAATGGAAAACACTACAACAGGGCCAGGTATGTTATCTGAAGATCGCTGGAAGCTCTAGAACGGCTATTGTGGGCTTCATTTCAAGATGAAGATGGATTAGTCATCGGTGAGCAAGAAATGAAGCTGATGTCAGTTCTGGCAAAAACACCAAATTCTGAACACTTGTCCGCTGTCAAGCAAAACTCCAAATGGAAGGAATGGATACAGAAGTATGATGAGTACAAAGCGATGGTGCGTGCTGGAGGAAATGGCACAATTCTGGCTAGGTTACATGGATAAGGCATGGCTCCTGATGCGTTTCTTTAGGGCTACAAGGATCAATGACATCACCTTGCACATGGCCTGTCTAGATGAAATGTGCCCTCTCTTCTTCGGTCAAGAGAAGCCAACCTATGCAAGGTATACATTACTTTACTTATACACACTTCCCAACCTGCCGCACACACATCCTGGTGCAATAGAGCAACTTAAGAAGAAAGGAATGAGTGTGAATTGCTCTGCAGTTCCTAACTCTCGCAATGCTGTGGATATAACAATAGAACAGACATACAACCGTCATGCCAGTGGGCATGGTCCAGGAATTATTGGCTTCAGTCGCAACTTGGCAGCGTACCATAGGTAGAGTTTTACTCGGCATGCACGAGCTGGCTATCTAGAGGTAAGCATGATCTAGTGTATCTTATTATAGGGGTGGTGCAATTGATAAATTTACATATAGACATGGGTTTTGTGGTAAGACGGGAAAATAGTTTTGATATGCATTTTTTAGTAACCATTTCTATAAATTTGCCAAAAAAAGCTAAGAGAAAATATGCAACATTTTCTGCATCATATGAACAATATAAGGTTTAAAATAATTATTATAGTTTGACATAATTTTTATAATTGCAAAGAGGAAGGGGGAGAGATCTGGCAAGTTGAAAAGGGTGCAAGCAATTTTCGACAGACTATTTTGTAATTTCACGCCATATACATAATTAGTGCACTATCCCTTTATTGCTGTTTATCACATTGGAACGTTTTGTTCATTTTTATCATGTTTAGTATGTTAGGAAACCTTATTACATTTAAAGCTAGTAAAATCATCCACATAAAGTCCTACATTTCTGCTCAATATGGATAGTGGTAAACTTTATATGCCGCTGAAATTAAATGTTTGTTTTACATTTCGAATGTATGTAAAGTTCAAAAAGCCAACCATATGTGTTCTGTAAGATCTTATTTTACTTGCATCTTGTTTCAGGCAACACTTGACTTGGCTGGCATCAAGGATGATGAGGTAAGCAATCACAAAGATGTCAACCCATCAGAGATTGTACAGGGTGATTGTGCCGTGCGAAACATAATAACTGCCTTCCAGAGCTTTCTCAATCCTTTCAAGGTGCCTGATGCAGACAGGCTGTATTGTATATTATCAGGAAGACCAGTTTCAGAAGCAATAGCCAGTGACCAGCTCACTGTTGACACAAAGGGCACCAATGCATATAAGAATTTTGTACAAACGACTCTAGCGAAGAGGACAGTCAGCTTTCACACGCCTATCAAGAAGCTGAGGTTGAAGACGTTTGCATCAATGTCAGTGAAAATCACTGTGAGCAGCACTGTAAAAAAGACTAAGGAACTTGTTGCAGAAAGAAATCTTTTTGGACAGCTCATACTCCTTGCAATGAAAAATGAACTATGTATGGAGAAGGTGATGGCATACCCACTTGGCCCAGTGCCTGGAGCCTCGCCACTGCTGATGGAGCACCAGTCAAAACA
This sequence comes from Chiridota heheva, assembly GCA_020152595.1. Lineage (NCBI taxonomy): Eukaryota > Metazoa > Echinodermata > Holothuroidea > Apodida > Chiridotidae > Chiridota > Chiridota heheva. Next base: position 479,677 of record JAIGNY010003771.1, read on the forward strand.
GACAAGGCAAAACTGCTACACAAACTGGAAGGTCACACATTGACAAACAGGCCAGATTCTGCCATCCATGTTATTGATGGAAATGCAATGCTCCAAGCACTCACTCAAATCGCAGAAACCTTTGGAGTTGGTTCAACGTATCTTTGCACAGCTCCCAAATGCTACTTGTGTTGACTTTGTCACAGATACATACCAGCAACAGAGTATCAAGAGTATAGAGAGAGATCGCCATGGCACATCACAATAATTCATCATACATGGTCCTCTTACAAGAGTACCACATGACTACAAGCAGTTTTTGGCAAACAGTACCAACAAAACGCAACTTATCTGTCTAATTCTGCAAGAATGGAAGCAAGACACGTTCGCACCGAAGCTGAAAGGGCGGCTGGTGATGTTTGTCTGTGGAGAGAGCTGTTGGTGCCTAAGTAGCCAAGATGGACACAACCGATGTAGAAGAGGCCCCAAATTTGCGATCCAAACAGGTGTGTAACCTATTTAAGATATCTAAACTGCACAATGATTACATTACTTTACTTTATCTTACCTTACCTTTCCTCACTTTTCTTCATTTAGCTTTACTATACTGTACTTCACTTATTTTACTTTATCTTACCTTACCTTACCTCACTTTACTTTACTTAGCTTTACTTTACTATCCTGTACTTCATTTATTTTACTTCACCTTATCATGCCTCACCTTAACTTAAACTTTACTTTACTAAAATATATTTACATTTCCTCTTCTTTTTCAGGAGGAGGCTGACACCAGAATAATACTTCACTGCTGTCATATTGCAACACATTGTACTGACTCAAGCGCCATCATAGTTTGGTCACCTGATACAGATGTATTCCTGTTGCTGATGAAGTTTTCACAGAATATCAGGATACCACTAATCATGGACACTGGTGTTGCAGACAAGCGATGGTTGATTGACATCAGGTCAGCAGTCCTGGGTATTGGCAACAATCTTTGCAATGCATTGCTTTCACTCCACGCTTTTACCAGCTGTGATACGATTAGTTCATTTGTTCATTTGTGCGTGTGCTGCAAAAAAACCTGCAATATGTTCCTGTCTTTACAGGTTTAGGTACAAGCTCTACTTTCAATCCAGGAACGTTTGATGATCTAGAAGCATTCACATGTCTTTTATATGGGGCAAAGTCAGGTGTCAATGACATCAACAAGCTGCGGTATACCATGTTCATGACACGTTACACACCAAAGAACCAGCTACTGTCCAGTGAAAGTAGCATCTACCTAAGTTTGCTTCCACCCTGCAGATTCTCCTTAAGGATGCATGTTGTACGTGCCAATTATCAGGCCCTCATATGGAACCAAGCTGATTTGGCATATCCGGAATTGCCAAAGCCCGACGATGGTCATGGATGGGTTCTATGGGGAGACATATTGGAGTACTAATGGACAGAAGATGAAATGCTATCAAAGGAACTTATCGATTTAGTATTGGAGCAGGATCATGAAGATGATACTGAAGCTGACTACTATAACATGCAAGAAGATATGTTTGATGATGAGGAGGATGATGATGACTTATATGAATTATAAGAGAATTGACCATATGTGGAATACCATATCATATGACTACATTTTTTATTGATCAGTGGTATTTACTTTCAAAGCCTAGCTACACTGAAAATAAATTGGGTTATCAGCCACAAATCTACATAGGAACAATTTTTCTGCTTTTCCAAAAAATGTCCACCACAAAAAATCTTAATTAAAAGGTGTTGAAAAAAGCCACAAAGATGGCAGAAAGCTTAAGTTAATGTCTGTATGCTGCATACTACTTGTCAAAACAATTCCACATTGTAGATATTCATATCCCTAATATGAATCCGGTCTACTGGTTTCTCATCAAGAAAGCAACTTAACGGGTCTACAGTAAACTAGCACTACAAAGATGTCAAGTTGGCGTGAAAATCACCATGAACACCTTAATATGCTTCCCTTAGGACACAAGTTTTCAGTGAAGTTACAGATCAGCATTTTGTCTTCTCAGTCATGTCAGTAGGTAACCAAAAACATGCATGTATCTAAGTAACACATTAAAGTATGTTACAAATATAATAATGGTTTGTAGAATACTGTAAGACAATTTGATGTAAATGAACATTTCTCTAGGCATTGCGATTAAGCATGACTGTATTTAAGGACCCAGATATTGATTGCAATCAACCGGCTAATCTTAAAATCTATACAGTCCTATACATATATAATAACATTGTGATTTCATATTATATTGTAGCGTATTACAACTAAGATATGACCGGGGATATGACATTTCCAAATTAACCAATTTCAATTTTTTTCACACATTTATTATGGCAACTTTTATGATTGGGCATGATTGTGACCTTACACTACATCCCTATAAGCCTATACACTAGCATTGTTTACTTAAAAATATATGACAATTTTTTTTATATTTTTTTTATCACGGCATTAATTGACATGGCAATTGTCCTGATTGGGCATGACCGTGACCTTAAAAGACCCAGATCTTGATTGCAATCTAATAGGCAGTTTCAAATATATATACTTACACACTGGAATGTGTTTTTATGCTGTAAAGTTTCAAAGATATGACATTGTTTATCAAATTCAAGCTTTTTGTCACTGAGTTGCCATGGCAAAGGTCATGATAAGGCATGATTGTGACCTCAAATGACCTAGATCTTGATTACAACCAATATGGCAGCTTCAAATTATATATACTTAAATATGTGTTTTAATGTTGTTTAGTTACAAATATATATTATTTCCTTAAATTCCAATTTCTATCACTACGTTGCCATGACAACGCCCTGGCGCTCACACCTACCATCAGTTTAATGGCAAACAAGCAGAAAATGATTGCTGAGGGTCCAGACTAACTGAAAAGTGTAGTGGTTGAAACTCCCCAAGGATGGCTTCGATATATTGGCCCCCCAACTAATAAGTTTAAGTTTTAAGTTTAGTACACTTGTATGGCGCATTATCTAAATAACTTATTCAAATTCGCCTTCCAAAATATGCATATAAAGAAAATAAATACGAATGTGTATATAAGATAAGAATGAAATATAAAGAAAACAAAGAACAAGAAAATTATGAAGAGGACTTGAGAGCACAATTAAATAAGTAAGTCTTTAGCAAGGTGTGGAATTGTTTAAGGGATTGAGCAGATTTGATTGAAAGAGGTAAGTCATTCCGGCCAAATATTTGCAGAGAGCGATCGCCATAAGTAAGTTTACTTTTTGAAACATAAAGGATGAATGAGGTGGTTTTGAGAGCGAAGGCTCTCAAAACTCTGGTTTGTTAATAATGAAACATTTTGGTCAGATATAATGGGCCATGTTATAAAGGGATTTAAAAATGAGGATTAAATTTTAAATTTAATTCTATATGAGGCTCTCAAAACTCTGGTTTGTTAATAATGAAACATTTTGGTCAGATATAATGGGCCATGTTATGAAGGGATTTAAAAATGAGGATTAAATTTTAAATTTAATTCTATATGAGGCTCTCAAAACTCTGGTTTGTTAATAATGAAACATTTTGGTCAGATATAATGGGCCATGTTATGAAGGGATTTAAAAATGAGGATTAAATTTTAAATTTAATTCTATATGAGGCAGGTAGCCAATGAAGATTTTGCAGTAGATAAAGTGATGGAGTAAAATGGTTGCTTCTTGTAACGAGCCTTGCAGCATAATTCTGAACAGGCTGCAACTTTTTCACTGTAACACCTGGCACCCCTGCAAGGAGGACATTGCAATAATCTATGCAGCTATGTACAAGTACATTTATAAGTAATATTGCAGAGCTTCTGTCCAGAAACTTCATGCACCTTCTGCTGTTAAACAAATGGTAAAATGCAGTTTTGCATTTGTGAATGACATGGTCAACCTTTATTTAACCAAGCGCCCAGATATTTGACAGTGGACGATAATTTCACTGTCATTACCAATAGCAATACTGCCAATATTTAATTTAGTTAGATGGTAATTGGATCCAAAAATAATGACTTTACTTTTTTAATCGTTTATTTTTTATTTTAGTTTGTTGAAAATCATCCAATCTTTCACTATTTTCAAAACAACCTTTAATTTCAGCTATGGCTGAGATCACATTTGATGGATCATTGGCATTGAACAACATGTATACGCTGCGGTCATCAGCATACCATGAATACTGGGAGAAAAGGCTATCACAGCATCAAACAGAGAAGATGCATACCATGTGAATAAGAGGGGTCCACAACAAGAGCCTTGAGGCACATCAAATGCCCTTGATTCAGCAGTGCCGATAAGGATTTTTTGTTTCCTTTGAACTAAACAGGATTCAAACCAATTTAAGATGGTTCCATCAATGCCAAAACGCTTATTTAAGGTTTTAAGAAGCATACCATGATCAATTGTGTCGAATGCCACACCTAAAACAAGGAGCACTAGAATGACACATTTTTGTTTGTCTAGTTGTAGCAGTATATCTGATTGAATTTGAGCTAAAGCAGTTTGTGTGCTATGGAATGGGTGAAACCCTGATTGACAGGAAGGTAATAAGTCATGCTGCTGACTATGCTTGATCATTTGTTCAACAATGGCACACTCAACTTTTTTAGACAAGAAACTAAGATTGCTCACTGGTTGATAGTTAGCATACGTTACATCAAGCCCTTGTTTTTGATCTACAATCCTAAAACTTGGCAAAAGTTAAGGCCTTAATATCTTCAAAAGGAACTTATAAGTCTATACTAATTAAGTTGATTTGCATAAATAAAAAAATAAATATTTCCTCTGATTTCTCTTAAAAACCAATAATTCATACTTTATTTACATAAAACTGTACAAGTTTTCATGTTTTGATTTTTCAGTTTCCTGAATCTTAATGGCGCTTTACTTACATTCAAGAACTTTGAAGCATAGAATTGTGGCTACCAGCAATTAGTAGGTTATGAGTCTTACATAGGGTTTTTCCCTCCACTGTCAAATTGATTTACAGAATGTATTCAAAAGAATGGCAAAACTTTCTGCAAAACTGCAGAATATCCCATCCATGAACCCTAATCCTCTTTATCCCACTTAAAAGGATACATCATACAACATATCTACTCCTAAAAACTAAGCATTGTAAAATGATAAAAATCTCCCCACTAATAAAATCCTATCACACACATTTCTTAGAAGTGTTACCCTCACCTAATACCTTCATCTACTCAACCTTCTCTCACCTATCCACTCACCTACTTGTCACATATCCACCAACCATACTCGAACAAACTTACTCCCACTAAATGTCCCAACCTCGATACGCCTCCCCTCGCTCCATTATATATTACCCAAGATCTACACTTTCCTCCTGCTGAATAACCTTACATACACAAAAAAACACAACCCCCTTAGTTTTCATCTCGATTTCCCTTAAAATATATTCAAGTTTATATTTTCTATTAAAAATCAAATACGGATATCTGCCTTCCAAATCTGACTGAAAAGTCAATGAAGATTCATTCAGAGGTTAACCTTAATCATTTTTTTTATTGTCCTTTCACATCAAACACAGATATTTTAATTGCTATTCATGCCAGGAATACCTTTTGAGGAGTCTCCATTGTACAACTTTCCTTTGAGCCAAGACAAAATTTCAATGGGAAATAAACTCATTGTTTGCAGTAACTGAATATTGTGGACAGACAGACAAATGGTGAAGTTGCTTTATTCCTATTAAGGAACTTCTTTGGCAATGGGATAAACATAAGCTTCAAAGACAAAAAGAAAATGTTTTGGGACCTGTCATACATTAGCCCTACAAATGTGACCTGTTTTTTGCATCAAATATGGTAACTTATAAATAATGTTGTTTTCATATATTGACAATTAATCTGCACAATATCAAATTGTCTAAAACAAAGAAAAAACTGAAAAACAAAACAGTTAAAAAAAAATGAATACCCTGTTATGTCCTTCACATGTACTATATATCATGAATCCAACTTGGCATATCATAACCAAATAGTTCAAAATCTTCTTGATATTTCTGATAGAGTTTTTTCAGATCAGAATTTGGAACTTTCTCATAATGTGATGCCAGAATACTTTCTTGTGAACTAAATGTTGGGCTGCTATGGTTTGGTTGTGGAAATGTTACCACATCTTCTGCATCTGCCAAGTTGAGAATATAATCTGCATCTTGATTCAGAGTTTCAAAGTGGCCCAGAATATCATAATTAAAATCACATGGTCTACACGAGTGGGCTTGGAAGTGCCAATGCTTGTTAAGTTGTATCTCCTGACTGTCAATGATGTATTTGACAAATTCTGAAAACTGAAGATCATATTGGCTAAATGGTATTTTAACTTTTCTGTACTTCTGTATGATTCTCATTCCAACTGATTTCTGCCATGCACCTGCTCGAGGGAATGTTGTATTTGGTGATAATTTATTTTGAAAAGCTGATAAAATTCTTGAAAAAGGATTCCTTGAAAACATGAATTTTGTATATGTTCTTAATATATGATCACGCTCTCCAAAGCTGTACATTGACAGCTGTTTTAACTCGCGTTTCACCATCCTGTTTATTTCATATTGTGACATGTCATATGTTGAATTTGTCTTTCCTGCAAGGACATAGAAAACGCTCTTCCAGCTTGTGCAGGCAACTTTGGGAATTGAACAGTAAACTAACTTATACTTATCATCAACTATAAAATGACTAGGAGGATGTGAGACAAGATATTGAAAACTTCTTGTAGGTGATTTCCACTTCTCGCATCCCTCCTTGAGAATTTGATGGCGCTCCTCCTGAATGCTTTCCACATCCTTTGATTCAACTTTTGGCTGTTAAAAGATAAATAAATACTGTCAGGTCATTGAGAAGACATTTTTTGACACCTTTAAAAGCAAAGCAACCTTGTGTTTAAGAAAGTGATACAAATGCTGAGTATACCACTTCCATATTTAACAAATAATAGTTTGACATGTACCTCTACCAAGTATATATACCATTGAAACCCAGAGAAACCTAACAAATTCGAATCATAGACACACTTGTGGTACACATTTTCTGAAGGACTTCTGAGTTTAGCCTAATCTCCCAATTGTGAATACTGACTGATCTGCATTATATCAATTGAGTAGATATCACCTTTGACAGTTATATAGCTTTCATTTGTAGCCCCTTTTCATGAAATATCACCTTTGACAGTTATATAACTTTCATTTGTAGCCCCTTTCATTAAATATCACCTTTGTCAGTTATATAACTTTCATTTGTAGACCCTGTCATGAGATGTCACCGTTGTCAGTTATATACCTTTCATTAATAGCCCAACTTTCATTAGATATCACCTTTAGCGTTATATAACTTTCATTTATAGCCCTTTTCATGTGATATCACCTTTGTCAGTTATATAGCTTTCATTTGTAGACCCTTTCATTAGATATCAATTTTGTCAGTTATAGCTTTAATTTGTAGCACCTTTCGTTAGATATCACCTTTGACACTTATATAACTTTCATTTGTAACTGCCTTTCATGAGATATCACCTTTGTCAATTATATTGCTTTCATTTATAGCCTCTTTCATTAGATATCACCGTTGAAAGTTATATAACTTTCATTTATAGCCCCTTATTCATGAGATGTCACCTTTGACAGTTATATAACTTTCATTTATAACTCCCTTTCATTAAATATCAACTTTTGTCAATTACCGTATATAGCTTTCATTTGTAGTCCCCCTTTCATTAGATATCACCTTTGTCAGTTATATAAGTTTCATTTGTAGCCCCATTCCATGAGATATCACCTTTGTCAGTTAAAGCTTTTATTTGTAGCCCCTTTCATTAGATATCACCTTTGACAGTTATATAACTTTCATTTGTAGCCCCTTTCATTAGATATCCCCCCTGTCAGTTATATAACTTTTATTTGCAGACCCTTTCATGAGATGTCACTTCTGTCAGTGATATTACTTTCATCAATAGCCCAACTTACATTAGATATCACCTTTGACACTTCTATACCTTTTATTGATAGCCTTCTTTCATGAGATGTCACTCTTGTCAATTATATAACTTTAATAGGTAGCCCATTTCATTAGATATCACCTTTGTCAGTTATATAACTTACATTTATAGCCCCTGTAAGTTACATAACTTACATTTGTAGCCCCTGTAAGTTACATAACTTACATTTGTAGCCCCTTTTATTAGATATCACCTTTGTCAGTTATATAACTTACAATTGTAGCCCCTTTCATTAGGTATCACCTTAGTCAGTTATATAACTTACATTTGTAGCCCCTTTCATTAGATGTCTCTTTTGTCAGCTATATAACTTACATTTGTAGCCCCTTTCATTAGATGTCACCTTTGTTAGTTATATAACTTACATTTATAGCCCCTGTCAGTTATATAACTTACATTTGTAGACCTTTTCATTAGATATCACCTTTGTCAGTTATTTAACTTACATTTGTAGCCCCTTTCATTAGGTATCACCTTTGTCAGTTATAAACCTACATTTGTAGCACCTTTCATTAGATGTCACTTTTGTCAGTTATATAACTTACATTTGTAGCCCCTTTCATTAGATATCACCTTTGTCAGTTATATAACTTACATTTATAGCCCCTTTCATTAGATATTACCTTTGTCAGTTATATAACTTGCATTTGTAGACCCTTTCATTAGATATCACCTTTGTCAGTTATATGGCTTTCATTTGTAGCCTCTTTCATCAGATATCACCTTTGTCAGTTATATAACTTACATTTGTAGCCCCTTTCATTAGATATCACCTTTGTCAGTTATATAACTTACATTTGTAGCCCAGTTCATTAGATATCACTTTTGTCACTTTCATTTCTAGCCCCTTTATTATTTAAAAAAAAAGAAATACGGCACAGCGACGGTCAGAGTCAACGTGCTAATCTAATGAGGTAAAAATGAAATCAGAGTGCCTAAATAAAAGTACAGAGAAGGTTAAGTATAAAGACCAATTAAAGTAGAACAGAGGGGAAAAGTAGAGGAAAGTAGGTACAGAAAAGAGATACAGAAATACAGGTCAACAGACTTTCAGAGAGAAGCATGCAGCTAGATGCAAATCATAACTACAATACGTACACCAATGTCTTTATAGATAATTGAGTCACTTCCATTTCTTGTGGTCGTCGCAGAAGAAACAAAATTAGTCATGCCATTTCGGTAACGAGGTCTGAGGATGTTTTTATGAACATCTGTTAAGAGAAATAGCAAAAAACCGTTACTTTAAGCAACCATCTTAGATTCCTTGTAAAGAAACAAGAACTATGACATAACACTATCAGTCGTCAAGGTGAAGAAAACATGAAAATAAAAACTTCTTGCTCTCAAAATTGTATTTTGTGTACTTGTGTGGTGGGGCATATATTACATGTGTATTTCTAGCCCCACTTTCAGAATGCCTGCTAATGTGAAGTAAAAATGCAGAAAATAAGGTAAAGAGTATTGCTTGCACGCTTTTGCCCCGACGTGAAAGCAGTTGGAAAACCAGAAAATCGGTTTTTCACCCGTAATAGCTTTGAACATAAACTGCATTACAGTAACTATAACTGCACTGTTATATGATAGCACCTAACGATGTTTGTATCACAGTATTTTCTGTAAATAATGTCAACAATTATTTCAGTGTAATTGACGCACACCGGTCATGAAAGTGTCATCACATTAAGATTGATGAACATATTGATGCACCAAAAGCAATAATACAATTTTAGATTTAATGGAAGGCTCTTCAATTAAATGTTCAATTTGGGGCTCTCACAAACGCACCAGGTTTGAACTTCCATCTCGTAAGCACTGGTCATTTATTTATGAAGAATCAATTGAAACTACTGGATTCATTTGATTTAGTTGTGATATAAACAATACTGGAAAACAAAAAGAAAACCAATTTTTACCATCTTTTGGCAATTTTTCACAGTGATATAGATCTTTGCAGTACTTCTTTTTTTCATTAAACATGAGTCAGACCAAATCCGCGGTTTCGTGGAACCAGTTTGTATTACGAAACCGGTAGAACTTAGCAAGCTTAGTAAAGAGTACCTTAAAGAGGCAAGTCGTTTTGAAGCTCCTAATAAACTTTGAGCTAGTTGTGCACAGACAAGAAAAGTTGTCCTGTATGTAGTAAAATGCAAATTTGATTTTATTGTTCAAATAAGTTTTCTTGCCTTGATATATTAATCACACACAGCAATCTGGTGGATGTGTCCCAGTGATATTCATTTAAAGAAAGCACTCCTTGAAACACAGACGGGATGAAACTGCCAGTGTCATTTTCATCCCGTTCGAAGAACACTCTCCCAAATAACACATCCCCGGTATTACCAGGGATCTATTATTTGCCCTTGGTATTACGCAATCATTTGGCCACACAGGTAGCTGAGATAACTCGACAAAAAATGCTGTAATTTTATCAACCTTAGTATTTGAACATCATAGAGTTCTTACTTGGATCATTTATACCCTAAAAACTAGTTTATTTAATTTGGTGCAGAAATCGTAAAAATAGCACCATTTTTAGCAGCATAATTCTGAGCGACTTTCAAATCTTGCCGACCTATTAATGTAACCTCCTCCTCTTGACACTATTTCGATAAACAATCCTGCGGTTTTGCCATTTCCATTTATCAGTGCAATATACGCGTAGAGCAAGGACTTTTTGTGTGTAGAGGTCAGGGGTTATGCACCATCGAGCATACTTACTACGTAAAGCAAACACGAGCGGTGCTGCAGTGCCAAAAGAATTTTCCAAAGATAATGATAGGCAGTAGCAATTACAAGTCATACACATAAATTCATGCTTCTTTAAATACAACTCAATGAATTTATACATTGGTTACTTACATTATATACAAGAAATGCACTTTACAAATATGCCCAAAACTCCAAAGACAACACATATTGATGTTATTCAAGTGAAAACTCCCCTCGTGTTGCTGTTATACGGGGAGGAAGTTTTATTGTTGGAATGCTGCTCTTGACTTCTTAACTTCGAAATGAAGTTACGTGAAAATATGAAATATAGCGTCAATTTCTATGTTCAAGGTTGAATCTTCTAACAACTTGTCCTAATAAAACAAATTTCATACCTTAAGAGGGCAAATTTTGTTAAAATACGAAGTGGAATAATATGGAAATAAAGTGGAAATAACTACCACATGTGGTTACTAAAATGCCACAGGCACAGAAAATCAGGATGGAGTTCTGTTCAAGAGGCGAGTTCTGTAATGTGTTGGAAGATAAGTAGAGGGCCAAATATATCTAAGTCCCCTCAATTACTTCCACAAAATATTAACTTATGTATCTATCTATTGGGACCCATCAGCCATGAGGCCATAAATGCAGCTATTACTATCAAAAATCAAAACAGAAGCAATTAGCCATAAGCTGCCCAAGCGTGTTAATTTGATCAGCTGATTAATACAAAAAGCCTCTTTATTGATGTCTGGGCCAATACGCGCCTCCTGGCGTGGAGAGCTAGAATAAAGGTTACATGCCGAAAAGTTTCTCTATACAGCTTTCCGCACCCGACACCGGACTTTTCATATAAAAAGTCCGGTATAATGATACCCCAACCCGACTTCCGGTATCCCGTTCTTGCTTACACTCATAACAAAGAGCCCCTACACAGAGCACTGCATGTGGAAGGTGCATTCAGGCTATCCAATTATAATTGCACCTACATTGCATGTAAACAATTGTCATAGTGTGTACATGTGGTCAATGTTAATGTTAGTGAGGATGATAAGCAGGGATTGGTTGCATGCTGGTCTGGCAAGCAGGTGGCTTGTGCAGTGTAGTGTGAAATTGGCAGTCTAGATGCTTCAGGCAGTTTTGACCACTCTCCCTATAGAGAGGAATTTCTTCCTGTGAAGTAAAGTTCTCTTTGCGTTCCCCTTCACACTGCCAACCTTTCTGATAACTATCAATGATCCTGAATTAATCAATTAATCTCGGTATCAATTGATTTCAGCCTGAGGGATAACAAAACCAACCATGCACAGCAGTCTTAATATCAATCAGACAGGTGATCAGAATATAATAAGATTATACAATAATGCAGGTAACATACATGCTTGATTACCTATTAAATTAGTGACTTCTAGAGGCAACATGAATTTTATAACTTTAAAATTTACAATGAATCATAAATAGAGCAACAAAATAATCTGATTTAAATTGCTTAAAAACTGACCATTTTACAACATTTTTCAATTTTGGGGGGTTATTGCGCAATAATTTGTGACATAGGCAGATGAACACATCTTCAATTGTTTAAGCAAATACTATGTTTTTCAATCCTCTCTAAAAATTAATTCAAAGGTCAACATCTGATTCCATTCAAGGATTTTCAAACTTTATTGAAGACCTTTTCAAACCGAGTTTAGCCAAACATGAAACATCAGGGTACTTTAACCAATAAAATGCTGGGGAATTTGTCTTTCTACTAAACAACCAATCAGCTGCAGGGAAAATTGTAAACAACAACAATACGTGGGCATATTACCTTCATAAGCTTGTATGCACATACATAATTGTACAATAAATACATTACAGGTACGTACGTACCTCAACGTTATGTAAAATGTTTAAGCTTTGTGTTGTATGCACATATAAAGTATTTCAATTTGCGTCAAAGTTTCAACTGTTCTGCCTGAATAATTCTTTTGTTATGGTTTTTTTGTTGTTGTCATATTCCAAGAGGATCCAACTGTCTTCCATTCAGACTGTCGCAGTTAAGGAATATGCGATAACCAGGTAAGATTGGAAGTTAAAACTTGGCCTTATGTACGTTTATAATACCATCTTCAATGCATGTAGTTGCACATTAAAATGTTGTTTTTGTGAACGGAACATTGCATGTTGTTGGGGTTCACATTCATTCAACATTTACGAAACATTAAAAATATTAGTGCACATTTGAAACACAAAAATAGGATGGAAATTGGCAAAAATGCTTCAAAATTTAAAACGTTGGTTGATGTTCAGTGCGGAGAGCCTAATGGTATGAAATTGTGCCATTGACCTCACTGCACAAAATGTGAAAATAGTATCGAGAACTTTTGGCAGCAAATCCCTTGTATCTGTGAATGAGACAAACTAGTTTTACATATCAGAAAAAGTGTGCGAATGGAGAGGATACAGTTTATATGTAGTTTTCTGTTTGGTATGGAATTTCCTAACCAAATTATGCTGCCATTTATAAGTCTCAGTGAAGTGCGTATTTGTGTATGTATGATTATTGTGTGAAATTGTATTTTTAATAGGCTTGACAACATACGCTAATAAATTGTGCAGACGATCAGGATTCCCCAGATTTTGATTGGCCCATTATGGTCACGTGAATTTCGGCCATGTGACATTATTTAAATAAGATTTCCGGAAATTACCGATTCCGATATGAAAAGGTCTATACTTCTGCGGCAACAGAAAATCACGATGAAGATATAAAATTTATAACTGGTTAAAATTGAGAACATATTTTAAAGATTTCAAAGGATATTGAGCTGTGTTCATCTGATGAAATAAAGTACTTTGCCTGAATTCTAAAATCTTGAAACTTTGATGGACCATAACTCAAAAACTACACAAGCTTTTTTAAAGATGTAAAGGGCATTTTACTCAGAATGTAATGTTGTGTGTCATACATAAAAACTGCTACATGTCACTATAGACTAGACTTTTAAATAATGCAAATAAATGAGCATTTACATTCAAAGAGATTACAGACAACTATGAGGAGCGTCTTGTCAGTGTCCATACCATCCCCTTTCCACGTAGAGACGAATGTAAAAATGCATAGTGATGAATGTTATTTTCAAAACTTATTCGGCATAGTGACAAATGTGTGGAAGTATATGAAACTTTAAAGATATTTGTCACTATGCGAAATTGAATTTCATCCAATTCTCGAAACTGTATATTTTACATTCATCACTACGTAGAAAGAGGGATATCATCCGTTTTGACATAGTGACGGGTACACATGGCGACTGTTGGGTCGACTGGACATACTGACAAATGTGTTTAAACACATATTGCTATGATTGATATATTTCTTTTTCTTGTTTTCTATAACTAAGAAATAATCTAAACTGAATAATACAGAAATAGCATAAACAAAAAACAGATACTTGTAAATCATGTTAATTGCATTCAAACAGGGTTAATGGCATTAACGTATATTCACCATTTAGTCAAAACAAATAAATGCTTTTGCATTTTTGCCCCTACATTTCGAAACAGGGATGATATATTTCATATCTTACAATTGTATGGATATCAGTGAAGAAGCAAAACAAAAAGCTACATAATGTTAAAATTAGGCAAAATTTATGAAAATAGCAGCCAACATCCAATTGACCACTTTACAGCACTTTAAATGCAAGCATTAATGTACATAATTTTGAAACTTTGTAATGTATGATCAAAAAATATGACTGCCAGATTTTCTTATGTAATTTAGTATAAACCACCATAGATTTTTGAAGAGGAGTTTAAAATTCTGATATTTTACATTCCTTATCTTCATTCTGAATCAAAATCTATAGTAGCTGGAACAGATATTCTAATTACTTTAATAATAGAAATCCAGGTAGGTACTATACATCCCTTTCTCAACAGCTAAGATATGTCCACGGCTGTTTGTTAAAGCAGTTGTGAAGCACTGGTAAATGAAGACCCACTGAGAATTGAACCACATACCTCTAGCATGAACCACAGACCTCTAGCATGAACCACAGACCTCTAGCATGAACCACAGACCTCTAGCATGAACCACAAACCTCTAGCATGAACCACAGACCTCTAGCATGAACCACAAACCTCTAGCATGAACCACAGACCTCTAGCATGAACCAAATACCTCTAGCATGAACCACAGATCTCTAGCATGAACCACAGACTTCTAGCATGAACCACAGACTTCTAGCATGAACCACAGACTTCTAGCATAAACCACAGACCTCTAGCATGAACCACAGACCTCTAGCATGAACCACAGACCTCTAGCATGAACCACATACCTCTAGCATAAACCACAGACCTCTAGCATGAACCACAGACCTCTAGCATAAACCACAGACCTCTAGCATGAACCACATACCTCTAGCATGAACCACAGATCTCTAGCATGAACCACAGACTTCTAGCATGAACCACAGACCTCTAGCATGAACCACAGACCTCTAGCATGAACCACAGACCTCTAGCATGAACCACAGACCTCTAGCATGAACCACATACCTCTAGCATGAGGTCCCAGTAATTTAGAATGTTATGTAAAGGCTTTTGGATTTCTTTCTTTCCAATCACACACTAAAAATCTTACCCAGATTAAGAAATCATGAAACTGGTCACAATTTATGCTTCAAAAGAAAAAGACCCAAATATACATCTGAACTTAGGGTGGTCAGCCCATTATAGTTTCATGACTTCAGAGTAATTCTGATATTCTATGTAAAATAAAAATACAAAGCTAGTTTAATGAAGAAGAAGGATGAAGACAAGTCTAAGTACTAACACATTTCAAAAAGAGAAATTTAAATAATTACAAATACAAACTTGAGAATTATGTTTTTTTGTAAATTCTCTTTTAAAGATAACTACGAGATGTCAAAAACTACTTCACATGTTTGAAATTTAAATTTCAGACGATATTCAAATAGCAAAATTTACACTATATACAAATTTGATCATATAACTCAATCAAAAGGCGCAATGTACAATGTGATTTCAAGGGTATACCCAGCCTTTCAAATTGGAGAAGATTTCAGTGTTCAGATATTATTTTCAACTGAAGAGCAAACATAAATAAATCATTGCCTCTAAACAAATCTGGACCTTTCTAGCATATTTCCTGCTTCTCCTTTGCCATACACTTCTTATTTGGCGGGATCGTTTGGCTATTTTGACCCTGATCTTTATCCATGGATTCTTAATGTCTGCTTACCAACAAAAATATGAATAGTATGTACTGTGTAGTAATGCTGACATTTTATTTTACTTACTGTAGATACTTCCTAACATCTTAAATCATATAAATAATGCAAATTACAATCTTGATTTCTATGCCATTTTTTAAAATAACAAAAACTGTTAACCAAGAAGCTTATCAAAAACATAAAATGAAAGATTCTGGATTAAGTGGAGCATGGAATTATTTTAGTAAGTGAATCTGAAGCTCATGTACCATAAATACCTGTCTCATTTAGGATATCTTCCTCAGAAAAGTTGGTGTAATCTTCTGAAAAACATGAAAGTTATATGAGCCACTGCAAGAAGTGCAACTTGTACATTCTCATTTGAGAAATAAGACTCATGCATATTACAGTTGAAAATGCAATTCAATGAATTGAGACAACATGCAATGAAAACATGAAACAGCTACGGAATGTAAACATGAAACTAAACAAGTTTGGTAGGTGGAACCTGAAAAGTGAATTGTTTTTCATGACTGGGATGAAATTTATGACATAAATAACATAATTTGTAAAAATATGAATTAAGGGTAGGTAAGCGTGATAACTGGAAAGAAGGCATGCATGTGTTACTTCTGGATATCATTAAATACAACCCTTCGTGAGAGTTGTTGGGGAAATTTTACCAGTGTCACACTGATTAAATTTTCTGCACAGACAGCATACTTTCTCTGGATCCTCAATGTTAAGTGAGTATGACTAAACTGATCAAGAAATGTGACAGTATTTCCCCCTTCTCACTTAAACAATTGTTCTGATAAGTCTCCTTTTTTTCAAATGATAAACTTCAGATTATCATAGCATAGGATGAATCATCAGGGCAATGAGTCAGTCTATATCAGAATATATAGACTTATTCTAAACAGGAAATCCTATCATGTTTTGTTTAATGTTCATACAAAGAGAAATGTAGGATTAATTCAGAAATTAAGTTTATCAGTTATGTAAAATAATAGAAAACTAACTTCAGTCAGTTCGTATACCATCCTCTACTTTTTGAAGTTTAGTTTCATAAAATGTACCCTTGATAAGATCTCCTGTTTTATCTCCAATTCTGTAAACTGGTGATGTTCTTGGTAATCTCCCAGCAATAATAAATAATTCTTCTGTCCAATTAGCATAATATTCCTTTTCGAAGGTCAACTTTGTTTTACTAATATGTACCACATCTCCAATATTGAATTTATATTTTGTCTGTTTCTCTTTTGCTGGATACAGTTTTTTCCAAACTGTACTTTGATTTTGAATATTTACTTCTACTGGTTTCATACCTATACTATGATGATAACGATGATTGTATGAATGAACAAGCTTATCCAATACTTTGTAGTACTGTAACCTATTCTTGTAGGTCATGTATTTCCACATCCTTGTTTTAAGGGTACGACTAAAACATCCGACAACAGAAGCTTTTAATTCACTTCCTGATGAATAATGATGGGTTTCTTGCTTCTTCAAATACGTCTGAACGGTACAATTGTAAAATTCTGTTCCTTTAATCACTTAGTAAATTGATGAGTTTTCTTCCCAAATCAAGAATGTTTTCTAGAGCAAGTTCAAGATCTTTTCCTTTCTTAGATTTCAGAGGAATAACCCTGGCATATTTTGAAAATACATTGATGCAAGTCACAAGGTATTTTATACCCCGATTGTACTTTGAAAGTGATGTCATGTCAACTACTTCAATTTGCCATTAATGAGCCATGCCCAGTACTTTCTCCTTTTTTTCACAAACTGTTTTCGAACAAGTTTGTGAAGGGTATAAGCATCCTCCTTTTGTAACCATGCTTCAACATCCCTATATTTTGCAGTGGGATTCACCCCTCTCTCACTTTGGTATAAAGCATCCTTACTCCCAAACCATCTTACCCCAAACCCTAAAGGATGAGACAGGCCATAGTACACTTCCCTTCTGCACACATCAAAACTCATCATGAATGCAATACCACTGATTTTTTCAACTGACTTAATGAATCTACACATGTGAAATTGATATAAATATATTTTACTTGTAACTGTGACGGTTTTTATTATTTATTACATGATGAAAATAATTAAGTTGTAACTGCATATACTATGTTTTTATTATTATTTTTTTTTTTTATTATCTCTTAATGTTTAGTATTTCCTTTTTTCGAAAAGGGATATTATGCTAATTGGACGGAAGAATTATTCATCATTGCTGGGAGATTACCAAGAACACCACCAGTTTACAGAATCAGAGATAAAACAGGAGATCTTATCAAGGGTACATTTTATGAAACTGAACTTCAAAAAGTAGAGGATGGTATACGAACTGACTGAAGTTATATATACATATATATATTGACCGTTCCGGAAAATGCGAGAGTCATTCCTCTCGATTAAGAACATCAGACAGCATCATGGAAGACTTCTTTATTACATTACCATGCAAGCAACAGTTCTATGCATTATTATCCTGAAAATAACGTAACTAAATTTACCACCGAACTTCACAGACCCATACATCTTAAGGGAGAATGTATCTTTGGCAGAAATATCATATCCTCATACATGGTACACCGTTTTATCAGCAAACAACCAGTTGCAATTATCTAGTGAGGAAACAGATAATGAAGGCTCTGCCACAATGGAAACAAGACATATACCTATGGGGTATTACAGCAGCCCAAAACAATTAGTTGACACTTTGAATGATCTTTTTGAAGACAATGTTAGCTTTTCAATCAATCCTTCGTCAAAATGTACTATTAAAGTTGAACCACCTACCATGCTTGAATTAAGTGATAATTTGTGTGCTATGCTGGGATTTTAAGAAAAAGGCATATGGGATACACAAACAGGCATCAGGCCCATCGATCTTCATCGGGATTATCACAATCTGTTTGTTTACACTAACATTATAGAACTACAACTGGTGGGGATTCAAATGTGCCACTATTGCACACTGTTGAAGTGAACCACAGAAAAGAGGGTCAAATGGTAACATTAACCTATACAACACCTCATCATGTACCCTTACAAAGGAAAGATTTTAAAACCATCACTATTGATATAAGGACAAGTAGTGGGAAGCCTGTACCATTTGAAAGTGGGAAAGTCATAGTGAACTACATTTTCAGCAGAAGCGCTCACTTTGTTTTGCCTAACCCCTAAACAACCGTGTCATATACAAAATGAACAGGAAAGTCTACGTACAAGACCCTCAGATTTATGAAAGATATTACATGAACCACATTGGTAGTGGCATACCCGTGTTTCAAGGAACACAAGTAAAACAAGGTTATGGCCTTGGTGGCCTTATCGGTAATCTTTTTCGATCAGCAGTACCTCTTTTGAAACATGGAGCAGCTGCTCTTGAAAGAGGGTCCCTTTCATCAGGTATGAAGATAATGGATGACAACCTACGAGGCAAGCCCTTTCATCAGGTATGAAGATAACGGATGACAACCTACGAGGCAAGCCATTATAAGAAGCCATACTCCACCGTGCAAGCACTTCTGCAAGAAAACTTACTTTCCGAGCATAACACGGTTTGAACCAGAAATTTGGAGAAAAAGTTCAGTCTACATGGCAACAGAAAGCTATAAAGCATCTTGCCACACTTTTTAAAATCATTTCCAAAAAAGTTAAGCACCAGAAAAGACCTGTTAATATTTTTGATTAGATTGATTCCGTTTGTTTCTCACAATGGCACTTGCAGATGCACATTCTTGTCTTTGCACTAAAACAGAATTCGACCTTTTTACAGTCCCACCGACACAACAAGCATAGCTAAAGGAAGATGGGTCACTTATAACCCTGTTTCATCATTATCGTCAGGGTCACCGATTGAGTTTCATATTGCGGAAACAGCAGAGGATTATATTGATTAATCACAAACCATGATGTTTGTAAAGCCAAGATTCTCAATGGTGACGGAAGTGACTTAGCAGAAAATGCACCCGTGAGACCCGTGAACCTCTTTCTTCAATCCCTGTTCGGTCAGGTGGATGTCAGTTTGAATGAAAAACTTGTGTCTCAGTCCTCTGCCACTTATCCCTATCGAGCTATGATGGAGACATTGTTGAATTATGTTTACGGTGCCAAGCAGACTCAGTTAACAACACAACTATTTCATAAAGATACAGCGGGGAGAATGGATGCTGTAAACCCTGGAGAAATCAGTAATTGGCTAAGTGTTATACCTTCACTAATCAAAGTAAAACTGTAGATATGGTTGGCCCCATTTACTGTGATATCTTTCAACAGAAAAAATACCTTTTGAATATGACAGATATGAAAGCAATATTTACTGTGATATCTTTCATCAGGAAAAATACCTTTTAAATATGACAGATATAAAAGCAAAGCTAAACCATTCGAAAGATACATTTTGTTTAATGGCACAGGGACCTGCAGTGGATTACAAAGTAACTATTCTAGAGGCTAGTTTACTTTTAAGGGAAATTAAACTTGATCCCGAGTTGTTTTAGCCCATGCCAAGGGATTGAAAATTAGTCCAGCAAAATACCCCATAACTCTCGCTGAAATGAAGACATTTTCCATTCCAGCTGATAATCTGTCAATACATAAAGACAATCTTTTCCTGGGTACACTTCCAAAGCGTGTCATAGTTGAATGTGTCACCAAAATAGCATTCAACGAAGCATAATAACACCTTTTAATTTTCATCATTTTAACAACAATCACGTTTTTCTATCTGTAGATGGTGAACAGATATCACATAAACCTTTAAAACCTAATTTCTCTGGGGCAGTCATTCAGAATTATGTTTCATCTTATCAGACACTTTTTTTAGGGTTAAATAAACTGTACGTGGATAGGGGGAACACTATTTCCAGAGAAAAATTATGGTAAGGGATACACTCTTTTGCATTTGATTTGACCCCAGATTTAGCAGCTGGGGGGCATTTTAATCTTGTGAAACATGGAAAACTAGCTCTGGAACTTCATTTTTCAGAGGCTCTTCCACAAACAGTGAAAATCATAGTGTATGTAGAACATGAAAATGTCATCCTGATCGATAAAAGCAGGAATGTTATAACTGATTTTGTCATTTGACTTTGATGTATGGTTAGGCCATGAATACTTTACAACTTCTTAGTCTTGGATTCTGATAAATTTACAAAACAAATTGTTAGAAATGTGTTACCATTAGATCATTTACCACAAAATGTGGATTCTTATCCTTCCATTTACGTTGTGAACAGATTCAACTTCTGAACCTGGATCACATTGGGTCGTATTTTATTTTAACGCCAGTTGACATGGAGAATTTTTTTATTCTTATGGAGAAAATTCAGCAATATACAAACCCCTTTTTAATAGACTGTTTTTGTTGTTTCACAAAACCATCCACACACATACCAAACAAATTTCTTTCACCCCTGTTCTTTGCATGTTGAATGTTGATTTTATTTTTTTGGATAAATAGTGCAACCATTTGAGAGCTTTGACACTTTGTGATTTACCTTCCTCATACCCAAGATGAAGGATGATGGCTATGGTGTCTGGCTTGGGAAATAAAGCTCTATATGCTGAATTATAAGCACTTGCAATGGTCACTGAAGACCTAAAAGGATCGACACCTGTAAAGACTTCTTCTGTCTTGGTCAGTTATTTAAATATTTCTCTGAATTTAACCATACAAAGGTGCAGAATATCTACATCGCTTCGACAATACGTAACAAGTTCTTTTTGCAAATCAAACTCAACACTTTTTTTTTCTTCTCCCTATTATACCACTCTATAAATCATTTTCTTTCTGGTGGCATCATTTTGTCAATTCAATAATATTTTGGTTCTGGAAGAGAACGTACATAATTTTGATTTAAAGAGTTGCTGAAAAAATGAGGGAAATGACCTTTTACAAATTTCCTAAATGCTAAACGCCTTTGGAAATTGTCATAGGGGCAGAGTCATAAAACTTAAACTGTCTAGAATTCTAATTCTGGGATCTTCTATTTCGATCATAATTAATTTAGTGCCCCTTAATACCACAGTAGGTGGACAAACTGTTTTACAATCTATCAAATATTCCAATAGAAAATACCCATCATAGGCCTGCATATTATGTGCTAAAAACAATACTATCATGATGTTGTTCATGAAAAAGCCAATCCCCAAACTGTTTCAAAGTGTCCAATCCATTAAAAACCACTTCCCTTCTATTCTCCTTTCCAGTTTTCACAATCTTTGACTTCATCATGATCTAGACATTTTGTACAGGCCCATTGACATATCACTAAATTTGGAACATGTTTCCCAGTATCTTGCAAACATTCAAAGTAAAAAATAAGTATTTAACCCCATCCCATTTTTTTAGTCTTTTTGATGGTTTACGTTGGTAATTCAGATTTTCCTCAGGCCCCTTCATCACCATCTCTCTTTCTTTTATTTAAACTTGTAACCTGATTTTTTAAGATTGTTTCTACGTTGATCGGTTTCATGTAACATTAATGTGATAATCGGTTCACATATTCCTTACAAATGTTACAGAAGTCATCAGCACAGTCATGCTCCTTTAAAGTCTTCTGAAATTTGCTAAAATCGTAACACTTTTTACAACGAAAAAGTTTTTCACATATGGAAATCTTTTTCACTTTACCCTTTTTAATTTGATGATTGCGGTAATGTGTTGTTTTTAAAAATTTGATTACAGTTAGAATATACATGCTTAGTACTCTTATCAATAATTCCCCACAAAAAAAAAAAAAGAAGTATAACATACAATATATGGATCCACAATATGTGGATCATATGGATCACACATATGATGTGCAGGCACAGAGTATGTTTTCAAACATTTATTACAAAAATATTTTGCGCTTAAAAATTTGGCCATGGAGGTAATAATATGAGAATGATTCCCTGCATAATATAAGGAAATTGTGTTTGCAGCTTTGGGACCCTTGAGTATAAATAATAAGACGGTATTCAGGTAACAGTACCTTTTGAAATTGATCATACATTCAAGCATTTACAAAACCTGATTGAACATTCCCCTGCCATAAAGCTTCAGTGCGTTTTCTCATACTGGACCATATCCTTTTCGGATACTTTCCCATTGTGGGTTGTTTTTCCTATAGGGATATAATTGGGCCACGATGACCGCCCTACCAAAACATATATATTTTCTGTTTCTGTAGGAGGTGTCGTAATTCTTAATATGCTTTGCTTTTCTTTTGGAAAAGTAAAAATTTTCTATGAGCCCCTCCATTGGGAATCCTAATGATCATAAAGTGAATCATTACTCCTTCATGGAGATAAAAATCTTTATTCAACTGAAGAATTTTTTCAAGTACTTCAAAAAATTTCTCAGTGGCAAAATTTCTTTTCAACATGAACAGTATGGCATTAGGGTGATCTAGCTCAGGTGAAATAATAACAAAACGAAAAAATCTGTGTCTGCAACATCATTCAACTGATGGTCCACAAGGTATTCAAAAGCGAATAAAAGCAGTGCAAAAATATCCTGAATATTTTGTTGAAATTTTCTAGCTTTTCCATATCTAGGTCCAAGCTATATATTCTTTGTTCACCATTAAAAAATCTATGATGGCGAGTATGTAACAAATTCCACCTTACGAGTTCATTAAATTCGAGTTGCCTATTGCTATCATCACTCCCATCCCCCTCCAACCACCCACTGGGATCAATGGTGTTTTCTAAACTATGTATTTCATCATTTTTGAACTCATTATGATCACGACTGATAATATATGTGTCATGGTTATACTAGAATCATGAACATTCCTTCCCTACATCAAATAGATCCTTAGTACCGTGTTCACCATTCCTATCATTTACAGATATAACACTCTCTTTGCTATTATGGTCAGCTCTATTATTCTGAATAACTTCATTTTCCTCATCATTCCAACTAAAATGATCTATTATCTCTGCCATGTCATTACTTGCTTCAAACAAACTTGGTAATTAATTACTCGTTGAATTTGTGAGGCTTGAAAGCTTTTGAAAGGGACAGTGAATTTAGTTGCCCCTGATTCTTTTGCACCCACTTCATTATTATTTAAAATACCTCTTACATGTACATTCGCTTGCGATAACCTCTTCGCCCATTGGCCACATCATCCAGTTGAGGAAATATTGTTTGCAGTTCCTCTTGATGCCTCTGCTCCAACGATGGTTGTCTTCTTGAAAGCCATGTCCTTCGGTGAATCTTCATTTCTTCCAACAAGAAATCCAAATTATCTTCCAAAAGACTTTCAGGGAGAACATATTCAAAATCTCTTTGGTTGATTGACCAAATGCAAAATGGAGATATTCTGGTTTACCAGATTGATTAATTTGCCTCCAACTTTCCATCCTGAATTAAAACTTTTAATCAGACGAATATAGTTATAGGCTATGTTCCACTGGTTTAACATCAAAATGTAAAGTGTAGAAATTCCTGAGAATTATTAAATATTTAAGAAACAATATACGATTTTGCGATATTAGGGTCAGAAGATGTTTATAATCAAGTTTCAAAGTAAGATAAATATGCAACAGGTTTTTTTTGTTTATGACAGCATACAATGTACCAATATTCCAATAATAAAATTTATAACAAGAGTTTAAAATATGTAATCATCAGCAAAAACAGCAGAAAAGAACATGTAAGTGTAGATTGAAACACCTATGCTTTGCTTGACCTAAACTCCTCTTATATCCTGTTCGAATGTTTGTAAACATTGTGTTTCATGGCAAATGTCAAGATAAACAAATACAAATCACCATTTTTCAGTGTCCTAGGAAATGTCCTTAGATTGTTCTTTATTTGTAAACAATCTTACTTAGCCAGACATTGTCGGACAAAACACTTTGGAGAACATTATTCATCACCAACAGTTACGGTCTGTTACATTATTTCCGAAGATCCAGCAGTTTTCTCATGTTGTTTGTCCCTCCATAAAAAAAATCAATATTTGTTTTTATTGCTGAGTTATACATACACACAGCATACAGTACGTTCTGCCATTTACCCATCAAAGTAAAATCGTACAGGTGGGTATGGACTAGTTTTGCTATAACTTCTCCTACCTTGGGAAACAAACGCTGTAGTTCTTTTCACTGTTTTATCTTTAGCATGCAACCTTTACGAGTCGGTATAGACTCTTCTTTAATGAACAGCCGAACATCTACGTAAACATTGTTTTTCAAACGTTTCACACACATCATGACTTCATCACCCAGTGGCCACTTGTTTGATTCTATGTCCTCCTTGGAGGATGAACTGATCAGAGTGGAAATTGCTGTGTTCACCTTTGGAGTCGACTGTTTCATCGCTTCCCACTGCGTCGTTTTAAGTGCGATTCCAATTATTTCACCCCAAATTGCTGAAATGCACTCAGATGAATATAAACTCGTCCTTCGTAAACATTTACAGAGATAAAATCATCGTTTCCCAGATAGTAACGATACGATCCATTCGGCTGCAAACCCTGTTTAATATCCCGAGGCAGAAGTACATTTTCATCTTTCTTTTCTGGTGTGTCTTTCTTTTCTGGTTCGTCTTCCTTTTGTTGGATACCACTGGATTCTCCCACAACCACAAGTTTAGAATTGAACACATTAGGATAAATCCCTGCTTCATCTGCGCCATAAAAAAATGCCACGATTATTAAGGGTAAGTTCAAACTTGCTTTCCAAAGTTTAGAAGTTTGATTCAGGTAGTTTCACTGTGTCTCGTTTTTGGCTAAAAGTGCTACCTTTGAGGAGCAGGGGCTTGTATTCTATTCATTTTCCCTAACAACCCTCTTTGTGTAGTCATTTTCATGAAACTGTGTTTATTAACAACACCCAAACACGATTTTCTATTTTCTGTGGACTGTCCTACCTTCACAACACCCAAAACATTTCTGTTTCCATGGTCTCTTCTTCCCTGACAACCTAAACATTTTCAAAACTTTATTCAATTTTTTAGCTCCTTTTCCTTCTGTTTCTTCAGTCTTGATCATTTTTTTTTTCCTTCTCTTTACTCGTTTTTGATTGATATTTATTCTCTCTTCTTTTTTTTCATTTCTTTATTCGTTTTTAATTGATACTTTTTTTAAATATCTTTTCATGTTTTTAATTTACATTTCTTCTTTTTAACTCTTTATTCGATACTTATTCTTTTTTGAACTTTTCATTTTTTAAATTATATATATATATTTTTGTTGTATCTCTCATTCTTTTTTAATTTATTTTAACTTTTTTGTTTTGTTTTGCATATACTATTTATACAAGTATACTCTCCCCCAGACAATTGTTTTCCTTATCAATCCCTTTCTCTCTAAACACCTTCTGTTGCCATGTGACATCAGCTCATGAAAATTCCAACACTTAAATGCTAGTCTTTAACCTTCTTTTTAGGCCTTTATGACTTCATTGATCTGTTCCTACCTCGTCCCCGGATGACATCATGTCACTTTGGGGATCTCTGACGTCATGGTGACGTCAAAATATAATGTCACTCCCTGGAGTGTCCTCAAAATGGTTCTACCTCGAGTGTTATCATTTCTACTCACACACATACACCCATACATACACACACCATCATGACCACATAGGTTTCTGATGCTATTGCATCAGAACCAAAAATTGAATCAAGCTTCTCAAAACGTTTACCAACATTCTTTTTGTAAATTAACCAGATTTTTTGCAAATTTGTTGTAATATGATTGTTCAGAAATGTTCTGATTTTTTTAACTAATCTAATTTAGTAAATTTTTGTGAAAGTTCTGGCTAAAGGCAAGTGCCCCCTAACCTCCCAGTGAATACGCCACCAGTTGCTCCCTCCAACACACACACAAACATTAAAAGTAAAAGTTTTTCAACTAGAGGAAATTTACGCCTATTTTATCGCAGAAAATTATTTTATAATTGGTTGAAAGTCAGTGTTTTTGAAGAAGTCATTCTAAATGCACATGAAAGAAAGCAAATTCAACCGCTGCTTTACCATTGTGCTGCAAAGCTAATTCTTTGTCAGTTTCAATCAATCTTGAAATGAATTCACTTCTGTACGTGTGGTCACCAATCACCTTCATGCACATAAGGCTGAGTGTGATTTCAATATTGGGAAACACAGACTGAAGAAGGAACTAAATCGAAATACACATTTTGATACGCGCCGAAAATAATATGTTACTTATGGGTTTTGTAGTGCTTGAGCGCTGCTGTGCCGGGTCACGTACAACAAGGGCTCCAGATGGGCCTCGGTACAAAGATCAAAGCCAGATCCAACATTTATTTTGCTCACAAGGGGGAACCAATTTACATGCACTATTGCTTCTATGTTTTATTACTCATTCATATAAACATTAATTTTTCAAATTGATGAAATATTTACGGGTCCCTTAAGTCACAGGGCCTCCTGGCAAATTCCAAGTGTGCCCATGTGATAAGACTCTTCTGTCTATTCATATACCTAATGGTAAATGTTTCCCCAGTGAGCAGGTAGCGAAGGTCATAACAAACAGTTTTGCAGTTTCATGATAATTATTTTGGCAAACTTTCTGAAATTCACAAGAACTTTGTCACAATCTGTTTTCAGTAGTGCACAGCTTTAATATCAGTTATGAACAAATGAAGCTGTGTTTATAATTTCAGTCTTGATTATGTGAAAATTGCCGTGCAAAACATGGCTGCACGGCACACTAGATGAAATCTTGCCCTATGCACCATCCCACAATTTTTCAACTGTAAGCTAATTCTCTCATATTTTGATGGATTCGAAACCCTGAAATGCTGTTTTCCATAAATATGACCCAGAATGATAAATTATGTTGCTTATATGCTACACAGCGATAGCCCCAGCAGGGGAGGGTATAGAGTGAGGCCCCTTGCCTGCACTCACAATTTGTCAACTGTGAGCTAATTCTAGCATATTACCAATGAATACTGACACTTTAATTACAGTTCTCTATATCAATGATCCAGAAATAAACAATTCATGGTGCCTACATGATAGTAGAGAAGGGCGGTACCAAGAGGGGGTGGGAGGGTGGGGGAGGGTGGAAGGAGGGGATGGAAGGGGGAAGGGGGGATAAAGCACCAGAGCAATGTACCAGAGGTGGATTTGTCCCATTTCAAAAAAAAAAAAAAAAATGCCCTGCACCTTGATATTAGATAATCAGAGTTGGTGACAAGTTGATGAGCCATGTTAAAAATGTGGTGATGGGGAGGGGTTGGGGGAGAGTTGATAGTGTGTACTTAGACTTTGGACTGGACTGAAGGCTTTTTTAGTGGCAATTGGTTGACAGCACTTGGTCAATTAGAAGCTGATGGTTGGCAAGTGAAGTTATTGTATTAGTTACCAGAGTTCTATCGTGTGAGTTGGGATGATTTTGTACTTAAATATGTCATGAATGGTTGTTGTGACGATGCATAAAGAAGGGATGTGCACTTTGATCATGAAGGTCACATCAGGAGGCATGACAAAGTTATAAAAGGGTAATTTGTTGTTGAAATATTCAACTAGGTTGTACAGTTGTGTATAACAGAAAAAGGTGAGATAATTAAGCATCAGGAAGACTAGCATGCAACACATATTCTTTGGGCTGACAGTGTTGATAGCGATGTCGGTTGACTATTGAGGTGGTATGTTTGGTGAGGTGGTGGGTTCTGTGATGACTGCAATATTAGCTGATGGATGCAGTGTGTTGGTAGCCAGTGTTGCTTGTTTTAGGCTCGCTGGGTTGGCATGGTTGTAGGTGCGAAGTTCAAAATGCCTGCGTATATTTGAGTCTTTGCTTTATTTGAGTCCATTTCTTTGCAATTTATAGCAGTGGTAATATGCCGACTGAAGGCTGGATTTCAGGTGGGATGGCATATGGGACAGGGTGGGATGGCATATGGGACAGGGTGTGATACCAAGTGGGATAGAATGTAATGGCCTGTAGGACAGGGTGGGATGGCACGTGGTACATGGAGGGATGGCATGTGGGACAAGGGGGCATGGTATATGGGGCAGAGAGGGATGGCATGTGGGACAGGGTATATGGGGCAGGGTGGCAAGGTGTATGGAGGGATGTCATCTTGATTGCAGGTATGATGGCATATGGGTCATGTAGTGGAATGGTATCTGAATTTCATGTATGATTTTCTGTAGGGAAGGATGTAAGATGGGGCATCATGCAGAAGAGAGGGTAGAATGGCAGTTGTGACAGAGGATGGAAAGCATGTTATTAGTGGTGACAGAATTTGTATTGTTTGCGATGTCTGGTTAATATCTTGAAATTTTGCCTATGTGCGAACCTGATACAGAGACTTTATTCCATAAATATATGTTAAGGTAGGTCAAATATCCAGTTTCATTTTCTCTCTTAAATAACTTATTGCATGGTTGTCATGACAATCTATACCATAAAACTATTAATCAAGATTTGCATAATAATTCAGTTGGTCTGGCTGGTCTTAAATGCCATTTGAGATCAAGGAAAATGTTATCGTTAGGTTTAAGTGGACGAAGGCGATGGAATGTAAGACTGACCACCATTGTTTTTATCCCCATTTCTAAATATTACATTTTGTGGAGAAAAAACAGAAAAAAGGCAACATTAGTGGATCACTTTTCATTTTCTCCTAATACTCATAAAAGTTGCTTCTAACAGATCCTTTTCTGGTAGAAGGCACATCAGTTTCCCTTTGTACCAGCTCTTCTTCTGAATCATCTATTGTCTGGATGAGTTGATGCTTTCAGTATATCTGTACTTCATTGGCTGATTGATCCAAAATTTATTCAGCCTTTCTTGAAGGCCTGAATACTCGGTGATTCAATAACATCACATGGTAAATTGTTCCATAAGTCCACCACCCAAAAAAAAAAAAGATTCTTTCTGATATTTAAACTTGGTCTTCTCTTCAAGAGTTTATGACTGTGCCCACGAGTGAGAGATCCTTGTATTAAAGGTAAAAAATTAGATACCTTCTCATTGTACCTGCCAGATAGTATCTTTTAAGTTTCAATCATCCCCACGGACTTGTCGATAACTGAGCGTAGGTAAATCAATTTTTCTTTATCCAGGAAATTGTTTTGTTGCTCTATGTTGTACATTTTTCAATCATATCAATTTGTTTTTTTCTTCAAAAATTGATTCCCTACCTGGTTGGAATATTCTAAATGAGGACGTACAAGACTTGTATACAACATTTTGAATGTTGTGCAATCCAAGTACATGAAAGATCTTCTTATGACACCCATGGCTGAAATTGCTTTGTTTACTTTCTCCGTGATGTGCTTTACAAATGAGAGCTTGTCATCGATTGTAACTCCAATATCTTTTTCACTATTTGACTGTTCCATTGGATTGCCATTTTCAAACATTTGATAATCATACATCTCATAGCTTTGCATTTATCAGGATGGAAATGTAGCATCCATTTTTCAGACCATTCATACATATGAAAAATATCCTTCTGAAAGTTTTCACAATCTGCTGTTGTTCTACTTTTGTTGCAATACCATTTCCATGGTTGTTGCTTAATACGATCTTAATGCAGTAGATAGATGAACAATTCAAGCAGAAGTGTTATTTTACAGCAACAATCAAACAATTTATTTGCATAAAATGTGTTTAGGCCAACATCTAGAAATTGTTGATCACCATCATTCTCCTTATATGTATCTTCCTGGTCTTAAAGTATTTGAGACCTTCCATTAGCAAATGAGATTTCAGAAATCAAGCAAACCTTTTCATGCATCATGGTTTAATAAGAATATCATTATCATTTTCAGGAAAAAAATTAAAAATTCACCTTATTTCTGAAGTTGATGATCTTAAAACTGATCAATATAACATTTGTTTAGTTGAATGCAATACAAATAAAAACATTCTTTTGTCAAATTTTTTAATGAGAAATTCAAATGTTAAAATAACCGTGACTTGTCCTTCTCATAACCACAAACTTACTGTAGCAAATAATGAGATCACTTATCTTAATTAAAATTACCACTCATCCACACAATAAGAACTTCATCCATTGCTAATATGATATACTCAACACCAACTTCTACAACAGCACAGGACTAACAGGAGAACAAATACAATGGAGCCATTGATATGGGAAATATGATCAAAATTACTTTGTGACTGACTGGATCTGCTTATTTAGCAGGTCAGGTCTGACTGTTTGAAACTTTAAGGAGGAGAACACTAATCGTTATTCAACACATATAACACTGATTTATTACAATGGTTGGCATGATAACTTCTATTTGAGCCAATTTTCACTTTTTATCTATATATGAATGCAAAACCATTGGTCGAGTGTAAGAGGTCTAATGGTGCCTCTCCTGTGAATAATCTTGGATCCGCTACTGGTTACATATGAGAAAATAGACCAAGTTATTTATAAAAGAAATTTTTTAAATGGCTGCCATGGCAACCCAAAAGTTGAATTTTTGATGGCTCCACATTTAAGATTTATTCTTACAACATAACCAAA
Organism: Chiridota heheva; assembly: GCA_020152595.1. Taxonomy (NCBI): domain Eukaryota; kingdom Metazoa; phylum Echinodermata; class Holothuroidea; order Apodida; family Chiridotidae; genus Chiridota; species Chiridota heheva. Next base: position 511,125 of record JAIGNY010003771.1, read on the forward strand.
AAGTGTGCCAAATTTCACGCTTTTATTAAAAAGTGAACACTTTCATGAAATTATGGCCCAAATCTGCTAGATTATATTTTTGTAAATAATCTATTTTTAGTAATATCTGGGAAAGGAAGATAAGAAATTGATAAATTCTTGGTGCTTGTTTGCTACATGTAAATCATTACCTCAAAGAAAATTACTGCAGTATCTATAGCCATAAACAAGCGAGAATACATTAAAAACACAAAAGGTACAGGAGTATGATTCAAGGCTAGACTCTCCATCCCTTTGTTTATAGAAGCTTTTATGCTTTTTCCAGGCAACACATGGGGCAGTATTTAATTTAGTACTTGGGATTATTTTCATTATTTCAAGGGAAATTTATTCTCTTTTTGCTTTATTGGGTATATCATTTACTGCTAACACCTTGTCTCTTTGTGCTCATTCCTATTGGCTTCCAACCCCCATCCCTTTCCCCCTTCGCATTAACTACCACTTTGCCTAAAAAGCCATCATGGAGAGCCCTGTTGACCAGTGTGAAGCAACAGCATGAACACAGCCAGTCACATGCAAGGCTTCACTTGATAGCCCAACATTGCATTCTTGAAGAACAACCTGCTTCCCCTCTTTTGTTTCTGAATACAAAGGTTTAAGATTGAGGTGAGTGATCGTTAATTATTCCACCGTAGAACAGACTTACATTACTACTGGACAGTAGGATTACAGGTGTCTAAGTAACACACAAAAGAAGTGCAAAACTACCTGAGTCTGACGTTAAAGGATTAGTTCAGGGGTCAAGCATATCTATTTTATATGAACAAGGACTTCAAAAGAAACAAAATGAAGAAAGCATTCAGAAATCTTATTCCGTTAAGGAGATATCTGAGTTTAAAGTTTGATATTATTTGTGTACAAACGACTGAAATCAGACACAGTTGTGATGTCATAGCCTCAGATTCCTTAAAGTCTTTATGTATTCTATCATATTTTGTCCTACAATTTTGTGGCTTAAAAACCATGGGATATGTAGTAAAACTGAATCTAGGAACCGTATTTATAATATACCACCTGAAGAAAGTTTGAGGAAATATAATCTAAATAGTGAAAAAAATTAAATAAACTTTCTTTAAAATACATTAACAATTGTTAGAAATGTGCGGATGAAGATGCCAACTTTCCATAGTAGACTTACTAGTCATTTCTACACAGATAAGAAAGAGCTTAAAACATTAATATCTCCTTAACGGAGTAAGATTTTGTAACGCTTTTTTCACCATTTTGTTTCTTTTGAAGTCCTCTTTCTTATAAAATGGACTTGCTTGACCACTGAACTAATCCTTAATAAAAAATAAAAAAAACTATAAAAGATATACTTTGCAAATCTTACCTTTAATAGTTTGCCCATAATAATTATCTTGGGGAGCTCTGAACATCAGTGTGCAGAAGAGTATCAACAGCATGGACACAACCAGTACAAATGATGATCTGAAATTCATCTTTAGTAGAAGAAAGTAAAGATATAAATACCTGAATGAAAGTACTCCAAATCAAATCTGCAGCGGCAGTAGAAATTACAATACTGAATGGAACCAGCTTTTTATTATGTCTTAGTAATGAAGACATCAAAAAAAAATTGCATTAAAATAAAATATTCAGATCAAAATAATACCTCAAATGTTTCAACCAATTCTAAGATTTTCCATTCTGAATCTTAGTCCAAAAATTTAAATTTTAACAGCTTGATTTACTTTCTATCCAGTATAAAATGTGATTAAAATATTTGCTCATGATTTTTTTTTACATCATCTCACAAGTTAATTTGGAACAAATATAGGAATTTCACAAAGCTGTTTAAAAATATAACACCAGTCTCTAATGACCATAAATAGGGGAGATGCAATACATCAGTGTAACACCTAACACCAGTATCTAATGACCATATATAGGGGAGATGCAATACATCAGTGTAACATCTAACACCAGCATCTAATGACCATATATAGGGGAGATGCAATACATCAGTGTAACACCTAACACCAGTATCCAATGACCATATATATGGGAGATGCAATACATCAGTGTAACACCTAACACCAGTATCTAAGGACCATATATAAGGGAGATGCAATACATCAGTGTAACACCTTACAACAGTATCTAATGAACATATATAGGGGAGATGCAATACATCAGTGAAACACCTAACACCAGTATCTAATGACCATATATAGGGGAGATGCAATACATCAGTGTAACACCTAACACCAGTATCTAATGAACATATATAGGGGAGATGCAATACATCAGTGTAACACCTAACACCAGTATCTAATGACTATATATAGGGGAGATGCAATACATCAGTGTAACACCTAACACCAGTATCTAAGGACCATATATAGGGAAGATGCAATACATCAGTGAAACACCTAACACCAGTATCTAATAAACATTTATAGGGGAGATGCAATACATCAATGTAACACCTTACAACAGTATCTAATGACCATATATAGGGGAGATGCAATACATCAGTGTAACACCTAACACCAGTATCTAATGACCATATATAGGGGAGATGCAATACATCAGTGTAACACCTTACACCAGTATCTAATGACCATATATAGGGGAGATGCAATACATCAGTGTAACACCTAACACCAGTATCTAATAACCATATATAGGGGAGATGCAATACATCAGTGTAACACCCCATTAAACTCAGATTTAATGCAGGTGACATATTTTGATACAAGAATTCTCTCTGCCAAAATGTAAAACATTTTCGAATTTCAATGTACTTTTTATAGTCATTCCTGAACTCTAGACCCCTTACTGGAGGTCCAGAGCTTTAATTGCCTTGACCCACCTAAACCCAGCATGGGGCACTGAAGTAACCCCTAGATCCCATGCCAGTGCTGGATTTAAGCACAAGCTAATTAAGGTATAGCTTAGGGCCTTAAATCAAAATAGAATTAACTTTGATCCTTAGAAAGCAAAACGTGTAAAAAAAGGTGGTAGCTTCATTTATTATTTGTTAAAACAATATTTTTTAAATGCATTTACACTATAAAAACAATTAAACTCTTAGGGTTTGATAATTGACAGCTTGTTTTAACCAATCACCACACAAATTTGCCTAGCAACAAAATCTGCGTAACTAAGTGGGGCAAACATCCTACGCAGCACTAGTACAGTACAGCTAGCTAAAGGCGCACGCTCATGTTGTCAATGCATATACTGTGCAAAACAAATTTCTGCACACACAGGCTGAATGATGGCAAAATGGAGAACAAAAATTGCGCTAACGGGTTCACTACAGGCTTTGTTAATCTTGATTCCTGCTATCCAGAATGGTAAGCAAACAGAATTTTGTTTATTAATTTTGCTAAAAACCTGAAAGATCCGGAAAAGTGCCATAAATGGATCAAAACTTGTTGAAGGTCTAATGAACATCTAAATGTCAATGCATTGGTCATGCATGATTGCAGATTTGTGCTTTGTTTGCCCTACCTAGCTACCACGTTGCTATTTCATAACCTGAAAAAGTTAAATGGCTTTAAAAGTTATTATGCTGATAAAAGCATTACAAGATGATACCAAAACTATTACATCACAGTACTTATCCAAGAAATTCAAAAGATCTAAAATTAAAAGACTTTTTCCCACTTAATATTGCTAATCATTTTGTTAGGATTGCTAATCAATTTTCGGTGATGAGTAGCAAAACTACTAATCAAAGTTCCACAAACAAATTGCTTGCTCCCTGTATAATAATATATATACCAATTTCTTATAGCAAGAAATAAAATTGCTTTTCTGGGGACCTCATAAGCTTGTTCAGTTTAGGGTCTCATCATGTCCTAATACCGCCATGGGGACAGAAGGCACATGCTCGATGTGTTGCCTTTTGCAACACTTAATTATTGTTGATTGATAAGTCATGATATGGATTTATGTCACTGTTTTATTATGACACAACATGTAAAGAAATAATTATGATCGCAAAATTGATTAAACCTGAACTTGCCACAATTGTTAACATTCAGTTACTGTCTTTACAGTTTGTTTTGTTGGTTTGTGGGTGCACTTTTGTGCTTCAGGTCATTGGCCTATACTATAAACCTTGTACTTCAGTCATACCAGGGAGTTGTTAAGAACTCCCTGGTCATACTATATACTAACCCTCATACTAAATACTAACCCTTACAGAAATAGTATCTCCAGCCACACTGTAACACCAATTCTGGTGTACATTTCACTGTCTGTTAAGTTTTAACTTTCATATGGAACACAACTATATGCAATCATTTTTAATTCTTCAAATTTTATCGAAATAATACTCACTTTAGAAGCACACTAAATTGCTTCATTACAGTGTATCAGTTAATCCAACGCAACTTGTGGTATTCAAGTATTTTTTCCTAAACATTTAGTCTAAACTTCGCATACATTTTCTACTTTAAGCACCCACAAAACCTCAAATCTGTTGGGGTCTATATTTATGTAATGCTCACAACAGAAACCACTTTCCAGCACAAGCAATTAACACACTAGGTATTTCTTATTTACAATGCACGCTTCACCTCACTTTCCATGGTCACAATTTCAAATTAAAAGTAAACAAATTTCACTGCAGGCTGTACTGACTTTCACACACAAGGCAAGGACAAAAGTATTCCCCTGTGGTCAAAGTGTCTGCTTAAAGTAATAATTCACAAATTCAGAATGGTATTTAACAGTGAAGGTTTATTGATGAGTGATTTTAAGTGATGTCTTTGTTCAACCTTGTAGGCTTAGATAATTTTGGACTAAAAATATATTACAACAGATTTTCATCATGAGAATACTTTATGTTTCGTTTGTAAAGGATCAACAATTTTCTTAAAGGATTAGTTCAGTGGTCAAGCAAGTCTTATTTCATATGAAAAAGGACTTCAAAAGAAACAAATGAGTGAAGAAAGCATTCAAAAATCCTATTCCGTTAAGGAGATATAACATAAAATGACAAGATTACGGGCTAAGAAGGATTAGTCATCCCATAAAAAGCCCAAACTAACACCACCACCACAAAAAAAAAAAAACGCCCAGAGTTGGTACAGAACTTATCAATGTTGACCTTAAAATTGTGAACAGAATTGGAGCTAACTACCCACTCAGGCAAACTATTCCACTCATTAACAACTCTTTATGAAAAGCTAAAATGCTAAATATCTATCTGTGAGAACTCTTTGGTCAACTTCAGACTGTTACCACACGTCACATGAGGATTAGCTGAAACATGCAAGAAATAACAGGAAAACAAAGCATCACTACCAGATAGGAACTTTAAAACCTGAATCATATCGCCACGTACTCTTCTCAACTCAAGCATGGTCAAACCAAGAATTTGCAACCTAGATTCATAAGAGAGATTCCTTACTTCGGGAATAAGTCTAGTGGCTCTTCGCTAAACTTGCTCCAAAATGAACTCATCCTTCTCATAAAAGGGACTCCAAGCCTGAATAGCATACTCAAGGTGAGGCCTGACTAACTGCTTATACAAATTAAAAACAACCTCTCTACCAAGAAAACAAAAAATTCCTCTAATCAAACCAAGCATCCTTTTTGCCCTTGCAGCTGCTAAAGCACACTGTTTAGAAGGTTTCAGATTGCTAGTAATGACAACACCTAGATCCGTTTCTTGATCAACACAACCAAGATTTGAACCATTCTTGCAGTAATCAAAAGCCAAATTGCTCTAACCAAATTGAATAACTTTGCACTTATCAACATTGAATGACATCTGTCATGTTTGGGACCAAGAAACTAGCTTATTCAAATCAGTTTGCAAAAGTGAAGAATCCCTAGCATCATCAACAATCCTGTACAGCTTAGAGTCATCAGCAAATTTACAAATCCTGGAGCCAAGGAAAACATCAATATCATTAATGAAGATTAAGAAAAGAAGTGGACCCAATACAGAACCCTGAGGAACACCACTTGTAACCTTCTTCCATGGAGATACTTCACCATTAACAAAAATTCTTTGTGACCTGTCAACTAACCAATGATATATCCAACCTGCACACTTTCCCTCCACACCAAGTGCTCTTGTTTCCATCATCAGCCTGCCTAATGGAACCTTATCAAATGCTTTTTGGAAATCTAAATAGATAACATTTACATTATGACCAGAATCAACTTGTTTAGTAACATCATCAAGAAACTCCAATAAATTAGAAACACAAGACCTCTTAGGTAAGAACCCATGCTGGGACAAATTCAACAAATCATTGACAAGTAAATGATCTAATACAACATCCTTAACAATGGACTCCATGATCTTGCACACAACACTAGTAAGACTCACTGGTCTATAGTTACAAGGCAAACTGTGGTCACCCTTTTTAAACATAGGAGTGACATTAGCAATTCTCCAATCACTAGGAACAACACCAACATTAAAGCACTTTAAAAAGATAATACTCAGGGGAACAGAAAGAACATCAGAACACTCACGTAAGACAGCAGAATGTATACCATCTTTACCGAGTGCTTTATTTGAATTCAAACCCTTCAACTTTTTAGACACCACATCAACTGAAAAATCAACATTCTTAATGGATACTAGAGAGTGCACACTAAGATAATCCACAACATCATCAGCAAGGGACTCCTTAGTAAAAACAGACCCAAAGTAGTCATTCAAACCCTCAGCCATATCCTTACCACTATTGATAGTAACACCATCATTACCCTGAAGGGACCAACAACCTTCTTGGTTTTTGCTTTGAGCGAACATACGAATGAACCGACTTAGGATTAATATTAAGCTCTTCGGACAAACGTTTTTCAAAAAGCACTTTAGTATCACTTATCAAACCCTTTGTGAACTTTTCATAACCCTTATACCTAGCAAGCACCGCAGGACACCCACTGCAATCATAACAACGTCACAACTTCTAAGTTCCTTTTCCAAACAGCCTGCAAAACCTCCCCAGACATCCACACTGGCCGATTACACCTACAGACTTTCTTTAATGGGACAAACCTATTTACAACCCCCAAAACTTGAGTTCAGAAAATATCCCATGCTTTAGAAGGATCTAATTCATGGAGCAATGAAGTCCAATCAAATGACAAATTATCCTGAAGCGCATCAAAGTCAGCATTCTTAAAATCTAAAACCAGTTTATTAGCTGGTGAAACCTTTGTGAAACAATACAGATCAAAACTAATGAGGTCATGAACACTACACCCTACCTTACTGCTACTTAGCACATCTCTAATCATACTTTCTTCACTCCTGAAAACCAAATCCAGACAATTTCTATCACGTGTGGGGAAACAACACACGCTGGGTGAAAAAGCAGTCAGATACAGTTTCCAGAAAATCTTAACCATGTGGACCACTAGTACAAAGATTTCAATCAATGTCTGGAAAATCAAAGTCCCAACAAACAATAACCCTCCTAAAAGCAACTTTCCTGAAGCAGTCCAGCAATTTCTGATAGTTCTTAGGACTAGAACTTGGTGATCTATACACAACACCTGGCCAACAACCACTGAACTACCAACATCACCATCAACAATAAGGTCACATCACAGGCAATTTGAAAAACCAAAAGAAAACTGAGCAGTCCTATCTATACAAATAAAACTATCTTTCACAATCAATAAAACACCACCTCCTCTACCATTGAGAGTATCTAATCTTTCTTGCCTGAAAACTGAGTAACCTGGAATATGTATCTCTGAATCACTAATTTCACTACAAATCCAACTCTCAGTAATACCAATTATATCAGGTCTACTAATTGAAACTTCAGCCAGAAGCTCATCATGCTTATTCAAAATGCTATGAACATTTGAAAACATAACCTTAATTCTACCACTAGAACAATGTCTATCCCCAGACACATGCCTGACAGATGGGTTTAAACTCTCACCCCCCATGACTAGTTTAAAGAACTCAGATCCTTAATTGCCCCACTGACACCCCTAGCAAGAACACGAGCACCTTTCCTAGTTAATACAAACCATCTCTCATGAACCAATCAACCCGAGATTTAAATTAAGCCAGAAATTTACAAAACCGAACTCAAATAGACAACAAATACTCTCCTACCGACTATTGATCAACAACATCTTATCTATCATGAAGGAATTACCCCTACGCGGCAACAGACTAACAACTAGAACCCTACAACCTGTGTCCTTCAAGTTGAATAATTAATCCATGAAACTACGCCTAACAGAATCAACATTTCGGATTGAAAAATCATTTGTACCAATTGAAAGTAGAACGGTATCTTCACCCTTACAAAAAGCCTCAACACGAGAACTAACATCATCAACCCTAGCCCCTAGAATACACACCCTAATCCTTCTACTACAATCTACTCCACAAAACTCTGTGTCAACATACCTAACAAGTGAATCCCCTATCCATAACACCTTATCCCTAACAGAATCCACAGGCAACGTACCAGATGATCAACAACCTCACGACTAATGATACCTGTACAATCATCAACTACAGACCACCCTACATCAGAATCTGATCTAAGACTATCTACCTGAACAGAACCCCTATCAAATTCCTCACCCAAAGAACTATCAACACCACATGTCTGACTACCCACATCTGAGCCACAAAACTCCGTCTGCACACTGGCATCAACCTTTTCAATGATACAACTACAACCAGAAAGTCTCAACTCCAAAGCCCTCAACCTTATAAACTTTGAGCAGACGAATACAAAACTATCAACCAAAGCTTCCTCAAAACTATATGTCACACCAGACTCCTAAAAAAACAATCCACATATTACAGCTATTTAAGTTTAAAGTTTGGTATCATTTGGTCATAAGATCGACAGATATAATGGCTATTTTGAAGAATCTACTTTTGTATGTGTTGCACAAACATTTCCTTAGTTTTTTTGTCTTTTCTTCAAGCGTGCATACTAGTAAATGCCACACAAGCGTAATCCACGCTCATCTTAAGAGTCTTTTCACTGTACATTGCCAGACATTTAAAATGCGCCCGTGCGATCAATCGTGCACCTTCGTAAAGATGCATTTCTGTGCGTGACACTGAGTGCTTTTGTTTTAATTTACATGGAAACAAAATGGTTGGAATTTTATTTTCTTCACCAATTTTTGACATATTCTCAAGCAAACTTATTTTTTTTTTGCAGATGAAAATAAAACATGAAAGTTAGCAGCTTAGGGTGTATGAATTTTCATGTATGTTGGTGTTTATTACTGATTGATACTGAAATTCAAATTTATTTGTAGGAAAACTTTTTTTGAACATGTATTAAATCCCATTGACTTTTGTTTCAACAAGCATTTTCAATGGGCGCTTTCCTATACCTAAAATCAGCAAACTTTGTGGAGTGAAGCTGATGAAGGTATAGTATACTGTACTAGAATAGGCCTACAATCCCCGACAAAAGTAAATGAAACAAACCCTGCTCCCCTTTCAATGTTGACTCAAAATGAGAGACGATGGTATATGTCGTGATTTTTTTTTCATTTGTTGTCGGGGATTGTATGAACAACTGTACAAATTTGGTACTTTCAATGAGAGAATATACTATTAAAAATGCATGCAAAAATACTGTATGAGGGCTAAATTTCTTTCAAGTTACTAATTCGTGTTAAGCTTTTTATGTGGGGTGGGGGCAGACCTCTGCATTTATCCATATTATATATTTTATTCGCATATACAATTTATAAAATGTTTCATGGCCTCATCCTGAATACTCAGATATTTACTCAATGTGTTATACCCTCATACAGTTATAGGCCAGAACTAGTAGAAGTGCTGTATCAAATCTTTCACTATTACTAAACTCAGGCCCGTAGCACCGTTTGTTTTAGTGGTGCGGCGACGTTGATACTATCTAAGCGGAGCGCCACCATCGGTTGGCGCGAAGCGTGCCAAAATGTTTTTAAAAAAAAGCACCTCTAGATTACCAGAAATGACACTTCCCAGATCTTGCAAGCTGTATTTGAACATCCTCTATTTTGGACGAATATGTGAATAGGTCTATCTGTATTGTCATTAAATGGATCGTTCCGACTTTACACAAATTATGCCAACCACGTTTCTTCAAACTGTCAAAGTTTATTTCCAGACAGAATATGTTTATCATAATCATATCGGAACATCACCAGATAACAGTAATTTCTATTCTCTCAAAAAGCACAATTTAACGAGTAAACTGACCCCAGTTCTAAAGGCAAAATACGTTTGGGCAAAATTATAAAGAAATACAACTTCACACTTCCGACTTTAATTTTCTTAACCCCGAAAACGTATACATATGTATTATTTTTTTACTTATGGACGGGTATAGAGACCATACCCTTGCCGACACTCATATCTAAACCACTATTTTTTTGTGGCGGGTGGGGAGGGGGATTTGTAAATTTGAGCTCCATATCCCTTTTTTCATGTTATTATCGAATGTGTTAATCCGTGAACTTTGCCCTGTCGTTTTTCAAATTATGGGGAAGGGGAGGTTATTCTCTTAATATATCATATATAAATCAACTTCAACTGTTAAAGCTTGTTTGTTGTCATATCAACTTCAGTCTGATTTGCTGATCTTAGTAATCTATCCAAAGTATCGATGGCAACAACAAAACAGAAAGTTCAGCAAAATGTTTAGATAATTTCTTAGATAAATTATGGAATGAAGTAAGTTTGTTTTTAACAAAAAAAAACTAAAGTGATAAACTGATAGTCTCATACGATAATATTTCGTAATCTATACAAAAGTTCCACTGAATTCAAGGACACGAGAGTGACGAGACTATAGGCCTATTCTTGTATTCGACTATTTGCCGGCTTGGAGAAATGATCCAAAGACTGCACGACGGTGAGCAGTGTCGGCAAATTCACTTGCTATTTTCGTCAGATCCAAGCTATCTGTCGTGTCTTTGTGGACATGGAGGACAAGTAGCTGGTTTAGTCGTTTCTGTTTCATGGTGGCTCGCATGTACGTCTTGATGCGTTTCAGAGCGCTGAAAGAACGTTCGCTTACCGCGTTTGTTGCTGGCATGACAAGTTCAAGTTTAAGCAAAATGCACACTTCAGATAGAAGCAATTTCGTAGCGAAATCTAAAGACTTTATATACTTCACTATATCAGGAAGCGAATACACACTGACACTGGTACATTCAGGCGGTTTACATGTGTGACCCACCGTTTCCAGCTGGACTCTGAGTTGACTTGAATCAATGTCGTCTTTGTAGAAATCAGAAACGAAGTGAAAATCCTCCCCAATTCCTTTGCCATTACATGCATCTAGGAGAAGGTTTTTTAGCTTGACATAGGTTTGGTACCCCGTCTGCTTAAAACGATCTCGTATGCAGTTAACGATGTTGTCGATAGCCTCTGTGTAGATTCGCTTGATATACTCCTTCGCACTTGCAGGTTGATCATCAACAGAAGGACCGTCAAGCCGGATTTTGAACTTTTTTTCTTTGTGGTGTCTGTGGTTGGTTCACATTGAGTGTAGAAGCAAGTAATCCTACGACCTCCCAGAAAGTGTCGAACTGACTTCGTATGCCTTCAATAGTGGAAACGGTTTTCTCTGCGACACTCTGCCCTTCCGCAGCAGAAATGTATGCGTGTTGCAAAGTCCTACTCAAAATGTCGCTATGACTTAGGATCAGGTGTGCTTACTTTATACCAAATAAGAAATCAAACTTCTCCATGTACGAAGCCACACCTCTCAGTCGACCCTTTGTGCTAGGATCCTTTTCCTCCAAGAGACACTCCTCCCAAACATTCTGTAGAACTTCATAGTTTTCCAGTATGCTCCGAAGTGCATCTGCTCTAACTGTCCACCGAGTTGGACACATGACACGGATTCCAGTGGAGCACTCCTTTCCAATCCTCTCCTTCATCTCGATAAACTTAGTTCCACGTCGGGGGGAGTTCCTAATTAGTTTGGTAATCTCCCTTGTATTTTCCAAAGCATCACACATTAGCCAGTTTCTCTTTATGGTGTCACCACATGCAAGATTAAGGGCATGACCGTAGCAATGTGTATACAAAGCCTTTGGTTGTTCATCTGTAATCCTCTTTGCAAGACCTCCGTGTACACCCGACATGGCAGCCGCTCCATCATAGCATTGACCTCTTGCCTTCTGAAGGGATAACTGCATTCGAAGGAAAACATCTTTGATGACGGCAACTAATGCATCGGCGGTTGTTGAAGGCACTTCATACAATCCAATGAAATCTTCATGAGCTTCAAACTGGTCGTCGACTCACCGTATGCATATCACAACCTGCTCCTTGTTGGAAATATCGGGGGTTTTATCCACCATAATTGTATAGAATGGAGCTGTCTGGATATTTGAAACAAGTTCACGTAAATCCTATAAAAAAGAAATGGTGCATAGAAAAAATAAGCACGGATGTTAGTAACTATACGTGCGCGCTAGTCGCCAATTGTGGCTTTAAATGAAATTTGAAGGGGTCTGGCGATTTATACCATTTTATTTTATTGAAAATTAGTACACAAATGTATAAAGAAGCATGCTCAACGCACACTTGCATAGTACATATGCTTCATAGATGTGAGTAGATATGTTCCAAAAGAGATTTACAAATTAAAAGGAAGGCGAATGTGCTGGTGACGCGTAACAAAAATAAATAAATAAAAAATAAAAAAACATGAATCTGCGCCCCATGCAGCTTAAATTGAAAATTAAAAAAAATAATATAGCAGCACTTCAGAATCATTTTTTTTTTGAGAGGGGGGGGGGAGGAGGGGGTGGGGTGGGGGTAAGAGTGATTGTCTTTAAATAAAAATATATAACGATGATCCCCTGCGCCCACGTCATTATTTCCTTTGTTCCGCTGCAATTGATATAATGATCCCTATACTATTTTCTGTTCCTCCGACGCTGGGGATGGGTTAAGTCTTTGCTATTCTGATTTTGTTGGCGCAATTATGAAATATCTTCCGCCGCCTAAAATGTATAATTGAATTAAGTCTTATCATTAGTGCCATTGTCTGTAAAACCTCGTTTTGAATTTCAGCAGAGAGATACTTGTCAGATTTCCGTGTTAACCAGTTTTGAATAAATCATCTTCACCACGCAACTTGAAAAGGGTTATAAGATTAGAATCCGACTCAACCCCATCACCCCTGAAAGCTAGTCCTTGCCGTGCCAGGAATCTCACATTAGAAACGATTTTCATAAAAATTTGTCGTCGCTCTTCCCTTTCTCTTCCAATCTGTTGTGATCAACTTTTTTCAATGTCTTTAATTATCTTTGGCAATGTCACAACCATTAAGACTGCATCCTTGTGGCAAACACTACCTTTATATGCCTTGAACCTCCGAGTCGCTTCTTTCCAATTTTTAAAGCCTTTGTTTTTAGCGATAAATGCGGAATCCATGTTTGGTGAATTAAGCTTCTTTGCCTTGTATGCCTTGATGCATGTATAGCAGAATGCTATATCATTTGATTCGTCATAATGCAACCAAGCAAACTGGTTGAACCAACTTGGTTGGAACGCACGAAGTTCTGGTTTTTTCTGCCAAAACTTCGTTTTGGGAAATTGATTACTGGTTGATTTGGTGTGTTCCCAATGTCCAGGGTTGTTATAGAATAATCCATCTTAACTCGCTCTGTCCTTTATTAAATTTCATGCATATAAAGTAAAACGCGACTTCTTTAGCGTACAGGTAGGTCTAGCCTAGATCACGCACGTGTATGGTGCGCCGAGTGTGCCATAAGTCCACAACTCGACCGTGACTCCAAGTTGTATAGTTTCTCGCTCTGTGATTGGATTAGCAGGCTAATTTGCATCTTATGTCGACTCCAAGTTGTGTTGAGTTCATGCAAATTGTGTCGACTTGAAATCAAAACAACTTGGAGTGGACGTGAACTTCAGCTCTTAAAGAAAAACATTCACAACTATGCCATTAGGTTAAATTTCACGCGTACGCGTGCCAACGGATTGGACAGTTCGGATGGGGATAGTGTTGCGCATTCTTACGAATTACCAATATAACCGCGTAATATTTGGAAGAAGGGGGAGGGGGGGGGGGTTATTCCCTTAGAAAATACTGATATTTCTGTATTGTTATTTTTTTATATATCATTATTATTATTATTGTTATTATTATTATGTTATTTATTGCAAAAAAGTGGTGCGGCGATCGCCGCACCAGCCGCAGCGGCTGCTACGGGCCTGACTAAACTAAAGTTAAACTTAAAAGCCTTTTGTTGCACTTGCATAACTGCTGATAGCCTACCAGCCTACTACTTGGTCTAGTCAGATAACATCTGACTAGTATACGATATAGCTATTGCAAGTGGTGCCCTACTGAGTGAGATTTTTATGCTAACTCAGTGTTAAGTACTGTAAGCCTAATAATACTGTACGTTTATAAATTATACTTGATACAAAGTAGGAGTGGCCTACAATACATGGAAATCGGGATGAAATATTTGTCCTAGTATTAAAATGATACGAATATTACAGTTGTAGTTCATGATCTAGGCTAGCTTAGTCTTTTTTATAATTATAAAAACTAATTCAAACTGGAGAATTTGTTTTCTCTCGCTGATTAGGTACTACCACTGCAGTAATTACCATTGACAATAATAAGAACGTCAAATTATCTTACTAACCTCGACTTCATAGTTTAATTTCTCCATGAATTTCATTAAATGGAGGTCCAGAGAAAATCAAATCAGGTTTTGCTATATCTCTTGTACATATGCAGAGATAAAATTTTCACAAAATTGATTTCTTCACTATGATTCTCCGGTTTGGCCGTAAATTTGTACCCCGTTTTCCCTACAAATCCTGTCTACCTTTGCCCCCCCCCAAATCCTGCCTATGAACCCCCCAATTTAGACTTGATAACTCGTTTTCTTCAGAAACACACCACAAATATACCTGTACTTTGTTTTCTTTTTTTTTATGAGAAATTCTAGGACAATAAACTTTAAAGTTTATTACATCATTTCTATGGGTGATTTGTTACATTGCTGAAGTTGGTCAGATCATGGATATGGCCTGCAGATCTTCAAGCATCAATATTTTCAAGTTCTGAACAATCAGTGGTCGTTTTTTATTTGACACATTTTGATACCATGCCCATAGCCAGAGAAGAGGTTGCCCAAGCACATGGTCCCCACTTTTAAAGAAAGTGCCCTTCAAATTCTGAAATCTTGACAACTTATTGCAATTTCCAAGTTTTTTGAAGTGTACAAACAGGCTCCTTAAACTTGGACTTTCGGAAACTTAACTTGGAATCTTTCAGGATTAGACTCATTAAAATAGGCATATACTAACTCTATATAGTAATGTTACCACAACTGACTGGATCAGACAACTTATCTACAGAGTTAATGTGGAACTTGGATAATTGTTTAAGAGACTTACAGAAAGAAGATGTGTTACATCTATATACACACTGACCTTTAAACCTTGCAATTTCATATGACTAACAACATGTTAACAATCAATCCAGCTTCACAACCTCAAAGCATTTTGTATCTGTGACCTGCAAAGGGGAAAAAAGGGGAAAATCTATGATTTGAGTTGTCATAACAACAATAGATCCATTACGTATATTCATCAATCATCCTTATAATGTATCTCATTATTACTGAATTCTTCTGTGATTGATAGGGTTCAAAGCTTCATGATGTGATCACATATATCATTGACAGATTTGCTACAGTGGTCTGGCAAGAGCATATTTTATGATAGACAAGGAAAAACATTACCAAAAGAAAGGTCTTTTTGTAATGATTGGTTTGCGCAGGGAGCAACTCCCTGCCTGAGTGTGCGGAATGGGGACTTGCAAAAACATTAAGCTAGTGTTGGTAATACCAGTTGGAAGTGGATGAACATGCATAGGTTTTTCGCAGCTCTTTTCAAGAAGCTGTCAGAGAACCAGGTAGGGGCTGATCGAACCCTCCGTCGGGACTGTCATCTTATAGAAAAAACATAGTTGTGGCACACCCCTGGTTAAATTGTTATTAGACTCGAACCTACAATTTTTAGCTCCTAGTCATAAGCTCAACCTGTGCCAACTCATATGTAAAGAAACAATCCATAATCTTATTAGGAAGCTTTCTGTTTGAAAACTGTCAAAAATTTGTTAAGAAATGCTTAGCTGGTTAAGAAGTCAACATTTTAGAATTAAAATACAAAATTCACTTTTCAAAATTGATATAAAACCCATCACATTTTAAAAGGTATATGCCCAGGTAATAACAACATTTAAAACAAAAATGTTTTACACCTTTTTTAACTTGAAAAAATCAAATGCTTATACCAAGACCACAATCTTAAAACCTTACGCGTTTCATATTCACATTTATCATGTATGAAAGAGCACACCTTT
>JAIGNY010003771.1:532500-705000 GCA_020152595.1 Chiridota heheva
CATACGCTTTCCCGCCCTTTGCTCTAATAGCAAGGTGCCTACGAAACATCCTGGATGAGCAAGCAACAATGTGCTGATAACACCAAAGTGGACAATTCAGCCTTGGTATGCTCAGACACTGGATTTGGGCATACATCATCCGATACTGATTCCTCCATCCCAGAAATTGCTCCTGTCCAGTCAAGGAGACCCACACCCTTGTTCAGAACAAGATTCTGTATCTGATCACCTGGACGGTACCACGAAAAGGTTACTTACAGGAGGCTTATCAGAAAGAGCTGCTGCCATCATTACCTCCACTTGCAGTAAAAGTACAAGTAGAGAATACAACAGTTTATGGCAGCTCTTTTCAAGCTGGTGTTGTGAAAGGGAAATTAATCCCTTTTGTGCGAATGTAGAGAATGTTTTAATTTTTAAGCAGAGCAGTTTGACAAAGGGAAAGCTTGCAGAACGTTGACTGTCTATCGATCTGCATTATCTCCACGCTACCCCCATTGGATGGCAAACCAGTGGGACAACACCCTTTAATCTGTCGTCTTTTAAAAGGGACAGCTGTTCTGAGAACTCCCAAGCCTAATATTCCTTCACCTGGGATGTCCAAAAGGTACTTAATTTCTTTAAATCGTTGGGTTCTAAAGATTCTCTTCCCTTGAAGTTGTTATCTAAGAAAGCTGTTACTTTAATTGCTTTAGCTACAGGCTGCCGTGGTTCTGAGCTTGCTTGCCCTCATGGATAGAAAACTGGTGGTGGGAGATTCTGAGGGAATCCAGGTAGGTGCTAATGGAAGAACTAAAACCTCTAAACCAGGGGAGACAAAGGTTCTGGTCATTCCTTTTGGCCAGGATCAAGAACTCTCTCTGGCTTCAACTGTGAACTGTACCTGGACAAAACTCAAAGTTTGGGGGATAATGTTGAAAGAGATAGAAACATGTTCATATCCTTTACCAAACCACATAGGAAAATTTCTTCAGCATCAATTGCAAGATGGGTCAAGGACATCTTGAAGCTTGCAGGGATAGACACTGCAATCTTCAAAGGCCATTCTACTAAGTAAGGGGCAGCAACATCAGCTGCAGTGAAAATGGGAATGGCTGTAAAGGATATTCTTCGAGTAGCAAACTGGTCAAGGGTGTCAATTTTCAAAAAGTATTACTTTAGAAATACCACAAATAAATCTGGATTTGTTTCCATCTATATGTACTAGGAAACAAGGTAAATTTTCATTTTCAATTGTGCTTTAAAACCACACCACCTGCTAAATAAGTTTCAATTTGGACAAGGTACTCAGTACCTGCCATAGAAATTGGAATTATATTAGGGTGACAAGCAAGATATAACATAAATCCCACCTCTACCCTCCCATCCAAGATATACCATATATCCCACCTCTACCCTCCCATCCAAGATATAATATATATCCCACCTCTACCCTCCCATCCAAGATATAATATATATCCCACCTCTACCCTCCCATCCAAGATATAACATATATCTCACCTCTACCCTCCCATCCAAGATATAACATATATCCCACCTCTACCCTCCCATCCAAGATATAACATATATCCCACCTCTACCCTCCCATCCAAGATATAATATATATCCCACCTCTACCCTCCCATCCAAGATATAACATATATCCCACCTCTACCCTCCCATCCAAGATATAACATATATCCCACCTCTACCCTCCCATCAAAATGTAATTTTAATGTTTGTTGTAATCTAATTTGACATGGTGCTTTTCTTTCTTTTGTTGATTGCACAGATATCATGAAGTTTCTTTCAGTGGCAGGATAGGTAGAGCTGTTAGTGAGTTACTGTATCTGAATTGCTGAGCATGCAGGGAAGCTCAAGTTATTATGATAAGATTTTTCTTTCTTTGGGAACATCTTGCTTTGTATTTAGTTTACTGCTCCTGTAATTGGAACAAGGAATCCTTCTTCGTTCCATCTATTAGGGAAGTGCCATTTGCATCTATAGTTCATGTTTGAAAACATATTAAAGAGAAAAAACCATAAACAGTTGCCTCTGTTATTTTATTTTTTCCTCTGGCATAGTTTCAACATTTAAGATTGGGTTATTAATACCTTTTTTTTTTTTAATTTGGGCTTGTTCATGAAGTCAAAAGGTGCTACCAGAGTATAACATAGATGGCCCTGGGGTTTTTTTTATTTTCTGAAAGTTCTTTTCTAGTAATACCCTAAACCTTATGTCTTTGTTTTGAAAGTTGGAGGTGACGTGATTTGAGGTCAAACACACGTGTTATATCTTGTTTATGACCCTAATATAAGGTACTGAGTAGCTTGTCCAAATCGGAAATTTGTTTGACCTGTTATAAAAACTATATTTTAACCTGTCCACCTCATATTTTTATCGGCCAAATTTCGTTGGAGAAGGTATCACTGGTGCACATGGGATTTCAATTCGCTGGCAGACATGCTGTATCGCCCATCCCATGCTAAAGTCTGCGAGCGGGCAATAACTTTTGAGTAAGAAATGGCTGGTAGGAAGTAGGAGTGGCTAGTAAGAATGACTTTTAAGAAGCAAGAGTTGCCAGTAAGAAGAAATGCTGGTAACAAGTGAACAGCCATTTTGTAAGAAATAAGAATGGCTTGTAAGAAGTAAGAAAACGCCTTTGTAAGAAGTAAGAAATATCTTAGTATGAAGTAAAAAATGCTTAATAAGAAGTAAGAAATGGCTGGTAAGAATTAAGAAATGGTTCGTAAGAAGAAATGGTTCGTAAGAAGAATTGACTGGTAAGAAGTAAGAAATGCTTCGAAAGAAGTTAAGAAACATGATAAGAAACTGGTCAAACCTGTAAGAATTTATTAAGAATTTGTAAGAATAGGGTTTTTTTGGCAAGAAATTTGCTGTAAGAAATATTCCAAAAATGACATTCTTACTTCTTACAAGAATCCTACAAGATATTTCTTACAGCCAATTTCCACGAGGGTTAGTTTTGATCTCAACATCCCTTTAAGGGATTTGAGCTAAGCGATCACAAACTAAAGAGCCAGATTCTTGCCCGGATGCCTTCGGATTTTTGCAGCGTTTATCATATGCTAAGCGTTTTGGAGATATTTTGCTGTGTTGCTATGTTTGCCTTAAATAGATCAATATGTTGATGCAATAACCGTTCATACTGTTGGGTAGTTATAAATGAATTTTGCATTCCATATTTTGTTATAATGATTGCACTTGGAAGGGTAATTGTTGGATGTTATTATAGATTAATTGTGATTCATTAATTGAAATAAATAATTAGTTGCTCAGAATAGCTATTTTATTAGCAATATCAGCAAAATATGCCGTAGATAAATAATGTCTTGTTGCAAGGATGTAAAATCCATCTTGATTTTATACAACAGTATTTTACTGTTGGTGTATGTCTGCATATGATTTCAATTTCAGTCAAAGGCAAACATTGTTTATAACATTTGCATCATATTGCGTTAGGCTTACTTGAAAAACAGTTTTTACATATTTAAACGATATTAAAGCTCCAAAACACAGTGGAACAAGTAGAGTTCTGGGGCCCGTAGAGATTTTGACCTCTGCAGCAATATTGGAATCACAGCGGCAAATAGAGGAGGGGGAGGGGGGGGGGGGAGGGGGGGGGGGGGGGGGAGGGGGATTGCCCTGACCATAGACTAAGGGGGAAAAAAAGGTGTCTTTTTGAAAGTGTGTGAACGGGAACAGGATGTGCCCTTTTGTAAGTTGGTGGCGGACTGGTTATTAGGCGCCCTTTTAGTCTCTGTCACTCTTAAAGCTTCAAAACAAATAGTAAATCACCCACTTACATAATACATAGAGGTTGTCACATACATTTAGTACACCGAGGGCTGTGGTGGGAGGGGGATGCTACCAATTATTTTGTAAGCAGCAATGTTCCAAAGAAGCCTTTTACCTATTCGCCTGATGGGCAATTGTCAACATTGGTCCTAGCTCCCCAATCTCAAACCCAAAAGCGGTATTTGCCTACCGAAACAAGGGTAAAGTTAAAAGTGTGTGAGGGGGGAGGGGGGTGGGAGATCACCAACAAAGCAGGCTTGTAAATACCCAAAAATATAAGTTGAGCTACTACATCATTGATGTTCTAGTTGGTATCGCGATATTTGTTGATAGACATATTTCATGTCGTGGGAAAAGAGCTGTCGTGACAGCACCAATAGTAGGTCTGCAGGATCAAATAGTAAATCATTATTACCACTTACTTCACCTCATTGATCAAGAACAGGCAGGTTACCTGTCATTTGACCAGACCATTGACCATCTTCTCTTTCAAAGTAAGACAAAAATAGCACACATATTTTGTTTCATCACTCACGCTGTCATGCAGTTGGTACCTTGAGCCACCTAGCAATGAATGACATAACTTGAAGAATTTTAAACAGGCAACAGGGGGAGATTGAGAGAAACACGAGAACTAAAAGCCAGAAAGCTGGGATCGAGAGAGGAGGTGTATGGGTGAAGAAATTATGTAGAGAGAGGGGGTGGGGAAGGAGGACTAAATATGGTTGTAGAGGGAAGCATGATGAAGGAAGTAGATAATTTTATCTGGAGGGTTTTTCTGGAAGAGCTTGGCTATTGAGTTGTGGGGGGTGAGGGAAGCTCTGGGAAGGTTGTACAGGGGGCCGACAAGGAAGGATGTGGTGGACATTGCAATAGTTGCAGAGGGGTGGGGAGCCAATAAAGGAGGTGGGGGAGCCAATAAGGTGGGAGTGAATGAGTGGGTGTGACCTAATACAAGGCGGGTAATGTGGGCATTGTCGACACGGGAGAGATTGTGGATAATGGGTTTGATCAGAATGGTGGGCTGGATGATGTGGAGTTTTTAATCAATTTGGGAGTCCATGAGGTTTACCAGCGGTCACAAACAAGGAAAGCGATAAGCAGTTTGATGTCAGAAATGGTTTTGGGTAAAGGGGTACGGGGCTGTATCAGCTCTGCCATTGCCAGGGACGTTAACATGGCTTGGTATCCAGAAGAAAAGATTACTTTTCTGCAGAGGAAAAGAGGAGGGGGTGGGGGCACGAAAGGAGTTAACGGAGGAGAAGGTGGGACATGGAGTTATCCCATTTACGATTGAGTAAAGAAGGACAGACTTGGAGTTTGAGAGATGGCAAAGTGGCTGAGTGAGGAGTACTTAATAAAGTTGAGGGCGAGTAGGATGGCCTTGGCCTCGGCCGAGAAGAAGGACGAGAAGTTGGGAAGCCTGTTACTGAGGGTTATGTCTTGGATGTCGGCAGTAGCAGCTGTCTTGTTGTCTACTTAGAGCCATCAGTATAGATGGAGGTGTAGTTTGAGAGTTGGTCTTTGATTTGGTTGTGGAGGTTGATGAAGAGGTCGGGGTGGGTTTTGGTTTTGTAATGAGTGGCGAGGCCCAGGTGGATAGAAGGCAGGTGAGTGTTTTAAAAGCGTAGCTTCAACGTGAAGGCTGGTGATGGGAGAGGTCCTGTAGAAACCTAGACAAAGCCTAAGGGCTTCATTTTGGATGGTGTCGATGTGTTTGAGGTAGGAGTTGTGAGCAGCACAGTAGACAATATTGCCGTAGTCGAGCTTAGCACGAATGATGAGTCTGAAGATTTTAAGGAGAGCGTGGGGGTTCGCACCCCAAGTGGTGTTGGAGAGAAGGCAAACGTTGAGGGAGCTGTTGCACTTCTGTTTCAGGTAAGTGATGTGTTGCTTGTAGAGAGCTTGGGGTTGAGGAAAAACCCAGGAACTTAGTGTGGTCAACTTTAGGGATGCGATTGCCATTGAGCAAGCGGTTAGGGTTGGGGTAGAGGTTGCTGAAATGACATAAGTGCATGAAGACTGTCTTGTCTTTGGAGAATTTAAAACCAGGAGTAGAAGATCGTGAAGTCATCCAAGTAAAAGTCATCCAAATTTTAGTTTCCAAAATTTTAAGTTGCGGCGTATTTGTCGAATCCTGTTTTGAACACAAAATTATATAGCAGAATATGTCATCATCCTTTTGAAACAGTAATATTCATTACCATAAAAACAAAAACATTGTCCACTAAAACGCCCCTCCTAAAATTAAGTGAGTCAGTCAACGTGGAATACATTATCACCTGAGCACTACTGCAGGACATAATTTGTACATATTTAATGCCCCATTGTATTGGTTGAAACAACCTAAAAAGACATTTTTACGAAACTTAATATCACCTGAATGGACAAAAGTATCACAGCAGAGCCTTCAGTTCTGTTTTTCCTTTCACCTTTTACCATACCTGGTATTAGATATATGTCGTAACACTGAACTAATCCTTCAATGACAAATACTCTCATGCTGTAAAAAATATTTATTCAGAACTTACACTGTACATGGCATACATGATTAAACCACATCATAGTACAACAAGTGTGTACACTATCAATACCAGAAAGAAAAATGCAAAGGATGACTGCAATGTATGACATCTAATGGCATCAAATTACGATGATAAGGAAATGAGCTTCCTCAAAATAGGAACTAGAGCATCAATAATGTAGTTAGCTCAACATATATTTTGGGGTGCCATGGTATAAGCCTCTTTTTAATGGTAGGTAGTTAAAAGTTCAGACACTTCTCGGACAGTAATTGAGGGGCTCTTTTTATTTTAAAAAAGGGGAACTTTTTTCAGCTTTCGAAAGTGGTGGAAACATGCCCCCTGGCCCCATAGTTCCTACACATATGGTTTAAGCATATGCAGGATTTGGGGCGAGCAAAGAGGCACTTTCCCCTACCTTCACTTTTTATCCAAATGGATACTTTTGTATGGTGATGTGATGTACCTTAGCATGATTTTGTGATTCCCCCTCCCACACACACACTTTTGACTTTCCCCCACTTTTGATGGGCAAATCCCGCCTATGGGTAGGGTTTGAGATTGGGGAGCCAGGACCAATGTTGACAATTACCCATTGAGCGAATAGGTAAAAGGCTTCTTTTGAAAAGTGTTTAGAATGCAAATGGCAATAAGATCGGCAGTGAGAAAGAGATGGTTTGTGATTATAATTTGGAGGGCTCAATGAGAATGGGCTTATTGAGGGACGTATGAAATGAGGTTAGTAGGGACAGATGAGTTCAAATTACTTGAGATTTGAAGGATGCATTAATCTTTTCTTTGCTTTAGATTTTTCACATTTTACTACAAGCTTCAAAATATCTTTGGGTTGTCCCAGATATTTTAAGACAAAACCAAAACCTAAAGGTTATTTGCAAAATTTGTTCTTACTGTCATGTCATTGCATGTCATGAAATATTTGTTCCAGGATATTTATTAACTAGAACGGTAAATACCGTCATGGTTCGCATGCCCATGCAAATTGGCACCCATATTATATGACCCGGCCAATTATAACTAGAACGGTAAGTACCGTCATGGTTCGCATGCCCATGCAAATTGACACCCATATCATATGATCCGGCCAATTATAAAAATGACATCTCACACTTAAGTCCCACATGGCATCCTATGTCCATCATGGCATCCCACCCCATGTCCCACATGGCATCCCACCCCATGTCCCACATGGCATCCCACCCCATGTCCCACATGGCATCCCACCCCATGTCCCACATGGCATCCCACCCCATGTCCCACATGGCATCCCACCCCATGTCCCACATGGCATCCCACTCCATGTCCCACATGGCATCCCACCCCATGTGCCACATGGCATCCCACTCCATGTCCCACATGGCATCCTACCCCTATCCCACACGACATCCCATCCCATGTCCCACATGGCATTCCACCATATCTTCCACAAGGCATCCCACCCCATGTCCCACATGACATCCCATGTCCCACATGGCATTCCATCATATGTCCCACAGGGCATCCCATCCTATGACCCACATGGCATCCCACCCCATGTCCCACATGGCATCCCACCCCATGTCCCACATGGCATCCTACCCCATGTCCCACACGACATCCCACCCCATGTCCCACATGGCATTCCACCATATCTCCCACATGGCATCCCACCCCATGTCCCACATGGCATCCCACCCCATGTCCCACATGGCATCCCACTCCATGTCCCACATGGCATCCCATCCCATGTCCCACATGGCATCCCACTACATGTCCCACATGGCATCCTACCCCATGTCCCACACGACATCCCATCCCATGTCCCACATGGCATTCCACCATATGTCCCACATGGCATTCCACCATATCCCCCACATGGCATCCTACCCCATGTCCCACACGACATCCCATTCCATGTCCCACATGGCATCCCACATGGTATCCCACCCTATGTCTGACATAACATCCCATAAGCTCCATAAGAAGTCTCATCCTAGCTACCACAGTCCCTGATTGAGCATACTATGTATTAAAGTGTCAGTTCATATAATAACTTATATGCAAATGAGTTGGTGAATAAGAAAAAAAGGTGGAGTCAAATAATTATGCTTGATATAGCCCTTGATGTATACAACATAGTAAATATTAAATCATATGTCCTTCATGGCCCCCATCCATGTCCCACATGGCATCCCTCCCTATGTTTATATGCAATCACATCCTGTCACACTCCCTGACTAAGCATATTAAATAAAAAAAAAGTCTGGTCAGGTCATAATACTGTAGCAACTTGATGCATATGAGCACAATAATAAAGGTGAGTTTAAAAATTCATGCCTGATACAACTGTTGGTGCCCAAATATTTTGAAGAATTTTAAGGATTTTAAATCTCAAGTACTACAAGAGAGACTTGAAGATCTCTGAAGAAAATTGGAAAATTATATCATTTTACAGTTATCTTCTAAGAAAATATCAAATGTATTGTAGACTTTTTAAGGAAACTATAGACTTTAATCCTATCTTAAGTATCTCTGAAAAACTTTAACATTTTATAAGGAAATTCTATCCTTCCATAAGAATATCTAAAGAAACTTTTAACTTTTTTTGAGGAGCTTTGAAGAAACTTTAACATTTTTTGAGGAATTCTCAAAAAACTTTAACATTTCTGAGGAAATCTCAGGGCCGGATGGCCGAACGGACGTAATCGCCATTACATAGGTTCGCATAATGCTACGCATGCGAACCAATAAACCACAACCACCATGCACTTCAATAAAAATGTTGATAACATTAGCAATTTGCACAATAATTAACAACATTATCATAGCAAATGTGATGCAAAAATGATTGCTCATTTACCCTATTGCAAGAATTTGCCAGTAAGCCCCACCTACTCAATTAAATTCACTACCACAATATTAGAACATATGTACAGACCATGACCCATCTGTGTACCTGCTATAGCATAAATCTGATGTATCGTTCATGGGGTACGTTATGGCGTTTACATCATTTAGCACTTTCATATTAAACTATGCCCACCATGCATATTAATGACATCTGCTGATAACATTAGCATGACATGTACCCAATAACCAACAAAATTATTATGCCCAATATGACACAAAACGGACATACAAGTTGCTCATTTATCACTTTTTTTTCAAAATTTTCACTTCAAGCCCGTCCCACTTATTGATATGCATGATATCACCACCAAAAATATTAGGACATCTATAGACCATGGGCTATCTGAGTACCAAATATGACATGAATCCAGTTAACCATTCTTAAGATACCATGTTTACAAGCTCTTTTCAGCAAAATTATATTAAGCCACGCCCACTGTGCATATGAATGATATTCAACGTTTTTATATCATGAACATGTACACACTAGCTAATTACACCTACTGTAATATGAAATAAAACAGACATGATGTTGTTAAAATATGAACATTTCAAGATTTTTACATGAAGCCCCGTCTACTCATTAATATGCATGATGTCACTACCAAAACGAATCTGATCACAAATTTTCTAAATTATCACTGCAATACAGTTTATCTTGTGAAGGAGCAACTGAAATTAGTCAACTACATTTTGACTATTTTAAAAGTCTAGAATAATGTATTTGATTGAAGGATTGCAATTCATTTTAGTCAAGGACTTGTTCAACTTGTTTTCTGTTTTCATTCAATGTAATTTTCTTTTGGGGAACTTATTGCAGTTTCCAAGCTCAGATTACAAAAAAATAAAAGAAAATGAAAGAGATAACCCTAAATTTAGTTTAATGTCACTGGAAAAATAACAGCATGTTTAAAGATACCATACCACTTATGTTTTAGAATTGCAATGAATTACGGTAAGCTAAAGTTAAATCCATCCGAGCCATCAGGATTATAAAGCCAGTGATTATTCCCGGTTTCAAAGACATAAGCGGATGAGAGAACATGACTCCTCCTGGACGGGACGCCAGTCCATCGCAGATTAACTCCCCATCAGTGCTGGTACTCATTTTACAGCTGAGTGGACTAAAGCAAGTAGAGTACAATGTCTTGCTAAGGGCACAATGCAGCATTCACAACAGGAATCGAACCCGGTACCTTTTAAATACGGGCAGGACTCCTTAACTACTGAGCACCTCTTGAATTAAAGTAAAGTAAGTCTGAACTAAAAGAATCCTTCACATAACTTACAAGATGAGAACTTGTGCCAATAACCACTACTAAACCTGCACTTACTTCTGGTAGTGCTCTAATTCATAAAGGATATTAGGAGGATAGATGACTAAATATACATGATTGTTGAATCAATTCATATTGACAGTTAAGGTGGTAGTATGGGTAGAAGTCTATTTAGACAACAGTAATGTTTCTCAGACTAATATTGACATATGTGAACATAGTAGGAGAGACAATTAAAAAAAAATCATTAACTCATTAATATGCAAATTACTATGTGCATAAATTATGCAAATTAGTGGCAAGCTTGTAAAATTCATAACATTGGTTCTCTATATGCCATACTTACAAATAAGGTGTCAAATGAAAGCTCTTGATGTGGACTATGCAATAAACCAAACTTGTGTTATTCTGATTTATGTTGAAAATTTTATATCAATTTTACACCTTTTCTCAATATTTACCAAAACTAAATAGTGTGCATTACCTACATATATCTGTGGTTATAAGAGAAATCACCAAGATTTTGGTTCATTGCATTAGCCTATTTGTTTTAAGCAAACTGTGAAAATTTCATACAAATTGAAATCTTGGTTTTAAAAATATGGCGTTTTTCGTGACCAAAGTATGGTAAAAATTGATCTTCGAGAATTGCGCAATAAAAGTTACGAGAAATGCGCAAAATAATATATGACAAATATCGCACAACGTACACTCACCATAACAGTGATATAAACAAGTTTACAAGTAGTTTTTGAGTTGATATTATGTTATTTTGTTTTTTCAGTTTAGAAGCTTTAAAAACTCCCTGATTCATATGTCTTTCCTTCTTTTTCCTCACTGTTATCCTCAAAACCTTTCCTTTTGGAACGAAGTTGTTTCCTCCTTTTCTTTGTCTTGTCAGTTTTAGCGACAGCAGCCTTTTTGCCTTTCCCCACGTCCCTCTTTGCTGCAATGTCCAATGTAAAATAGCCAGGATCTACTCCCAATCTAGTCAACACTCTAGGTATACACTTGTTGCCCTCATTGAAGGCACAAACTGCTCCAGCTACAGCCAATTCTATAGATTTTGTTCCAACAAAAATTTCCTTTGGCGTTGCCATATCAGTGCATTGAAGCTTTAGTTTACTAAAAATAATCACTTTGTCAGTCAGTCAACAAGTGTGTAAAAACAGTAAATGAATGAAAGGTCAACGCTCATATAACCCTTGGCAATAGTCACATTAAATCAGGCGTTTCATTTAGATTCAATAGGTATATAATTTTATAGAAAAGTGGATGCTAAGTGTAGAAAAATAAAAAAACATTTTGTTGCCATGGCAACGGATGTTTTAGAGCTGAATTAAATTTGGCTTTTTAATTTAAAATGCTAATAAATGATATAAAGAAGGTGGGTATGTTAAAATTAGGTGTGGGATGTTAAAGAAGACATGTTAAAATAGCTAATAGATCATACTTCATTTTTTTTGAAAAATGTTGTGAAAAAAGACATTTCACCCAGACTACCACCTTAACTCATTATACTGCATCAGCCAAATATTTGATCAGCTGTGTCAACAATAAATATTATTATATGACTAAGACTAATGGGAATATGGGGAATAATTAAATATATGAGGTACTATATCTATTGCAGCACATAATACAGTATGTGTAAGCAAACTGCTGCATAAAATAGACAGTGGTGCCGCCAGGGAATTGATATTGGGGAGGCACAAACCTTTTCGGCATGGGGGCCCCTTGCAGTTTGCAAGTTTTAGATGCCCCAAAAAGACTCTGAATGTGTGCAATACACAGCTCTTTGAACTAAATTAGGATATTACAAACGATCTAATATACCAGCATATCATTTTACAATGATACAGACTGACAATGACCCTGCCCAATTAAAAAAGGTCCAAAATATGGGTTCAATATTGATTGAGGGGCACAAATCTTTTCTTCATGGGATCAAGAGATTCATTCACCTTAGCGCAGTGGGGATCCTGGGGGAGAAACCCCTGGGAAAACCTAACATTTTCCAAGTTTTAGATGGTTAAAAAGACTGAATGTGTGCAATTTACACAGCTTTTTCTTAGCATATAACTAACTCTCTAACTCTCTCTCTAACTCTCTCTCTAACTCTCTCTCTAACTCTCTCTCTCTAACTCTCTCTCTCTAACTCTCTCTCTCTAACTCTCTCTCTAATCATCCCTCTAAGTAGCTCTTTCTTTCTCTCTCTCTCCTTCCCTCCATCCTCCCTTCCTCCCCACTCGGGACCCCTTCACTTTTTTAATGCTGGCTACGCCGTTAGGTGCTGCTACCAGTGCCTCCAAAGTGTACTGTACTTTACTTCAAAATATGAATAGACAGTTCATTTTTCCAAGTTCTGATCTGATCCATTCAGTTTTATACTTTTAGTTGCACTTGCATATTCATTTTTTGTTTATCTTTATATGTACACCTAGAGAAAGTCTTTCATATCTTTATGTCAATCGTCTACCATGTCTCTTACCCCTTGGCTGAATACATGTAGGTGATTGAAGTATAACCATTGTCATGCTTGGCTCCTCTTTAATAATCATGACATCGATTGGACACCAATACCTAGAATGATATGTGGATCATCTACATGTACATATAATATAATTTCACTGTAGCATGCTTGAGATGTTGCTGTTACAATTTTATGTCACAGACAGCATATGCACACATACACACAAATTTCTTCAGTAAAGGTTCAATGTTCATTTAGTCTCTAGCATTAGAACCAAAAATCAAATATTGAGACATTTAATGACAAAAATTAAAGAAAGTAAAATTATTGAAATAGAATCAAATTATAATTAATGATGTAAAACAAGTAAAGTACAAGCATTGTGCTAAATATGCAAGGCAATTTATCGTGTTAATGTGGAGATAAATTAACACTAAAATTTGACCTTTCTGATTGCTCCAAATATTTGAAACACAAATACACTGACATGCCAATCAATATCCACCATAGTTCACTCAAATGTATCAGATACTGGTGAAGGGACTGGATTCCCTCTTTAAAACAAGCTATCTACTCTACGTTCATTAGTTTATCACAATTTAAAATTTGATTACTTAAAGACTACATAACTAAAAACAAAAGATAATGGTACATGATAAAAACGAACAGGAATAATTTAAGCCAATTAATACAATTATTAAAAGAAATCCTGAAATAACCAAATGAAAAAAACTAAAAACTAAAACTAGAGCAATAGTTTGATATACAAGAACAGGCGATAGTCTGTGGGGATGCTGTATCTGCTTTGGTTATTCTGTTAAAGAGGGAATCTCGTCTCTGTAAAATTAATGAAATTGTGATGTTCACATCTTTTACATCACATCCGATTTGCAGATCGTTTCTAATTATGTACGCATACTGTACGCATTGTGTGTATGTACAGTGTGCTAGTCACTTTCACTGTGGTTATTGATTGGTTGTTGGTATTTGTGTCTGACCAATCAGAAACATTAACTTTTGTTCTATATTACTGTCCATGTTAAAAGGGTATCTGGCCTTCAAAGAGCCCATGACATACTTTTCAAAACTTTGGCTAAATTTCATGAAAATATATTCATATGTGTTCCATGAGTACTGTTTGCTACATAGATTTCAAAACAAATATTTAAAATTACAAGAAATCTGTGATTTTAGTATAATTTTTTCGGCTTTGAAATATGAGAACTGAAAAGGGCTCCAAATTGGTCACATGATGTCATATAGGTTACACTATCATCCTTAGTCGATGAGAGCCTATGTGATATATCGTGTGTTTGTCTGATAAGTGATAGACAATTGGCTGAAGGAGGGAATGAAACTGAAAGCAGTAGTGATAGCTGTGATTTTGGCTTGTCCTGCTCATTTTCAAGTGCAGAGGGACAAGAAAGCAGTGATGTGGAGGATAATGTTGTAGCACCTGACAGTCCAGTTTTGCCATATCAATTTGAGCTAAGATCAATGCCAGTAGACTTAGGCCTACAGAGTGATGGGCAGCAACATAAAGAAGCTCCGGATGTTGACAGGAGATAGAGATTCGGCAATAACGAATGGTAAGTTGTTGGTGTAGGCTAAATAGCATTATCATAACATAACTGAAACTCGGATAAGAAAGATTTTGTTAGCCAAAATGCTTTTCTTCTATTTTATGCATTGCTACTGACTTAGGCCTCATGGCAAAGGCTACGTTTGTGAGATAATCACATAGCCTACAGTAGTAGGAGTCTAGGAGACTATGTCATGGTCATACATGCAATACTGAGTACCACTACATCCTTTGTAATGCTGTAGATATATCAATCCTAATGGAAGCAAGGGTCCAAGGAACCCGTCCTAGAGGAAGGCCTGTAAAACAATGGATACATTGCATCAGACAAGACCTTTCACAATGTTAGACACTTTTTGAGGCCTTGAAAATGAAAGTCCAGTCATTGTTTAAGTGAAATCACTCTTTACATATGATCATATACAAATCTGAAATTTGAAGTAAAAATACCCTTCCAAAATATGGTGACTGTTTGTTAGTCATTGTTTTTGTATGCGCCGTTTATGGCAGCAGTGCTTGATCTCGCTCCTGGTTTTTCTGATATTTTACCTCGTTTGTGGATCCTGCCAATGTTTAGATTTTAACTGTTGGTTTTGCATGTATTTTACGTCGTTTTAACCCGTTTGATCAATTTATGTGCTTTTGATATCATCATTTTCCAAGTTTTATTCTGGTGTTTTACTATTCTGATCTTACCATAGCTGTTATCTTATATACCGATTCTGCGAATAAACACACTGATCATTTAAGTTTGTATATCATACTCTCTACACAGCACTGCTAGTTTTACGCTCTACTGGGTTTTATGTACAGACCTCCATGGACTTAACTTTTGGACTATTGGATGTTACAATTGTGTGTTGTTAATCCTGTTATTACCATAGTTTTTAAGTACACCAAGAATTTTCTTCTGTATGTCAGGAACAGTGTCACTACAAATAAAATTAAACTTGATGATTCGTGCTGGCATCGCGTTCTTAACCTGGGTATTCGCAAACCTCCCAGGGGTCATAGAGCAGGCAAACTAATTTGTCGATTTAATGGTGTCATTCCTGTTGGGATTAGTGATAGACGTTCAAAAACATTTGGAAAGTCGCATCTATGCAATTACAATAACTTATTACCGATTGAAACAAGTAATCCGACATTCTCACACAAAACAATTCAAAATCTTGGCATCAAGTGTGGTGTATTTAATTCTCGCTCTATTTGTAATAAACCGATGGCTCTTCATGAACTTATTATTGATAAGCAGCTAGACATTTTGTTTATCACTGAAACCTGGCTAGAAGCAAACGGCCCTAATGGAACAATATTTAACGACCTTCTCCCAAGTGGATTTAATATATTTCATAAACCCAGACCTAGCAGACGTGGAGGAGGGGTTGCTATCTTATTTAGAGATAATTTTTAAATTTCTGAATGTGAGGACAATTTTTGTCATACTTCATATGAATCCATTGAATGTAAAATGCAAACCAACCACGGTTCTATGCACATGATTTGTATTTATCGCCCTCCATGCCTCTCCACTGTACAGTTCTTGAATGACATAGAAGATCGACTGTCCGAGCAACTCTTTTGTGCAAACGATATAATCGTCACTGGCGATGTTAACATTCACTTGGATCAAATTAATGAATCTTATTCTGCAAGGTTTATCGAGCTTTTGAACATGCTTAATATGAAACAACACGTATGCGCACCAACACATATTAATGGACACACCCTTGACATTGTTGCCAGTACTTGCCGCATTAAGTCAGACCTTTGCACTGACGTTCAGATATTAGACACTGGTGTTTCTGATCATCATCTTGTGACTTTCCATTTATCTAATTATTTTGCTACCCACAAGGGATGTCCAACAAAATTAATGAGGAAGTTACGCCAAATTGATATGCCAGTGTTCAATGCCGATTTATCGACAGCGTTAAGTGGGATTGATTACTCTTCTTTAAACTCTGCAGCTGTTTCAATTGACTGTGCTCTCCGATCAGTTTTGGACACACATGCTCCACTCAAATCTTTCAAAGCCCGAGCTCGCATGACTCCTTGGATCACGGAGGAAATACTTGCAGCTAGACGGACAAGGAGATCATTCAAGCCCGATATAAGCGCACTGCTTACAATTCACAAGCAGTTGTTCTCATGCCAAGTCAAAAAGGTTGCGGTTTAATTAAAAAGCCAAGCGAGCCTTTTACACTGACAAATTGTGCTTGTCTGATTCTTCCCAAAAAGATCTCTTTTCACTTTTCACAAAGCTGACAAAATCCGTTCACTCCAAGGTAATTCCTACCACGATACTTGAAGTTGACTTACCTGAGCATTTTGCTGATTACTTTCTAGACAAAATCTCTAAAATACGAATTGAGCTAGATAAACCAGGAACCATGTGCCAAAATACTCAACATCAAATTTCCAAAAGTAGTTCGTCCTTGTCTCAGCTATCACCAACTTCAATCGAAGAAATTAAGGAAGTGATCAAGTCGCGAACCATCAAGACCTGCAGTCTTGATCCTCTGCCTGAGAAATTGTTCAGTGATTCCATTAACAGCATCATACCTGCTCTAGTTGAAATGATCAATCTATCGTTCTTGAATGGATCATTTTCCACAAGTATGAAGCAGGCTATTATTACTCCACTTTTAAAGAAGTCCATCTTGGACAAAGAGTTACTAAAAAACTACAGACCAGTATCCAACCTATCGTTTGTTTCAAAACTGTTGGAGAGGATCGCGTCTCTTCGACTACATAAGTATTTTGCCGACAATGGAATTTATCCTCGCAATCAATCGGCATACAGATCTCATTACAGTGTAGAGAGTGCGCTGTTACACATCAGCGATAGTATACTACACTCCCTTGATTCTAAAAGAGGTGTTGTTATGGTTTTACTAGATATGTCCGCAGCATTCGACACTATAGATTATACTATTCTTCTTGATACGCTCAAATCATATTTTGGCATTTCTGGTAATGCTCTGAAGTGGATCCATTCTTATCTCACGCACTGAAGTTTCAAGGTTATCATTGATAAGCACCATTCTACTGTCAAGGATCTCCACTACGATGTACCTCAAGGAAGCGCGCTTGGTCCCTTTTTAAATACGGCTTATACTGCACCCTTAGCTGATCTTATTGAAAAATGTGGGCTTCACTATCATTTTTATGCTGATGATATACAGCTATGGTTGCCAGTAAATCTAGATGATAACGATGAAATTTTGTCTGTCACTAAAAGATTTGAAACCTGTATTCTAACCATATGTAATTGGATGACTAGCCACAAGTTCAAGCTCAATGCCGACAAATCTGAGTTACTTCTATTCCATCCAAAATCACGCCGGAAGCCAGTCCCTGATCTTAATCTATATATCGATGGCGTCACCATCTCAAAAAGCACTTCTGCCAGAAACTTAGGGGTTATATTCGATAGTTGTCTCTCATATAATGCCCACATGGCAACTGTTTGTAAAAATGCCTACTGGCATTTTATAACATTTTCTCAGTCAAGAAATACATACCGCTCTCAATGCTTGCCACTCTTGTTCATGCTTTTATTAGTTCGAGACTTGATTTTTGTAATAGCTTTTTTGTTGGTTTACCAAATTATCAAATTCAACGTCTCCAGAAAATTCAAAACCATGCTGCTCGTCTGCTTTTATCCTGCACGAAATTCGACCATATCACTCCAATTCTGTTTAACCTTCATTGGCTACCTATTCAGTTTAGAATAAAATTCAAAATTCTCATGTTCGCCCATAAATCTGTCTATAAATCCGGACCTTCTTACTTACATTTAAAAGTTTTTAACCTAATTCGTTTTACCAGACAGTCAACTGCTCCAACTCTTGTTTTACCAAAATTCAATTCTAAATCTGCTGGTCAAAGATCTTATTCTGTTGCTGCCTGTACCTTGTGGAATAATTTACCCATTCAATTACGTGCAATTCACTGTAACACTGTTTTTAAATCTCAACTGAAAACCCACCTTTTTAAATGTGCTTATAATCTTTAGTCTTTGTTTTATGTATTGATTCATTGTGTATACTTATTTTAGGTATTTCAGTAATTTGTACTTTTACTTTATTTGTTTTTACTTCATTTGTTTACATTTCTTATTCAGCATGTTCAACTTTTAATCTTTAGTTTAGCCTATGAATTATGTGTTGATTAATTGCGTATTTATATTTTAGGTATTTTGATTTTTTTTTGCTTTTAAATTTCTAGTTTTATACTTCATTTCTTTCATATATCTTATCATTTACTTTACTTACTGTTCCGCGCTCCTGACGATTTAGTTCAAAGGGGCGCGTTATAAATATATGTGTATTATTATTATTATTATTATTTATTAATTACTTATGTCGATGATTTTGTTTGAGGCTGCAAACAAACCGCTGTTTGAAGTCTCCCCCGATTTAGCACCTGAGGAGGATAGTTTTTTTAATAAGAATAAAAATCAACAAAATTTTGATGTTTTCCTATGCAGCCTACTAATGACCCCTATAGTTGCCGTTTCAAGTGTGGCCTATAGGAACTTCAAGCTGAACAGTGAAGAGAGAGTACATTTTATGAAGATTCTTAAAAAAGGATAAGAATTCCAGTACTAAAATTTAAATGTTTAAACTCGCATGTCAATTTAAAGCGTTAATATACACAGGATGAATGCGGAATACTTAGCGGGTGTAAAAAGTGATTGACTGATTTTCTACGGCATGATAAGAAAAACCAAGATGGGATCAATTCTTGACAATTTTCATGTTGATTTGCATCATTTTGTATGTTTTCATCTCATTAAAATGACTGTTGTAACTTATACACAAAAACAATAATACATAAAGACAAGTAGTACCCAAATAATGTATTTTTTTGGCAAAAGTAATCAAATTCAGACTAGCTTTTTTGGACCTAGATGAGCTGGAATGTTTTTTTATAAGTCGAATTATTATGGTGGGGATGTAAATAGTTCTGAATTTGATGATGATTTATTTTTGAGACAATTTTTCCAAACTTTTTGTGATTTTATTTTAAGCTGGCATCTATATTTTGGAGGTATTTCTGTTTCCACCCCTCCCACAAACTTGGGAAGTTTGGTTTCATTGTTTCAAAAAACAATATTTAGAAGTCTTTGCAATTTTAACTTGTCAAATATGCAAAGTCATACATCATATGATGTCATACAAGATTTGGGCAATTTTAGACCATTTCAATGTTTATTTATAGAAACTGAAAAATGCTATCATTCTTTTATAAACTATATCCCTTATTGGCAATGGTTTTCAATGAAAGTGGTATATATCTCTATAAAATTTTCCATATTTTGTGTTCAATCAATAACATAGAGCATGTCATTAGCTCTTTAAACTTGTTTTCACCAAAACTCTTTCTTTATAGACCTTTACGAATTTGAAAACTAGTTAATGTCAACGGGGGCGAAATCCAAATGCCCATAAATGGACTAATTGTATACTTGGGGAATCTTATCGACCAATGAAACACTGTGGGATTCTTGGCCTTTTGCACAATTCATGCATATGAAAAAATTGAATACTCATCATAATATCATTATTAAGATAAATATTAACATAAAATGGAGAAAAAAAAATTGGTACAATTAAACAAAAATTTGGTAAAATTATTGGAAATTTTGGTAAAATTAGACATGATTCCTTAAAAATTGACAAAATGTCCCATAAATGAAGGAAATTTCCCAAAAATTGAAGAAAATCTCCCAAAAAATGGGCAAAATTTCCACAAAAATAAAGAAGGAAATTTCTCGATTAGCAGCAATGTTTCATGGAAACTTAATTTACCAGTGCAATTTTTCTACTTGTTACCGGGACCCTAAGGTCACCCTCCTAAGCCCCTGGGGTAATGCCGTCACTTGGCTAATCTTACATAAGGCCCGTAGTCAGATGTCAATGGGAAAACATGTACAATTCAGTAGGGATGGGCCCCTCCAGCTGATAAATCAAGCAATGTTAGATTTGCAATTATTAGAACAGCAATGCAATATTTGCCAAGTTTTGTAACATACAGGATTTGTTTGCAGGGAGTCATCCAGCACTATAATTTAATATCAGCAGCTTACATTTGTGAATAGGCTATGGTGCTCTGAAATGTTTGGTTTGGTTTTGTTTCTTGATGTTTAACAGCACTGCGACAGTCAGAGTCAAATGTGCCAAGAGGGTGTTAAAAAATTAAGGTGTTAGAATTAGGGTAGAATGGAGATGGAGAATTAAGAGGGAGAAAAGGGGGAAAATAGGGTGAATTTGGAAAAAATTAAGGTCAAAAGAAAGAGTGTGTAAGGGTTAGTTGTAGAAGGAAGAGAAAGGAAAATTAGATATGGTGGAAAAGGTTGTTGTTGCAGAGGAAGTTGATAATGTTGGATTTAAAGATTGTTTTTGATTAGATCCAAGATTGAGGTGGGTGAAGAGAGAAGAGACCTGAAATTCAGGTATAGGGGACAGGTCAAGAGGATATGCATAATGGAGAGTACGGTGTTGCGAGTGTCCAGAGAGGGGAGGGGAGCCTGAAAGGAGATGGGAGTGGGTGAGAGAGGAGTGACCGAGGTGGATGAGGGTGACAACGATGTCTTTCCTGCAATTGCGACTGTGCAGGGGGGTGTTGGTCCTAACTTTAGGTTTGATGGTGTGAAGTTTGTAACTGGTTTCGTGATTCCAGCAGTCTTGCCAGGTTTTACTGATGTAATTGGAGATGGAGAGACGGAGGTCTGAGTGCGGAATTGGAAAAGGAGAAATATTATTTGACAGAACTTTTTTGGCCGCTCTCTCGTTGCCAGAAATGCAGAAAAAGATAATTTTCTTCCTTTAGGAGGAGAGAGCGTGAAGTTTGTTGAGGATTTGTAGAATGAGAAGGTTGGGCCAGAGCATATTGAGTGAGTATAAATTTGGAGTCAGAGAAGATGACAAAACAGGGGTGGAAGGAAAGTTCTATGAGGTTCAAGGACAGAGTTGCTTCAGCAGAGTAGACAGAGGTTCCTTTGGGCAGCCTTGAGGAGAGGGTGCAGCCAGGACGTGACAGCGGCTGCAGAGGAGCTTTCCCGTGTGGAGCCATCGGTGAAGAGGGAGGAGTAGTTATGGAAATGTCTACTAGTCGGCAGTATTTGGAGTGCTGGAATGTGGAGAAAGAGCTTTCGTAGAGGAGGAAAGACCAAGGTATACCTTGGGGGAAGGGAGGGGAAGGGGGGTGAATAGTCCAGGTGGGTGTGGGTGGGATGATGTGTCTGGCAATCGAGAAAATGTTCTTGGCTTTGGGGAAGTGGTGGTGCATCCGGATCCCGAAAAGTGGGGGAATGAGTTTGTTGAGATTAACGAGGTTGGCGAAGGAGGGGGAGCGGATGGAATGGAAGCAAGGGTTCTGCGAATCGGTGTTACGGGGAGCAAAAAGAGAGGCCAGCCTTCATGCAACTAAGGTCGAAGGGGAGTTCGTTGGCCTCTGTGTGGAGACTGGTGATGGGAGAAGTGTGAGTGGCGCCAAGGCAAAGCCTTAGGGCAGTGTTTTCAGTGACCTCCAGGTATTTCAAGTAAAGATTGCAAGCGGAGGCGTAGATGGAGTTGCCATAGTCCAGCCTGGATCTGAGGAGAGAGTGGTATAAGGTGAGCAGGGTGAAATGATTGGCTCCACAGTCAGTGTTGGAGAGGACCTTGAGGAGATTTGATGATTTTGTGACAGTTGGTTTTAGGGTGTTGATGTGGGGGGTAATAGGGTTTGGAATCGAGTAATTCCGAGGAAGCAAGAACTGTCTTTACTGGCCTGGATTATGGAATCTTTGAGGCGGAGGAAAAAGGATTTTTGTTGTTGAAATGGATGTGAACAGTTTTTTCTTTTAAGAAGCTGAAATTGTTGTAGTCGCTCCAGTGAGCCGGGCTGTTCAAGCAGCGTTGAAGATTATTTTGGAGAGTATGGAAGCATGTGAAGGATGAGTAGATAGTGAAATTGTCGACATAGAGGGAGCATTTGATGAGTTTTGGTGAAGCTGTTAATTTTGAGGATAAAGAGGGTGGGGGAGAGGATGTTGCCTTTGGGGACACCCACTTGTTGGTTGGGTGTACCTTTGGGAGTAAGTGTTTCCGATGCGTACTCTGAAGTGGCGGAAATGGAGAAAATTTTAGATGAAGGAGAGAGGGGGCCTCTGAGTCGGGAGGAGTGAAGGTCCCTCAGGACACCATACTGCCAAGTGGTGTCGAAAGCCTTTTCGAGGTCAAAGAAGATAGAGATGGCATGATGATTTCTGACAATGGCTTCACGGATGTAGGTGTCAAGTTGGAGGACGTGGTCCAGGCAGTTCCCTTTTTTCCTGAAACCAATTTGAGTGGGGAGGATGGAGTTCTTCTCAAGTACCAGCAGAGCCTGTTGTTGACCATACGTTCCATGATCTTGCAGAGGCAGAAAGCAAGAGCTATGGGCCAGTAGTTATTAGAGTTGGACCTGTCTTTGTTAGGCTTGGGGATGAGGGTGATGATGGCCCTCTCCAGGTGTTGGGAAAAGAGTTTGAGGACCATAGGTAATTGTAAATTTGATGGAGGATGTCTAGGAATTTCTGGGGAGGTTTTTGAGTAGATTGTAGTGGATGCCACCTGAGCCTTAAGAGGGTGGAGGAGAGCTCTGAGTAGGTGAACGGAAATGTAACCTCTAAAATCTTCTTTTTATTTAGGATACAGCCCTTAATTGTTTGGTGCAATGTGACACCATGAGTTGCCACTTTAGACGGATGCATAATTTAAGAAAAACAATTTCAGGGAGACATTCGTTCTTGTATTTTTCATGATATTTCTACAAAGAGAATATTATTCAAGTAGAGGTCTACATTTTTATAAAATATTTCAATTTTTTTAACAATAATATGGTCATTATTTTGTCAGTTTTCAAATGCAAGTTGCCTATTCCACAATTTCTTTACTCTTCTGAAGCTTATCAAATGACACTTAATAAATAATACTACATTAATTGGACAGATTGTATTTCAAAATAAGCTGATCTTTTTTCTAGTACACATACTGTATATAGCTCATTTTGAACTAAAACAAAACTGCCACCTTTCATAAAACATTAATGAGTACAACATTGTCCAGATCTTTTTAACCTTTAAATGTTTTATTATACTGTAATTGGAAACTTCTACAATGCATTTTCTAAATTAACTTCCCTGAAAATTTCAAACAAAACAGCTAAAACAAAAGTAACTTACCAACAATAGTGTTGTAATTTCTGTTAATAAACTGACGATTGTCTAGATCAATGTGTGATACACAAGATGCTTCTATACTCTGACAGACGTTGAAATTTATTTTATTGACGAAATACTCAAATTAAGTGATTCATTGTGACTTTATATCATAATTAGATATAAATAACCAATGACTTGAATTGAACCTTTTATTTTTTGTAGATTCTCCCACACAGTACAAATCAAGATGCTTTTTCTGCACAAGTTACCAAAGCGTCACAAAGCTCTCTAAATATAGTGCATGAATAACCCTCAACCTGGACTACATGAACCCTCACATTCAGGATCTATTATCTGCTGCAACTGAGGCAAAGATCTCCACAACTGTAAGTTGAGCAGTGCTGTAGGGTTCTGAGTGCTGATTGTACTTGATCAAAGCAACTCCCTGATCAAAGGGTTTCTTTTCTCAAGCTCCACCCAAAACTGACACTTTCTGGTCAGTGTTTCCTGTAAATAAATCTTCACTTGCTGGTTAGACACAAAGACATGCAAGTCAATATTATAGCTAGAAAGTTTAGATAAGTTTCCAACTTAAGCTCTACAAATACATAAAAAGAAGAAGGATCAAACTAAGAAATAAACAGCAGTTACGAGCCCATTGTTGGCTAATAACTGGCAAGTCCAAACAATTTAAAGAATAATGGGCGAGGCGAAGCCGAGACCATTATTGTTTTAGTTATTTGGACGAGCCAGGTTAATAGCCAACAATGGGCGATCAAGTGTAGTATATATCTATTCTATCACCAAATATGATAGAAATCTTTAAAAAGTGAAGAAAATCTGATAAAATTTAGCTGAAGAAACACGCAAAATTACATATACTAAGTGCCACACACAGCAATCCAGCTTATTTGCATAAGATGACACGAAGAATGATTGATGGTTTCTAGGTTTGGTTTGGTCATGTTTAACGGCACTGTGACAGTCAAGAGTCAAATGTGCCATGTTAATAAATAATGGTGCAAGAGTTAGGATAGTGAGGAGATGGAAGGTTTGTAAGGGAGATAAAGGGGAAATGCTGAATGTGGGAGAAAATTTAAGCAAAAAGAAAGGGGTGTATAAGGTTAGGTGTAGAAAAGGAGGAGGGGAGGGGATTATATGTGGTGAAAGAGGTTGCTGTTGCTGAGGAAGTTGATGATGTTCGAGGAAGAATTGTTTCCAAATAGGTCCAAGATCGAGGAAAGAGAAGAAAATATGCTTGATGGAGAGATCGATGTTGCAAGTGGGGCAAAGAGGGGCAGGGGAGCCGGATAAGAGATGGGAGTGAGATAAAGAGGAGTGGCCGAGGCAGATGACAACAATGTCTTCCCGGCGGTTGCGACTATGCAGAGGAGTGTTGGTCCCAACTGGGTTTGATGGTGTAAAGTTTATTACTGGTTTCTAGTTCACCAATTTGGAATTTTATTGAACGAACAAAATTTCATATCGTTAATACCTCGCAAATATTTTCCTTTCATATGTTATAAACACAATCTTACTTCTTTTGTATTTAGAAAGCAGTATTTCAGAAAATGGTTTTCAGTGGTTAATCAGCATGGAAAAAAATCTCATCTATATCTTTGGCAAGATGACCAAAATAAATGTAAACAACAAGGTCAAAAGGCAATTTGGAGTAAACAACTCGTAGGCCACTCTGACTGTCAGATAGAGGGTTTCACACAATATGAAGTCTGGATAATAATGGTAATTCAGTCAGGGCAAGCCTAGTTGTAAATAGAACTTACATAGAATTGGCAGAAACTTTGTGCAGTTGTGAGGTCAAAATCTAGATTAGCGTTAGGCCAAGAAACATGCCCAAACACGCAGTGTTAAAATCCTAATAATCTTACGTTATTTATGAGTAATTTTAACAACAATTTATTGTGTTATTGTGTGCAGTTCTGTAGTAGGTTGGAAAATTCAGCTGAGGCTCGCGCGACAAATAAATTGATAACTACGACAGAGGATTATGCTTGGAATAAAACGTAAAACAGACAAGTTTCATAAGGTGTTTAGTGATGTTACAGAAACTACTTTGGTGTAAGTTCAAGTTATGCCTATGGCCCACCTGATAAAGTGATATTTTCATTATTTAGTTTTTTTTGGTTAATTTAATTTTGGCTTAATCAGGTTTGTCAGCAAGAAATTCGTTGCCGCTGAAAATATAAATTGAGTATTTTTGGCATTATCTTTTTTTGTACGTACAATTGATAGAAGGGTTAATCCATGGATAATTCACGGTTGCCATGATAAATGTTACCCTACATTAGAAACTGTCAATCTAATGAATATACAACTGCATGGTTATTGATTGGGAGGGCAATCATTGGTTAATTTTTCCATCTATTGTCCATCCGTTGCAGTTAGTTCCAGCCTTGCGAAATGTCGCTTATTCTCTTCTGTGCGTATTCTGCCCACTAGGATTTATGAATATATAATGAGCTGAAGAAGTTCAACGAATAATCACCCATTTCGTAGAGTAGCAAGATCCATTTTGAAAGATATCGTATGAATTACAACGTGATTGGTCAGTTGCGATCATGTGATATTGTTTACATCAGTACGTATCGTGCACTCGTAACGAAATGAATACTGCAGGCCTACTATAAAGATGTGCACAAAATGGTACGAGATATATGACAATAAAATCACATTTTATTCACTTCGATATGTCATTTTCAAACGAAATAACAAAGTAACATACACTTCAGATATCATAGATATACTGTATACAGTACGAATTTCAGTTTGTAATGAATGATATCAAGTGACAAAAATGTGCACTATGATGAGCATGTTGTCTGCAGTGTATGATGGTCACTACGTAATTTGCTAGTTTACCTGACTTCCTACAGTACAGAAGGGTGCTACTCAGTAGTTCAGTATAGAGTTATATTACATTTACTAATATTTCCATTGTATTAATATACTAAATAACAAGTGTATTGATTTCTCTTATTTTCTTTGTGATTTTTCAAAAAACACAATTTCCTTTTGATACTAAAAAGGTTCAACCATAGATGTTGAGGTAATGTTGAAGGGTGATATTGTATCAGGGTATTTGCAAAAATTGTACAAATTAAAGTGAATCTAGTAGGTAATTGCAGCTAACTGGTCATAAACCATTGACCACCAATGATCTAAAAACTCAAATCACTGTATAAGAAATGCCCATTTAATAAAGATTGTTTATGCTAAAAACCAGTATCCATTGTATAAAGATGTCAAATATTTCAATAGTTGTGTATTATATATATATTTCACATTTTGAAATGCTTCATTGTTACGATGCCTGAAATGAAACACGGCAAAGAATGAATGCCTCTGCTGTATGTTCAGAAATTATCAACCTCCTAGTACTC
This sequence comes from Chiridota heheva, assembly GCA_020152595.1. Classification (NCBI taxonomy): domain Eukaryota; kingdom Metazoa; phylum Echinodermata; class Holothuroidea; order Apodida; family Chiridotidae; genus Chiridota; species Chiridota heheva. The sequence goes on from JAIGNY010003771.1 coordinate 559,654, forward strand.
AGATAAGTAAGTTGAGTCTACATTCCTAACGTTAATGACAAATTCAATTTCCTAACAGATACCTATCAGAATAAAAATTACAAGAGAAATCCACTGTATTTTATTAAAAGTCTATTTCTAACAGATTAAGAAATCTGGTAATGTTTCTTTTTATCCCCTTAAAATTAAGTGCATGATGATAAGAAGTGATTGACTTTCAAGAAACCAAATAAAAAGGCTAAGTCCCACCAAAAAAGTCACACATTTTTGTCGATGCAAATTGGTATTTTGACTTGATACAAACTGTGCTGCTCAAAAACTATAAAAGTGAAGCTAGTAACAGTAAGTCTCACCTGCCAGATATTTTTTATTTTCTCATTTTGCAATTAGTAACAATGTATTTTTTACAAGTAACAGATTAGAAAAAGTGTTCCCACACCCACTTTGATTTAAGATATTATATTTGAGATTTTATAGATACAAATATTTTCATTCTTATGCTTATAAGCTAATTAGTATGCACACACAACCCCCCAATCATGCTCAACTAAAAAGTACCAATGTCCCCAACCCCTGTACTAAGTTACATGAATGTACACCTTTTATAACCGAAGTTATGATCTCAGGTTAAACATTTTGTACGGAAGTCTATGGTTATGCAAATAACCGGATTAATATGCACACTACACCTCACCATTTAAGTGTAGACTATGCTCTTCACATATATGATCATTTGTGCAAAAAATCCCCACATCCACTTTAATTTCAGAAATATCATAGATAGAAATTTGTATTGTTATGCAAATAAGCTAATTAGTATGCACACAACCCCCAACCCCCCACCCCCATCATGCTCATTTGAACATTACCCATGTCCTCTACCCATGTGCCAAGTTACATGAATGTGCACCATTCATAACTTAAGTTATGAGCTCATGTTAAACATTTTGTACAAAAGTCTATTGTTATACAAATAACCTAATAAATAAATATGCACACTAAACCTCACCATTATGTGCAAACAATGCTCTTCACATATACGATCATTTGTGCAAACAAAATCCCCACATCCACTTTAATTTAAGAGATATCATAGGTACAAATGTTTTCATTGTTATGCAAATAAGCTAATTAGTATGCACACACAACCCCCTAATCATGCTCATTTGAACAGTACCCATGTCCTCTACCCCTGTGCCAACTTACATGAATGTGCATCATTCAAAACTTAAGTTATGAGCTTATGCTAAACATTTGTACGATGACCACAACGATGACAATATGATCCCTATGTCTCTTCATCCTGCTTCGCAGGCGAGACAAAAAAGCCTACTCCTTTTATCTCCAGATACAATTTCTAAACACAAAAAGTCTTAACAGAATGTTACTTACCAGATGTACTAAATGCAGGTCTAATTTTCCTCTTACCCAAAAACAAAATCATGGATTTAGAAATGACAGAGATATCACATCTCTTCAGGCACGTACCCCACCTCCCTGGCTGAATGTTAATTTTTGGGGGGGTGTCTTTTTAATCTATTGTAAAGGTTATGCTTCTGAGTTTGTCTGCTTTATGTACTTCAAAAATCCGGTTAAATACTGCATGTGACAATATAGCTCTTATGACCACATGATACAACTGGAATTCGCACCCTTGCACAATACAAGCAGTGGGTATTCAGATGGCAAAGGGAGTTCTCAGGACAAATCCCCCACTGACCATGTGTCTACAGTAAAAGAATGTGACATGGATATTTTCCCCTGCATCCATGCATTATTAAACATTGCTGCTGTTTTACCAATAAGAACTGCAACACCTGAAAGATAATTTTCATCATTGCAACTGCTGAAAAGGACAAGTGAAAGACGTTTCCGGTCTAGACTTGATGTACATCCATGCTGGCGAGAAAATTCTTCTTTTGCTTTAAACTGCTCCATATCATAAAAAAAATTCCTCTCTCTTTGTTTTGCTGTAGGCCTACCTTCAAATTGATTGACGTAGATGACTGACACCCACAGGTTTTCATAAAGAAAAAATATATAAAAATATAACAAATACGAAAAATATGAAATATGAAATGTTTTCTTCTTCTGGTGTTAAATGCCTATAATTCAACATTTAGAAAAGTCCCAAAAGAAAATATCAGCAAATATTCTATCACTTCCGTGGCTGAAAAAAATTGCCTTGAAAGTTTATCAATTCTGGCTCTCATTCCCCCAATTCAGTCCCATTTCATCCGACTGAATATCTTTTCCCTACTGATCAAGGAGAATCTCATTTGGTCTGGTCATCTCAGGCAGGGGTTCCCCAAAAAATAAATAACTAGGGCCGAATTTGTACAGACACAAATTGTTTTATAAAATGGATTTCCATGAACTGATTTTAGTGTGTATTTGACATGACGTTTAGGCAATTTCCTATGACCAAAAGCACAAAATATGCAGGGCTTCCGGGGACTTTGCTCCCTGGTCGTTTAGGCTGGCCCCTGGATCCCACGCCGTTTGGCGCATGCAAAGCATGTGCAGTACACATTTCTAACAACAAACATTTCTTTATACAACTTGGCTCCCTCCCTTTCAAATTCCTGGCTACGTGCCTGCATCTCTTTCTTATTATGTTTAAAGAAATTGTTCATAAAATCACCGCCACTAGAATGTGACTAAATTTTGATTTGATAATACTCTTTTTTTGCCTTCTGAACCTTAAAAACTCCAAAATTTGTATATTTGTATTTGTCGGCATTTGCCGATGTGATTAAACTTCATATTTTTTTTGCCTCTTAAACCTCAACCAAGATGTATTTTCAGTCAGTCAGTAGGACAGTATTATTGCTTAAATTCACAAGTTTCTTCAAAATGAATTATTCTTATACTTAAGTGAACTTTTCAAAATATTTCTTCTACATGAGAATTTCGCCGTAGCACTTAATTTAACGTTTTCTCTAAGAAATTAATGGAGCCGTCACGTGAGTTTCATGCGAGAAATCAGAACAACCATCCATGTATGCCTGGTACATACATGTACATTACAGTCATAACTTGGGCCTAGTGTGTATTGCGTTAACTTAAATTATATAACATTAGGCCAGTTTACAAATCCTGCCGATCTCAAAGTTATAGCCTACTGCTGTTAGGAACGTATTAATTTAGCCTCAAATAGTGGAGAAAATGTAATAAATAATGTTTGAAAATGATTTATATTCCAAAACTGAGAAGTACATGTATTTACAATAGGCCCTAGCAGTTGCAAAGTGAAACTAATGTGCACCAATCTCGCTGTAACACTGTATCAGGTCTCTCAGCATAACAATAGGTACATTTCTGGCATGGGCCCATGATAGCAAGGTCAAGAGGTAATCAATGCATTCGGTGAGATAAGAAGCTTACACGCTTCTACACGTTAAGCTGCGTTATATAATCCAATTATGTTGGGCGACTTACGCGTTAGTCTACTTTAGTCTGCAACATTAAGCAGACTAAAGTGTAATCTTTTCCAGTCACCTCGTTGAGGAAAGCTGACTCGAAAGTTGGTTAACGTTGACTAACGAAGAACAAAGTTAAATTCCACGTTTTCTATGTCCACATTATTAGTCGGTAATTGTACTGTACTGAATGAAAAATCTGATCATTTGCGTAATGTTATCAACAAAACAGACAGATAGGGATCATGATACAAACAAAGTCACTGCATGTCATGCTCCTTCAATTGTGTAAACTCAAGAGGCCTGGGAACTGCTTATACTCCTGATAACTTACTCAATCAAGCTCTTTCCTTTCATAACTCATCATTCCATCATTTTGACAAAGCGGCATAAAGGTAACCATGGGTAATTGTTACTTTAATCTATGATACACAATTACTATTGTGAGATAGAGGAAATAGCATTATATATGTAATCAATTATCAGTGAAATAAATATCGAGATTCTGAAATATGATAATTGATTGTACTTTTATGGGAGATTTTCTGTGCTAGAGTGTAAAGATTAATGCAATTATGAAATAAATCAAGGATAGTAAAAGTACAGAGACAAACTGAAATCAACACAAGTATGTTATATGTTATCTGTAAATTTCCAAAATACTGTACATAGATAAATAAAATCTCTCATAAACATTCACAGGATTCTAAATGTTAGCATGATTCTAAAAATGTTTTACAGCAATCTTACAGAAATGCTCCATCAAAAAGTGAGGACATTTTCTTTGCAAATTTATGCAGATAAACAGAAAGGCAACCCTCTCTTTGTCAGTTCTTCAGTCAATTCAAATAAAAGTTTAAGTCTTGATGGAAAAAGACACAAATGTTGAGAACTTGGGCAGTGATTTGGTGGTATTGAGAGATATGCAATGTTGTTGTATGCAAGAAGAGTATGAATTTATTTAATGACCCTAGAATAATATGCACTCGCTCAACCAATAACTCATATGGCTTGCTTACTCAAATTCATTACCCACATGTTCAAATCAGATTTTCAAGTAGTAGCTCAGAAAACTTACTGCAACACAGGGGCACAGCTAGCTGGATGTGGGGGTCAGGGGTCACCGCTCAACAGGCTGTCTATCCCTCTAGTTGGTAAACAACTTGTACAGCTTGCTTACTCAAATTTATTACCCACATGTTTATATCAGAATTTCAAGTAGTATCTCAGAAAACATTGCAACACAGGGGCACAGCTAGCTGGATGTGGGGGTCACATTGCAACACAGGGGCACAGCTAGCTGGATGTGGGGGTCACCACTCAACAGGCTGTCTATCCCTCTAGTTGGTAAACAACTTATACAAGTAGTATCTCAGAAAATATTGCAACACAGGGACACAGCTATAGCTGGATGTGTGGCGGGAGGTGGAGGTGAGGGGGGAGTCACCACTCACCAGGCTGTCTATCCCTCTAGTTGGTAAATGATTTATAGAGTTTGTTTACTCAAATGTATTACCAACATGTTCAAATCAGAATTTCAAGTAGTACAGTATCTCCGAAAATACTGGAACACAGGGGCACAGCTAGCTGGATTCACTTTCATTTTCCAAAGATTACTCACAATCCTACATTTGTGCATCAATATATATATTTACTGTAGGTGGGCAACTAAATGATCATAGAAAATTTGTCCCTCAGAGGGAAAACATGAAATATTGCATAAGTAATGCATTTCAATCATATGAACACTTTTTCCACTCCCTTTATGTGAGCACTTCGATATGTGAGGTGTGTATATATATAAATATATAAATATATATAAATATATAAAAATATATATATATATATATATATACATATATGTATATATATAAATATATAAATATATATATATATACATATATATATATATATAAATATATAAATATATATAAATATATATATATATATATATATATGTATATATATATATATATATATATATATATATATATATATACATATATGTATATACATATATATGTAAATATATATATATATATATATATATATATATATATATATATATACATATATATGTATATATATATATATATATATATATATATATATGTATATATATATATATATATATGTATATATATATATATACATATATACATATATATGTATATATATATATATATATATATATATATATATGTATATATATATATATGTATATATATATATATACATATATATATATATATATATATATATATATATATATATATATATATATATATATATATATATATATATATATATATATATATATATATATATATATATATATATATATATATATATATATATATATATATATATATATATATATATATATATATATATATATATATATATATATATATATATATATATATATATATATATATATATATATATATAAATATATATATATATATATATACATATATATATATATATCATATATGTGCCACCAGAGTAAATGCCTTTTATGAATTATTTTTGTAGTGCAGGTGTCTTTTTTCTTTTTTTTCAGTTAATTTTTTCTTTTTATAAGGTTAAAACTTTTTTTCATCATTTTCGCAGCGCAGGTCCCAAAAATACGGTTTTATTCTGTTAATGTTGTACTGCTGGTCTATTTTTACAATATTTTCGTTGAATACTTATACTGCAGGTATTAAAATTGACTTCTTTCATACTGCAGGTATCAAAATTGTATAATTTCATACTGCAACTACCAAAAATTGGTCAAACTGCGGGTATATTTTTTGGTTGGTGGGCTGCACACCCCTACCACTTTTAGTATAAAGTACCCCCAGGTTTTATGTATGTTCACTAAGTCTGTTTTTATAGAGACAGTAAAAAAAACATCCGAAGCTCGAAGCTCAATGTTGCGAGAATGGTTGGCACTACAGGCTTCAGTTTGTGTGGTGCCTTTGGACGTGTTGAATAATACCTGTTTGTTTCAGCTTTAAAACGGAATATATTGAAGGAGACATGTCTAATACAATCATTATTTCATAGGATGGAGAATAAAAATCTAAAGCAACTGCCAACAACAGCAAGCCAAAATCTTATTCCTATCTCAAGTTATTCATGTTTGAAATCAACGCATGGGGGCTGCCATTTTTGTTCAATTCAGTATTGAAATATTGTGAATGACATGATTTCCCCAATAGGGACATAAAAGAGTGAGAACCCGCTACTTATGAATTTACTCCATTTAGCCCAAAAGGTTTGACCCCTTAAAATCATTTAGACCATCAATGTTATTCAAAAAAAGTTTGTCAGCCTAACCCCACTAATGGTTGGGTTTGGCAACCACACCATCTCTAAAAATGCCCCCTGGTGGTTTCATTTTACCCAATCTTGCCCATTGACCAAACTTTGACCACGGCCATCATAGTTTGAGTTGGAAAATGGTAATATTATCAATGGCATCATTAAAAATTAAGTAAACCAACTTGCATAAAACTCAAACAACATAAACGAAAACATCAACTTGGTCAAAGGCAAAACGAAATGATCTTTAAACTCAATTCTTTGTATAATATCCATGCACCTTTTGAAATTGAAATCATACAAAAGACAAAAATCTTTGAACGATGGAACTTAATGATAAGTTGCAAGCTTGAAATATTGAACATTCAACGTGCACAATTTGAACAAAATCACACACTTACAACACAAATACTTTCTACAATTGTACAACATTTAAAACTTACATGTAAAGATACAAAACTCTTATTAATGAACTAAAAATAATCACAAAAATTACTCCTCATCCCTAGGACCAGTGTGATTCTTTTCAGAGGGAGGCGGGGTTAGGGAGGTAAAATACAAGTTTGTACTTTGCCAGCCCTCTAACAAAAAGAGTTAAATCCTTTGGGAAAAATTTGATAATGTTATGAAAGCAGGAGGGAGACCACTAGATTTTTGGTGATTGAGGGGGAAAGTAATACTGATGGAAAATATTAAAGATCTTGCTTCCCTTATGCCAGCCCAGGTCACCTTCCCATCAAACATTTGAAGAAAGTCTGCTGGAAATAAAATGTCTGCATTTGATTTTGATGTCAGTTGCTTAACTTTATATAATTTAGGGAGAGAATAGACATGATCCCATCAAGGGGAAAGCTAATCATTCGTATTTTACTTCCCCCCCCCCTCCCCCCCCCTCCCCCCTCCCTCAGGGATTGCGTTATAATTTTTTCCTGGCGTATTTGGTTACGACAAGCCCTTGAAGCTCGGCGTATTTTGTAAATTTGCCGTCGTATGTACAGGCCTTTGCATAATGTACAGGGCATTGCGCGTTAGTGAAGCATTGCAGGGTAATTGTTAATGCACACGCTTGTGTAGGCCTGCCTCGCTAAAGTGAATGAAAATTGCACTTAAAATACCGAAAACAATAAAAAAAACGGACTATTATTATCATAAAAAATATTAAGGAAAAGTTCATACCCAATCCTTGTATAATGTTTATTGTTAAATCAAGAAATTTGGGTTAACAATCCCAAAATAAACTAGAAAATACTTATGTTTATGGTATCCAAACTTTCATAAGGTTTTAGTGAACTTTGACCAATTGTCAACGATAATATACTACTCAGATCTTACACCCGCCTACTTCCTTACCGTATAGTAACTTGACTTGCAGATTGTGATCAATTCACAGATACACGATCAACACAATACAGGAGGAAAGTAGAATCCTAGCTAATAATAGCGTTGACAATTGACAGCCTGCACTAAAAACAACATGAAAACTTTCAAGTACCCTGTAGAGTGTATGTACATCATGCATAGGGTCTATGTATTAGCCTATGTGTTTATGACAGCACTACGGGCATGTTGAATCATTCGGCCGTTAGTCTCGCAGTTGTGTCATTTTTCTTTTATTTATGAGTAATTCAAAATCATTTTTGTGTGAAATAAAACTTTGAATCGCACCACAGAGGTAAGATGTTCATGATTTTCATTTATGTTAATGAAAAACTCTAGCGTAAAATTCCACATGCTATATCTAAATCTTACAACGCAGGTACAACCCGTGTCGTAAGAAATTTCAGCCATGGTGTAATATATGACAAATTTGTTGTTAACGCAATCTCTGTTCCCCCTCCCCCAATTGCCAGTCAAAAATCGTCCGAAAAACCTCATTTTGTACAACTAAAAATTGCCTACTGCTGCTCTTGTTTGCCAACAAAAGACATCCTGTGGGATTTCAGCTTGTTAATGGTATTAAATATGGTAAAGAAATTATATTTATATCTAAATTTAACAAATTTACACACACACACACACACACACAAAGTTTCCAATGGCCATTTTTTGTGATTTTGTGGATTTTTAGATCTAAATCTATAACTGTTTAGCTGTATGTATTAATACCATTAATAAGCATACATCCTAAAAGTATGGTGTATAGAGTAACAGAATTTTAAATATCAGAGCAATAGATTGAATATTTTACTTTTAAAAACATTTTTATATGTCATTTTGTGACACTACGTATAATAATGTTCAACATGACCAATTTGGGGATTTTCTGAAATTTATATATATAAATATAACTTTTTATTTATATGTAATACTATTAATAAGTATATATCCTACAACTATGGTGTATGCGGAGTAACAGTATCTCAAACATCAAACAAATTTTACTTTTAAAAGAATTTCAATAAGTCATTTTGTGACGCAAGTATAAAAAATGTTCAAAATGGTAAATTTGTGTGTTTTTGTAGAATTTCATACAAAATATAAGTTTTTAATTATGTGTAACACCATTTATAAGCTTTTATTTTAAAATTATGGTTTATAGGGTAACAGTATCCCAAATATCAGAGCTCTACAATCAGTATCCGCGTTAGAGACAAATTTGTCGTATATTACACTATGGCTGAAATTTCTTACGACACATTGTTGTAGCTGTGTCGTAAAATTGAGATATAACGTGAAATTAAAATCTTACCTCTCTGATGCAATTGAAAGTTTCATTTCACACAAAAATGATTTTGAATTACTCAGAAATAAAAGGAAAATGATATAACTACAAGACTAACGGCCAAATGAGTCAATAGTCCATACAAGTACTGTACATAAACACATATAAGCTAGTATATATAGTCAGTATTTACATGTACACTGTACCTGAAAGTTTTGATGTTGTTTTGAATGCAGGCTGTCAATTGTCAACGATATTATTAGATAGGATTCTACTTTCCTCCTGTATTGTGTTGTATGTGTAAAAAGAAGCCTGGAGCATGGCAAATGTTGCAAGCTTTGATAGCGGGCAGTGCCCTGTACATTACACAGTGCCCTGTAGATGTGACAGCAAATTTACAAAATACGTCGAAAATCAAGAGCTTCTTATAACCAAATACGCCAGACAAAAAAATATAACGCAACTTCTGTCTACATTCTTGGACAAAACTGTTGGGACACTTACCAGCTTACAGGAAAGTCTGCATGTTATTTCAAATATGTATGTACATGTACAGCCATTTTCAGCCCCCTCCCTAACTCTTCCTTTCCATGTAGTCAAAATATTCCAGTGGGAAATACAGAGACATGGAAAGCAATTATCAAGATTTTCCACTCATTTTACCAAAATTGAACAGGGGAACAGGGGAACAGGGGTGTCCTAATGAGTTTTGTCCAAGATTGTCTGAAAAAATGTGTGGCAAACACAGGTGTTTTTTGCTGAACATTTGAGGGGTTCATTGAAAGTACATGTATGTGGATAGTGTTTGACTTTATTATAAAAGTTTGGATCTGTTGATAAGCGGGAGGCAATGTGAAACTTTGGCACCTGGAAGATATCATAAAGCTGCATTATTTCACTGAAACAGTGCCACCCAACGTTTTACCATGAAAATAGAGTACAGATCACTTATAAGACTTTCTATAATCTGTGGTAAAATGTTTGACAACATTTTTATCTTAAGAAGAAATTCCTCCTCAATTTGTGTATGGACTTTATCCGATTATTTTCACTTTGTCAATTTCAAGTCCCTACAACTTTAACACGAGAAACGTATCAATTTGATTTACTTTCTTTAAATAAATGACAAAATAATCGACTACAAATTTCGTAACCCGGTTAACCAAGGCAAAAATGTGGCGCACGCCTAATTTAAACATGCAATCTTAACAGTTTTTGTTATGTCATATTTATTTTATTTCATCAAATTGATTGAACTGTTACTTTTTCATCAATATCCTATCCTGGCTTCCCTCTATTCTTGTGCGGTATTTTTCATAATAAGATTAGAAAAGCAATAAGCATGAGAAAACTACTTTTTATTCACATGCTGGAAGTTGATAAAAAAAACTGAAACTCTCTTCACCTAACTGTCATCATTTCAGCCTCCATCTCAGCCACATCTCTGCTCCCCACCGCCCCATCCCCTCTCCCCATTTCCCTTACAATCCAAAATGCACAGAACGATGCAGCAGTCAAGAACAAAGCACGCAAGCAGAAATAAAGAATGAAGCACACATTTCCTATCTACTTGAGATAGCAAGGTCCAAAAGAAGTTCATGCCTTTTATTGTATTGTACTGAATTCTCTTAACAACTGAATGTCTGTTTTTTTGAAAAAATATCATTGACTTCCCTACAAAAAACTATTTTTTCATTGACATTTATGATATTTTCACTTATTGATATTGCTCAGACAATCTTGGACAAAACTGTTGGGACATTTACCAGCTTACAGGAAAGTTGAATATTTATGTACAGCTAATCCCCCCCCTCCTCCCACTCTTCCATCCATCCCCCTTTCAATGTTGTCAAAATATTTCACAGGAAATACAGAGACATTGAAACAATCATCAACATTTTCCACTCATTTCACCAACATTTAATGGAACGGGAATGTCCCAATGAGTTTTGTCAGTTTAGTTTATTTTTAATAGCATCTTCAACAGTCTGGCAGCAAGCCTATTAATGGGATCATAAATGTTCCTAAAATTGGGAACATTTTGCTACATGGAAGCCGCCATTTTGTGATATTTCCCAAGATCCTTTGTTATCCTAAATTAAAGCCTTATGTAATGTTACATATTTCAAATTTGAAATACCTGTGGGAAAAATATCTTTGCTAGTGGAAACTTAAAATTGATGAAAATGCCTTCGTTACTGTCATGGCTAAAACTTTTCCACTCCCATTTGATATCTTCATCATGCTGTTTTCAAAATATTAGAAATAATAGACAATAGAGCTAGGCTTTTAGGCAAGAAATGGCCATTTGAAAATTCAAATATTTTTTAAGACAATGATTTTTGATATTTCAAGTACATGAATTTAGAAACTATGACATTCTAACGCAACATCTGAACAATATGGCCGCATGACTTCAATATTCTCCTGTGTTATAAATGTTCTTATTCATAGGCATGCTTGCGGACTGTTCAATATAGCAGTGTAGTATGTCATTCTGTGATGCAAAGTATTAATACAAATTACCTTTGGCTTGATATTGAGGTGGTTATTATTAAGTGTTAAAAATGTAATTTAACAAAAATTCCAATTGTTTGAAAGGATATACCATAGTATTCTACTATTCAATACATATCAGTTGTCTGTTGTCAATAATAAAGAAAATATTTAAAAAGGGCACCTCAATATGGAAAATAATTGAAAATGGCCAATTTCTGTGATTTTGAGAACTAAATGATATGTTTCACCTATATGTAATATTATTAATACGCTAAGACAGTACAATTATTGTATATGGAGTAACTGTTTCACAAATATCAGAGCTATAGAATGGATGGTTGGTTTTTAATAGCATCTTCAATGTGTCATCTTGTGATGTAATTTCATGTAAACTGATAAAAATGACCTTCGAGTACATTTTGGAGTGACCAAATTAGACTTTTATTTATGTTATTTAGCAGGAATTGTATTTATTTCTTTGAATGTATTACGTGTTCTATACGCAATACATTTCAGGCCTCTACTGTCAACAAGAGAGAAAATATTGTACCTTATTAATGCATATTCATGCTGTATAAAATGTCTTAAAATAGCCATTTTTAATGTGATTTTGTTGATTTTTGGAACTCGTGTCTTATATTTTTACTACATAAAATACCAATAATAAGTTTTATACTGATGAATATGGCACTAGATGTATACACATTATCAATTTCAGAGCCTTGGTGTTGACAATTCAATAAAATAAAAAAATCCAGAAATTCCCCCCCCCTTCCCCACCCCCTCCCCCGCCCCTTTAATTAACTATAGGTCTAATACAATTTTTAAGGCTTGAAATCAATTAAATTTGATTTCTTTTACCTTTTCACATAAACCCTTGTATTTTTTTACAAATGCAATCCTTTCAAATTTTTGATCACAGTTTGTCAAAAAACAGTGTAAAATGAATATTTTCATTTTTTAAGGAAAAATGTATATATCACACCCTCAATTTTTATTTTTCATTACATATCTCTGGGTTATAATCTATATCATTTGAAGAGAAAAATGCTTTAAACAATTGCTTCATGGAGTTATAATACCTCAAAAAAGCTTAAAAATAAAATATTTAGGTCAATCTTTCTCATGTTTTTGGGGTAGGGTCTTTGACAGGCTATATCTTTAAAAGTAAGTATGCTGTTGACCTATAACTTGGCAGAAGTGCATAATAGTTGGTTTGCTTTGTACCCAATTGTTTTTGGCCAAATCCATAATGATGGCCTCACAAGCTCAAGAAGGGGTAAGGGGGGACATTGTCCCTATCAGCAAGATGACATCCCGCACAACTCTGCCCTCTACATACAGTATAATGAAACTTAGAAGTAGTGATTTCTACTTTTAGAAAAAAGTTAATTCAGTATTTTTACTGGTTGTACTTATTTTAAATTACCAATAGTGGTTGGGTGGGATGAAGGCTGGTGTAGTTTTTACTGAGGACAGCCGAGATTGTGTTTTTTTTCTCCATTGAGCCCATCAATGACACTGAAGTTGGGCCCACCTGAAGTTTTTTGGCTTTTACTCTTACCAATACTAACAGTGAAATGGTAATGAGTGATCACCAATCCATTGATAAGACACCATTTTCAAAATTCTGGCTTACTCTTGATTTAAGGATACACAAAACAACCCCCCTCCCTCCCCTCCCTTCCAAAAGCATAATGTTCTGCATTTAACCTGTAAACAGGTTAATCTCAGGTAAATTAAGGTAGTGTATTATCAAATTTAAGGTAATAAGAGTATGTGGGCCTTTCTCTCAAATGAATTTTACATATAACACGCATTTCAATGAAATATAAATATAATACCTTGAAATTTTCACAATCAATTATTCTGAATAGTGCAGCCTGTAACTTTGTGTTTACTGCCTAACACCCCAACTTCACTCTAGTAGTCTGAAATAAAAGAAGAGAAATCAGTATTAAAAAGAAATCTATTAGACAAGAATCGTAATCCTGGCAATCCTGGCACAAACGAGCAAACTTGTTGCTTATTACCATGATATTTAACATCTTTTAGATAATAAAGGACATCTATTCAAGCACAATAACTTTCAGTTAATCAGAGTCAATTTATACAGCTGTACATAAATTCATGCAGCTGTACATAAAATTATGCAGCTGCATAAAAAAACAATAATAACTGAGAATGAAGGAATTCACAGTTGTTCTAACATTCTGATGCATGAAATGTTAAAAAAAATAGTAAAGCATCTTATGGTACAAGAAACTTATCATGTGGTAGTTAAGCAAGTAAGAATTTTAAATTTACCAGCTATATCAAAAATATTTCAAACAAGTTTTGTCTGTGCTTCTGTATGGATCATGCATATGGAGAATGAGTGCAACAATTAACTAGAACGGTAAATACCGTCATGGTTCGCAGTGCCATATTCATCATTACAAAAATGGCATCGCACACTAAATCCCACATGGCATCCCATGTACCACATGGCATTTCACCCCATGTCCCACATGGCATCCCACATGGCATCCCATTCCATGTCCCAAATGGCTTTCCACCATATCTTTCAAATGGCATCCCACGCCATGTCCCACATGATATCCCATGTCCCACATGGCATTCCATCATATGTCCCACAGGGCATCCCATCCTATAGCCCACATGGCATTCCACCCTATGTCCCACATACCAAATGACATCCCACCTCATGTCCCACATGACATCCCATGCCTGGTCCCACATGACATTCCACCATATCTTCCACATGGCAAACCACCATACAGTGTCTCACATGGCATTCCACCATATGTCCCACATGGCATTCCACCATATGTCCCACATGGCATCCCACGCTATGACCCACATGGATCCAATCCTACATGTATGTCCCACATTAATCCAACCATATGTACCACATAACATCCCTCCCTATGTCCCACATGGCATTCCTCCCTGTGTCCCGCATCAGTGGCTTTCCGCCTGATGTTGCACATGGCATCCCACCATATGTTCCACATGGTATCCCTCCCAATGTCCCAATGACATCCTACTTTATGTCTCACATGGCATCATATCCCATGCCTCCTACCCTATGTCCCACATAGCCTCCTACCTTATGTCACACATGGCATCCTACCTTGTGTCACACATGGCATCCTACCTTATGTCACACATGGCACCCCAACCTATGTCACACTCTGTGTTACTCGTGGCATCCCACCATGTCCCACATGACATTCTACCCTGTTCCACATCGCATCAGACCCCATGTCCCACACGGCATCCCATTCCATGTCCCACATGGCATCCCACCCCATGTCCAACATGACATCCCACTCCATGTCCCACATGACATCCCATGCCTGGTCCCACATGACATTCCACCATATCTTCCACATGGCAAACCACCATACAGTGTCTCACATGGCATTCCACCATATGTCCCACATTACATCCCTCCCTATGTCCCACATGGCATCCCTCCCTGTGTCCCGCATCAGTGGCTTTCCACCTGATGTTCCACATAGCATCCCACCATATGTTCCACATGGTATCCCTCCTAATGTCCCAATGACATCCTACTTTATGTCCCACGTGGCATCATATCCCATATCCCATGTCCCCATGGCCTCCTACCCTATGTCCCACATAGCCTCCTACCCTATGTCACACATGGCATCCTACCTAATGTCACACATGGCATCCTACCTTATGTCACACATGGCCTCCCAATCTATGTCACACTGTGTTACTCGTGGCATCCCACCATGTCTCACATGGCATTCTACCATGTTCCACATGGCATCCCACCCCATGTCCCACATGGCATCCCATTCCATGTCCCACATGGCATCCAACCCCATGTCCCACATGACATCCCATAGGCTCCATAAGAAGTCTCATCCTAGCTATCAGTCCCTGATTGAGCATACTATGTATGAAAGTGTCAGTTCATATAATAACTTATATGCAAATGACTTGTTGAAATAGGGTGGGCTGCCATGTCCCACATGACATCCCATGTCCCACATAACATTCCATCCCATGGCAATCCACCCTATGTCCTGCATGGCATTTCACCACATATCCTTCATGGCATTCCACCCTGTTCCACATGGCATCCCACCCCATGTCCCACATGGCATCCCACCCCATGTCCCACATGGCATCCCACCCCATGTCCCACATGGCATCCCACCCCATGTCCCACATGGCATCCCACCCTATGTCTGACATAACATCCCATAAGCTCCATAAGAAGTTTCATCCTAGCTACCACAGTCCCTGATTGAGCATACTATGTATTTAAGTGTCAGTTCATATAATAACTTATATGCAAATGAGTTGGTAAATAAGAAAAAAAGGTGGAGTCAGATAATTATGCCTGATATAGCCCTTGGTGTATACAACATGGTAAATATTATATCATTTGTCCTTTGGCCCCCATCCATGTCCCACATGGCATCCCTCCCTATGTTTATATGTAATCACATCCTGTCACACTCCCTGACTAAGCATATTAAATGAAAAAAGTCTGGTCAGGTCATAATACTGTAGCAAGTTTATGCAAACGAGCACAATAATAAAGGTGGAATTTAAAAAAAAACCTGATACAACTGTTGGTGCCCAAATATTTTGATGAATTTTAAGGATTTGAAATCTCAAGTACTACAAGAGAGACTTGAAGATTTCTGAAGAAAATTGAAAAATATATCATTTTACAGCTATCTTCTAAAAAATATGACATGTATTGTAGACTTTTTAAGGAAACTAGTCATCAATCTAAATTAAGTATCTCTGAAAAACTTTAACATTTTATAAGGAAATTCTAAACTTCCATAAGGTTATCTGAAGAAACTTTAACATTTTCAAAGGATTTCTCAAAAAACTTTAACATTTCTGAGGAAATCTCAGAACAAATCTCTGGATAGCTTCGCATAATGCTACGCATGCTAACAAAAAGAGATACATTCCAACAAAACTGCCTATGCAAAATATTAAAAGTCTGATGGCCAACAGTAATCTCAAATAATGACATCAAAAGACAAAGATGGTAACAACAAGCACAACAATTAAAGAGAAGATGGAAGGAAATCGGACAAAACAAATGTTGTCTGTGCTTCTATATGGATCATGCAAATGGAGAATGAGTGCGACAATAAAAAAGTAGATACATTCCAACGAAGCTGCCTATGCAAAATATTAAGTCTGATGGCTAACAGTAATCTCAAATAATGACTTGTATCAAAAGACAAAGATGGTACCGACAAGCACAACAATTCAACAGAAGATGGAAGGAAATTGGACATACTTTACGAAGAGATGCCACCAATAATTCAAGGGTAGCTTTGTCCTGGACACCAGATGAGCAAAGAAGAGGCAGGCCAAAAACAACTTGGAGGCGAATGGTAAAGGAGAGAGATGCTTGGAGGAGCTGGAATCAAGTCAGTGAAGTGGCACAAGACAGGAAGAGATGGATCTCTGTGCTGAGGGCCTCAATCTCCACTTAAGGAGAAGGGAGCACTAAGTGAGTGAGCTATAGAATGTTTGTTTGTTTGTTTGATGAGGACTTAACTGCACGGCAACAGCGAGGGTCAAATTGTGCCCGAGAGGTTGGATCATTTCAGGGTTAAAAAGAAAAGAAAATAGGAGTCTTAGAGAAGTACAGGGGCTAAGAGCCAGGAAGCTTGGATCGAAAGAGGAAGTGCACTGGTGTAAAAAAGGGGCAAATTTAGGTAGAGAGGGGTGGGAGAGGACTAAATATGGTTGTAGAGGGAGGCATGGCGAAGGAAGAAGATAATTTTATCCACAGGGTTTTTCTGGAAGAGCTCGGTTATGGAGTTTTGAGGGGTGAAGGAAGTTCTGGGTAGGTTGTACAGGGGCAGGCAGGGAGGAAATGGTGGACTGTGAGGAGGAAATGACAATTGTTGTGGGGGTGGGGGAACCAGTAAGGAGGTGGGAGTGGGTGAGGTAGGTGTGACCTATTCTAAGGCGGGTAATGTGGATGTTGTTGATTCGGGAGAGATTGTGGATGGTGGGCTGGATGTCTTGGGAGTTTGTTATCAATTTGGGGAGTCCCATGAGGTTTGCCAACGGTCACGAACAAGGGAAGCGATAAGCGGTTTGATGTCAGAAAGGGTTTTGGGAAAGAGGTAGGGGAAGTTGAAGGTAAGCTTAGCAGCTGAATCAGCTCTGTCATTGCCGGCGATACCAACATGGCTGGGTATAAGGAAGAAAAGAATACTTTTCCTGCAGAAGGGGGAGGGGGGACGAAAGAAGCTTGCTACTGAGGAGGTGGGACGTGGGGTTATCCCACTTAAAATTGAGTAAAGAAGTAAGGACAGACTTGGAGTTTGAGAAGATGGCAAAGTGGCTGAGCGGGGAGTACTCAATATAGGTGAGGGCGAGCAGGATGGCCTTGGCCTCGGCCGAGAAGATGGACGAGTAGTTGGGAAGCCTGCTACTGAGAGTGATGTCTTGGATGATGGCAGTAGCAGCTGTCTTGTCGCCTTCCTTGGAGCCATCAGCATAGATGGAGGTGAAGTTGGAGAGTTGGTCTTGATTTGGTTGTGGAGGTTGATTAGGAGGTTGCAGTGGGTTTTTGTCTTGTGAAAAGTGGCGAGGCCCAAGTGGATGGAAGGAAGGGGTGGCCCAGGGAGGAAAAGTGGGCCAGGAGAAGGTGCCAGGAGTGGCAGGGTTGATGCCGAGATGGTGGAGGTTGGGTTTGATGTGTAAGCTGAAGTGACGGGAATGGGTTTTAGTCCTATCAAAGAGGGTGGAGAAATTGGGATACCTAATGAGGTTGTACATGTAGGCAGGGTATTGGGTTTTGGTGAGGGCTCTAAAAGCACAGGAAAGGCTAAGCTTAGCAGGAAGGGGGGTTCGTTGGCTTCAATGTGGAGGTTGGTGATGGGTAAAGTCTTGTAGGAACCAAGGCAAAGCCCAAGGGCTTCATTTTGGATGGTGTTGATGTGGAAGAGGTAAGAGTTGTGAGCGGCACAGTAGACAAAATTTCCGTAGTCGAGCTTGGCGTGCCAAGCTCGATGAGCTAGAAGATTTTGAGGAGAGCGTGGGGGTCCGTGCCCCAAGTGGTGTTGAAGAGGAGGTGGAGAATGTTGAGGGAGCTGTTGCATTTCTGATTCAGGTTGGTAATGTGTTGCTTGTAAGAGAGCTTGGTATCTAGGGTAAGACCCAGGAACTAAGTGTGGTCAACTTTAGGGATGCGATTGCCATTAAGCATGAGGTTCGGGCTGGGGTGGAGGTTGATAAAATGACAGAAGTGCATACACACTCTTGTATTTAAAATCGTCATTGTTGCACCAATCTTGCAGCCAGTTGAGGCTAAGTTGGAGCCTATTTTCGATGAGAGAAAAGCTAGGGGAGGAGTAGAAGATGGTGAAGTCGTCCACATAGAGGACACATTTGATGTTGGGGCCAAGTTTGTCCGCGATGTTGTTAATGCTCAGGTTAAACAGTATGGGAGAAGATGCTGCCTTGGGGGAATGCCCTGTTCTTGGGGGTTGGAGAGGGTGTTTCCAATACAAACTTGGAACTATCTGCGTGAGAGGAAGTTTTGAATAAAGATGAGGAGGTGGCCTCTTAGGCCAATGGTGTGAAGTTTGCAGGTAACGCCATATTTCCAAGTAATGAAAGCTTTCTTGAGGTAGAAAAAGGTGGCAATGAGGTGTTCCTTTTTTGTAAAGCATTCCTGGATAGCGGTCTCGAGCGTGAACTGGTCCAAGGTAGTGTGACGTTTTCAGAAGCCGCTTTAGGAGGGGAGAAGATTCTGTTGGTCAAGGAACCAGTTAAAGTCTCTGTTTGATGATCTTTTCCAAAATTTTACAGAGACTGCAGGTGAGGGCAATGCGGCAGTAGCTGGAGGGTTGGTGCTGTCCTTCCCAGGTTT
This sequence comes from Chiridota heheva, assembly GCA_020152595.1. Taxonomy (NCBI): domain Eukaryota; kingdom Metazoa; phylum Echinodermata; class Holothuroidea; order Apodida; family Chiridotidae; genus Chiridota; species Chiridota heheva. The sequence goes on from JAIGNY010003771.1 coordinate 579,434, forward strand.
GGGGAAGGGGTGATAATAGCTGTCCTCCAGATAAGCGGAAAGGAGTAAGAGGACCATATGTGGTTGAGGATAATGAGAAGGGTAGCAGTGGCCTTGTTGGGGAAGTGTTTCAGGAACTGGTAGGGGATGTTGTCTAGACCTTTGGAGGTGCAGCCAGTCCTCTTAATGTTTATGGTAGCAAGAGAAGTTATTGAGAGAATGATGGTCAGTGGTTTTCAGGAAGGTATCCTGTAGGCAGAAGACGACCAGGTTGAAGGTGGTGGCCAGAAGGTCAATTTCTTTTAAGTTGGCCTTAACTCCTAATGTTCAATTGTATAATGTTGTGAGTGTCATTGTAATTGTTTCTGATGTATGCCATAAGGAGGCAGGGAAGAAGAGAAGGGATAGGAAGAGGGGGCTTATCTGCAGGAAGATCTGTTGTATCTGGGTTGGCTTGTTTTTTCTTTGGATCTAGCCCTGTTTCTTTGGAAGCACTTGTTTTTAAAAATTGGATGAGAAGTATATTCGGTGGGGGGCATACATATGGGTTTGGATGGTGGGCTGTTTGTTGATCTGTTGGCCAGGTTGGCTTGAGTTTGATGGCATTTGAGGTGTTGGGGTAGAGGACGGGGGTCTTAGAAAAGGAAAAGAAGGTTGGGGAGAGAAGTGGTGGTGGAGGTGGTTTGTGTAATGGGTGTGGTTGGGTTGTTGGCAAAAGGCGATGGGCTTAGGACTTGACAAGAAGAGCCAGGTGAGGTCAGTTTGGGCATGTGAGTCAGTTTTAGTTGTGTTAGGGGGCAGTATTGGTGTTTGAGGAGACTGTGCTCGAGTAGGAATGTTTGGTGTGGAGGGAGCGAAATTGTTTCCTGGCCTCCGGGTAAGTGGCGCTGGGTTTAAGGGTTCAGTTTAGTTATCTGTTTTTTCCAAAAGCCAGGTGGGGCAGTCTTTTGAGAAGGAGGGATGCTTGGCTAAGTGCGTAACGTCGCAATTGGTGCAGAGTGGGGTGTTGGTGAAAGAGGCACTGTCATGTCCGAGGCTCCATAGTTGCCACAGCGCGCTTGGCTGCGGCAGGAGTTTTTTCCATAGCCATACCTCTGGCACTTATGACAGCGGAGAGGGTTGAGAATGTAGAGAGTGACTGGGATTCTCAGATAGCCCACAGTCACGTGGGAGGGGAGAGTTGATGTGGCAAAAGTCAGAAAGATGGTATTGGTGGGTGTTTCGGCACCGTCTCTCTCGAAGATCAGACAACTGGCCTCAGTGACATCCATATACCACATATGACATTATTCCACTGCATGGTTCTTGAAATATCGTGTTTACAAGCTTGTTATAGCCACACTTACTAATTAATATTCATGACATCAACACTAAAAACAATAGGGATCATCTACAGACCACTACACATCCATATAACGAAGTATGACATGAATCCACCACACGATTCTTGAGACATTGGCTTACAAGCTTCTGTCACAGACACACATACATACAAACAGACCTCCATGTGTAGTGGTTAGTGCTTTGTCCTAACACTCACACATCCCGGGTTTATTTACCAGTGGGTCTGTAACCAGTAAATTCACAACTAGTTATCAAAGGCCGTGGCCGTCTTGATATAATAGCCAGCACTGGATGCTTTTGGGTCGTTAAACCTTGCTTTGTTATGCTATACAGTTTGTTTGTTTGTTTGATGAGGTCTTAACGGCACCACGACAACGAAGGTCAAATTGTGCCTGAGAGGTCAGATCATTTTAGAGGTAGTAAGGAAAGAGACCAGGGGAAGAATGAGAGAAATTCAAGAACAAAAGCCAGAAAGCTGTGACCGAGAGAGGAGGTGCATGGGTAAAACTAAAAACAAAGTAGAGAGGGGGTGGAAGAGAAGAATTAAATATGGTTGTAGAGGGATGCATGCTGAAGGAAGGAGACTATTTTATCTGGAGGATTTTTTTGGAAGAACTCAGCAATTGAGTTGTGGGGAGCGAGAGAAGCCCTGGGAAGGTTGTACAGGGGGCAAGCAAGGAGAACGTGTTGGATTGTGAGGATGCAGTGGCAATTGTTACAGAGGGGTTGGGGAACCAATAAGGAGGTGGGAGGAGTGAGGTGGGTGTGACCAATTCTAAGGCGGGTAATATGAGCGTTGTCGATCGAGAAAGGTTGTTGATGGTGGATTTGATCGGGATTGTGGGCTGGATAACATGGAGTTTGTTATCAATTTGGAAGTTCCATAAGGTTTGCCAGCGGTCACGAACAAGAGAAGCGATAAAGCGGTTTGATGTCAGAGAGGGTTTGGGAAAAGGGAAGGGAGGAGGTTAAGGGCAAGCTTAGCGGCTGTATCAGCCCTGTCATTGCCAGGGATGCCAACATGGCTGGGTATCCAGAAGAAAGAACACTTTTCCTGCAGAGGGTGGGAGAAAAGAGTTTCCGGAGGAGGAGGTGGCAGGTGAGGTTATCCCATTTAAGATTGAGTAATGAAGTAAGAACAGCCTTTGAGTCAGAGAAAATGGCAAAGTGACTAAGAGGAGAGTACTCAATAAAGTTGAGGGCGAGGAGAATGGCCTTAGCCTGGGCTGAAAAGATGGATGAGTGGTCAGGAAGTCTGCTACTGAGGGTGATGTCTTGGATGATGGCAGCAGCAGCTGTCTTGTTGCCTTCCTTGGAGCCATCAGTATAGATGGAGGTGTAATTTGAGAGTTGGTCTTTGATTTGGTTGTGGAGATTGATGAAGAGATTAGGGTGAGTTTGAGTTTTGTTATAAGTGGAGAGGTCTAGGTGGACAGAAGGAAGGGGGGTGGCCCAAGGCGGAAAAGTGGGCCAGGAATAGGTGCCGAGAGTGGCGGGGTTGATGCCAAGTTGAAAGAGGTCTGATTTAATGCGTAAGCTGAAGGGGGGCGATAGGGTTTTAGTCCTATCAAAGAGGGAGGAGAAATTGGGATACCTAATGAGGTTGTAAACAGGGTTCTGGGTGTTGGTGAGGACTCTAAAAGCATAGGAGAGGCTAAGCTTTTTACATCTAAGTAGAAAGGGGGGCTCGTTGGCTTCAACATGAAGGCTAGTGATTGGGGAGGTCCTGTAGGCTCCTAGACAAAGCCTGAGGGCTTCATTTTGGATGGTGTTAATGTGGTTGAGGTATGAGTTGTGAGCGACACAGTAAACAATATTGCCATAGTCATACGAATGGTGAGCCTGAAAATTTTGAGGAGAGCATAGCGGTTCGCTCCCCAAGTAGTGTTGAGAGCAGTCGGAGGAGGTTGAGGGAGCTATTGCATTTTAGTTTCAGGTTGGTGATGTGTGGCTTGTAGGTGAGCTTACACACCAGCATGACTACATAGGTTCCTTATGCTATCGCATCAGGACCAAAAAACAATAAAGATATACAAGATAAAATGAAGTACTAGGTAAACTAATCACAAAGTGAAATAATTAAAAGTAAAATATACAAATCTATGAATAATTCAAACGATAAAAATAAGTCTTAAACCTTTTCTTAAACATGAGTGTAGGACTGGCCCAAATCTCGGATGGGAGACTGTTCCAGAGTTTAGGGGCAGAGTGACAAAAAACCTGTTCACCAAGTTTGGAGAGAACTCTAGGAACTAATAAGTTACCTTGGTGAACACAACGCGTATTGTATGCATTAGTCCTTACTTGTACAAGATCCTTAATATAACCAAAACGAAAAGGTTTTGTGGTTCCGATGCTTTTTTCATATGCTGATTGAAGTGCAAGTTTTGTATTAACTGTCATGTCATTGCAAATCATGAAATATTTCTTCCATGATATTGATTAATAAGCCACGACCAATACGCAGATCAATAAAATAAACGTACCTATTAACAATACTAGCATGTGCACAATAATCAACATTATCATAGCAAGTATGATGTAAGAAATTTACATTATGCCCCGCCTTCTCATTAATATGCATGGCATCACCACCAAAACCAATCAGGCACATCCACAGACCATGTAAGATGGGCTATCTGTGTACCACATATAACTTGAATCCAGTTTATCATTCTTTAGATATCGTGATTACAAGTTCTTTTCAGCAAAATCATTTTGGGCCCCGCCCACTATGCATATTAGTGAAATTCAACATTTTTAAAATTTTTATCATGAACAAGTACACACTAGCTAACACAACTATATTCAATATGAAACAAAACAGACATGTGATTGTTAAATATGAGCATTTCAAGATTTTAACATTAAGCCCCGCCTACTTATTAATATGCAAGATATCACCACCCAAAAGAATATGGCACATCTACAGACCATGGGCTATCTGTGTAACAAACATGACATAAATGCAGGTTATCGTTCTTGAGATATCATGTTTACAAGCTCTTTTCAGAAAAATCATATTAAGCTAAAAAAACAAAAACAAAAATAAGGCACATCTACGGACAATGGGCTATCTGTGTACTACATATGATATGAATCCTCTGTACCGTTCTTGAGATATTGTGTCTACAAGAACTTTCACCAAAATCAAATTAAGCCCTGCTAACTTTGCATATTAATGAAATTCAATGTTTTTATAGACCTAAACCAAGCGTCACACACACACATACATACAAACACACATACACAATCATGACCGCATAGGTTCCTGATGCTATCACATCGGAACCAAAAAGGTGAACTGCCATTCAAGCATTGAAATTATTAAAATTTTAAACTTAATGCGGTTAGAAATTGGCAACCAATGAAGTTCCTTGAGAAGCATAATGACATGAGAGAACTTAGGTGTGTTAAATAACACTGACAGCTGAGTTTTGAACAGTTGAAGTTTACTCAAGAGAGATTGAGGTAGACCAATATACAATGAAATGGCATAGACAAGGTGGCTCATTACTAAAGAATGAATAAGTGTGTGACACAATTGAAAAAAATAGATAATTACGCAGTTTACGGATTCTATCAAGTTGACCAAAAGCAGTTCTGCATTTCTGATCAATTTCACTTCCATGATGCATAATTATTAAAAACAATACCTAGGTACTAAACCTGTTGTAAGAACGAAACTTTGGCATCAGTGACTAATAAGTGACTAAACTGTAACTTGGACAATTGATAATCAGATCCAAGACCAATTATTTCTGTCTTGGCATCATGAAAAACAGTGAAATTCCTACATAGAACTGACTGCGCTAGGTCTGGTTACACGTACACCTGCAGGGATTAAATTGTAAAATTTTCACCACTGTTCCATGGAACAGTGATTTCTTAAAGAACACTTGTTCCGGACCAAATTTCACTGTTCCAACATTTTCGTCAATAAAAAAAGCAAATTCCTTGCTTTAGAATGGACTTAATATATACCTTTTTTTGTTATAATATACTTGCAAGAGAAACAAGAAATAAATAATGGTCAGGAAGGCTACTGCGCACGTGTCGAAAATCTAAACCAAGTAAGGCTGTAACACGTATCGTATAGTATGTACGGGGTAAATTATGGAACGGAACTTATAACAATTGCGTTAGTTAACACATGCAAATACAGTATCAGGGATGTGAGTGAGACATAAAACATTATTTTGAAGATTATTATGTTGCACAAATTATAACGTCTTCGGCAAACGGTATAAAAGGGGTGGGGGTTAATTTGACCATACGACGTGCTGGAAAATATATTTTCCCTACAAACAAAAACTTTTAAGGCAGTAGAGGAAAAAATGAATTCATGGGGCTGTTTGAAAAAAAAAAAGCTTCTAACAAAAGTTATGAGCTGTTTTGTATAAAATATAAAGTGTGAGTAATTCTAACTCCTTCCTTCCAATTATCAAAGTTATGCGCATGACACCGTCAATTTAAAAACACCACGTGGAAAATTATATTTTGAGCAAAAGCAAAAAAAAAAAAATGAGTCCACAAATACAGTTCATCTTAATGAGGTCATGCATCCATTACTCGGAATTATCACGCACACATATCTATTCTATATATATAAGCACTTTTCAAGCAAGCATCTTTTTTATGAAATAACCAATTAATGATGGTACCTCAATTCTGGCCTTAATTCAAGCACTCTCAAGCATGCCCACGAAACTTTTAAATAAATTCTCCAATTGGCGGACGACAAGTGTGTCATAATTATTACGTCATGGGAAACATAATTTCCCTGACAGATATAGCCCAATGTTTATTACTGATAGTAGATAAATCTTCAGGTAAGCTTAGCTCAGAGACCTAGTAGCTGTTATTTCGACAGCTCCGTGGTAAGCCCGAAAAGGAAACTGTTCCCCAGGTACTGTAGTACATACCGAAATTCTTTCCATGTGGAATGTGTACTGACATACTTTCAGCAACCCATCTATGATCAATTGTGGGAAAAGAAAGGTTTTTCATTCTTCAAAAAATATTTGTTACAACAGTTTCTACTCTAAGAACACGTATGTTTGAGAAAGAAAATGAAAATGTACTGTTCCTGCTTAAAAAGCACTGTTTTCGGAGTAGCGGGAATTTCGACCCCTGGCCTGTGTACACAAGTAAGAGAAAGAACAACAAGGGTGAGAAAAGTTCACGGGCATTTTTGTATACGTATATACAGCACAGGAATTGGAATGCACTGTTTGAGAATTGCAATTCCAATACATATAACCCGGTACGCTTATGCTCGCGCCATGAGCATAAGATATTTCAAATATTAAGCATGCTAATTTCAGAGGCGTAATACATCTTATTGATGCATGCACATGTACAGACTTTACATGCTATTGTTTAGAGAATTTGATCAACGAAGTTATTTTCATGATTTTGGTGCACATTTGTAATTCTTGGCGCATACTTTTGATTCTGGATGCATATGGTGTGGTTTGTTGATGTCTAACGGCACCAAGACAGTCAGTCAAATGTGCCAAGAGGGTCTTAATAAATTATGGTGTAAGAGTTAGGATAGTGAGGAGATGGAAGGTTTGTAGGGAGATAAGGGGGGAAAGCAGAATGTGAGGGGGGGAGGGGGGGAATTTACAAAAATGGATGCATATTTTTCAAGAAATTTTAGTTTTCTTCATTAAAAAGATGAGAAAAGTCTTTAGGCCCAGGGCCTAAACACAGGAATATTTCTTTATAAAGCAACTTCAGCCTTTTGTTAAATATTTGTTGTATTATTTTCAGTTTCACTATCAAATGGATGATTATTGTTGGATGATTTTCGGTGAACATTTTCTAGACATTTGCACACATTTTGTAGATCTTGGTACACATTTTTTAGTCCAAAAAAAATATTCCATGCACACTTAACTATGTAGTCTGATAAATCCTATTGACTTTTGCTTAAGTGTGTGGCGCATCTTTTTCAATGGACATGGACACACATTATCCACATCAGTAGATTTGGAGATCTGCTTTATTGGGTATGTGGACTCATACTAACCATGATCTGGAGAGCTTGTCAGTCGAATTTTACCTAAAGAAGAATAATCCATCCAGTAACTGCTTTAATAAAATGAACTACAATCACCATAAAAATAGATAAATTTGAAGAAGACAGGGATGGGCTTTAAACATCATGGATAAGCATTGTCGGCGAGAAATAAAGGTAAAATGGTTGTTTTCATAAAGATCTTAAAACTGAGATTTTCCTACAGTATGTTTTGACACTGTTTCAAACACCACAGCAGGGTGTTTTGTACATGTAGTACCCTTGTACAGCCAGCCATCAAACACAGCAGCAAATAAACATGGCTCGCATCAATACCAGGGACGTAACAACTGAGGGAGTGTGTAGGGTGTGTCATACCACTCAATAATTTTGCTTGTCAGCAAATTGTTTTGGTCTGTTGGCAAATCATGGACTCTGAACTTCACTTCAAAGAACTACTTTCTGAAGAAAAAAACTGACATACAATAAGCATAAACAAATCTGTGTCAGTAAAATACCAAAATATATATATATATATAAATATATATATATATATATATATATATATATATATATATATATATATATATATATATATATATATATATATATATATATATATATATATATATATATATATATATATATATATATATATATATATATATATATATATATATATATATATATATATATATATATATATATATATATATATATATATATATATATATATATATATATATATATATATATATATATATATATATATATATATATAAAGGAACTAGGGAAAAATTGTTCAGGATTTTCCCTCTTCAAATACAGTATCAACTCCATTTGTAACCTAAAAGTGCAACAATGTACAGAAGAATGCTGACTATTTCACTCAAAATTGCATCCCTAAAATATTGTAAAGTTTATTTGTAAACTTTTGCACAATCATGGAGATCAGGGTGCATGGCTTAATGTAAACGGCTTAAGAAAAATTGGTGCAGAATTTGATTTGGTGGAATTACGAGAGGTTACCCTCTGTTTCCTTGAAAACTTTATAATACGATACCGGAGACTGCAAACAATAGGCCTAGGTTTCAACTTTCCAGACTATTGTTGTGTGTCTGGCCCCTATGAAAAAAATTTCCCCTTTGCTCCACCTTTTGGGCCCTGCACTTGTCAATTGTGTGACTCACTCCTACACCCCCAAACAAGGCAAGTCATTGCACCAAAGTGGGCGGACAAAACATGTAACTTACATTCAGACATTGAATCACTGACATTTTTTGTGAAATGACTTCGGCCCTATGCTAGGCTACCCCAAATCAATCACCTCTGTACAAAGTCAATGGGTCTGAAGTAAATTGACCCACCCCAGGGCACATGTGTTCCTAGTGTTACGGCAACCTATATACTTCATACATAGGCCTAAAAACTTCCCCCTTTGCTCCACCTTTTGGGCCCTGCACTTGTTAATTGTAAGACTCACTCCTACACCCCCAAACAAGGCAAGTCATTGCACCAAAGTGGGTGGACAAAACTTGTAACTTGCATTCAGACATTGAATCACTTAGGTCACTGACATTTTTTGTGAAATGACTGGGGCCCTATGCTAGACTACCCCAAATCAATCACCTCTGTACAAAGTCAATGGGTCTGAAGTAAATTGACCCACCCCAGGGCACATGTGTTCCTAGTTTTATGCAACCTATATACTTAATACATAGGCCTATATATATATATATATATATATATATATATATATATATATATATATATATATATATATATATATATATATATATATATATATATATATATATATATATATATATATATATATATATATATATATATATATATATATATAAATATATATATATATATATATATAAATATATATATATATATATATATATATATATATATATATATATGTATATATATATATATATATATATATATACATATATATATATACATATGTGTGTGTGTGTGTGTATATATGTATATATATATATATATATATATATATATATATATATATATATATATATATATATATATATATATATACATATTTATATATATATATATATATATAGTTTATATACTATATATATATATATATATATATATATATATATATATGTATATATATATATATATATATATATATATATATATATATATATATATATATGTATATATATATATATATATATATATATATATATATATATATATATATATATATATATATATATATATATATATATATATATATATATATATATATATATATATATATATATATATATATATATATATATATATATATATATATATATATATATATATATATATATATATATATATATATATATATATATATATATATATATATATATATATATATATATATATATATATATATCATATATATGTATACATATATATATATATATATAGATATAGGCCTTGCCAGAAGTAACGCTAGTACTACACCCTGTGCCCCAGAGTCACTCTGGTGACTGACAATTTGGATACTATAAATATAATGACGAACATGTGAGTCACTATTTCATGTCAATGACTCACCCTTTGTTGAGTCACGGTTGCATGCCATTATAATTTAGTGAGATCAATCATAAACATCTTACCGGTATGACACTGTGCAGCCTAAACGTAAGACGGGGAAATCGTCGTTGACTTCTCGTGCAACGTTAACGATGATCTCAATTTATATTTTTGAGTAACTCTGGCTTTATCCTCCCAATTTACAAAGATTAGGTTACCTTGTAGGCCTAGCTAGGATGTTCAAAAAGTTGGTAGGCTGCTGGTTATCTAAGTGAAATTGTTCCTGGAGCTGTCGAGTCAAAAGTAGAAAAACAAATCAGATCATGCATTTTTGACGGAAGGGACTCAAAATGCTTGAACAACATGCTCGAGTAGCGCGTAATACCAATTTAACCTAATCCACAAAACGCAAAATGACGTCATCCGGCGGCAAGTTTGTAAATAAACCAATTTTGGTAGCCACAATCAGACAGCGTGACGTCATTTGCCCTTACATAGGCCGAAGGCCGACAGATGAAACTATCTACCTACTGTGGTGTAGCGCTTATCATAGATGTCTACAGAATCTGAATCTAAATCGCTTAAGTCGGCAAAAATCCTTCAAGAGGACATGAACGCCAACCGAGCGTAAAAAGTACCAGTAAGAAATAAAAAAAACTTGTTAGCAATACAAGTGTTAGCAGGCCCGTAGCAACCGCTGCGGCTTTTTCGCAATAAATAACATAATGATAATAATAATAATAATAATAATAATAATAATAATAATAATAATAATAATAATAATAATAATAATAATAATAATAATAATAATAATAATGATAATAATAACAATAATGATAATAATATAAGAAAAATATATAAAAAAATAACAATACAAAAATATCAGTATTTTTTTAGGACACCCCCACCTTCTTCTCGGTTATATTGGTAATTCGTAAGAATGCGCAACACTATTCCCATCCGAACTGTCCAATCCGTTGGCACGCGTACGCGTAAAATTTAACTGATTAAGTGCAAGCATGGCATAGTTGTGAATGTTTTTCTTTACGAGCTGAAGTCCAGGTCCACTCCAAGTTGTACAGATTTCAAGTCGACATAATTTGCATGAATTTAACACAACTTGGAGTCGACCTAATATGCAAATTAGCCTGCTTATCCAATCACAGAGCGAGAAACTATACAACTTGGAGTCACGGTCGAGTTGTGGACTTATGGCACACTCGGCGCACCATACAAGTGCGTGATCTAGGCTAGACCTACCTGTACGCTAAAGAAGTCGCGTTTTATTTTATATGCATGAAATTTAATAAAGGACAGAGCGAGTTAAGATATATTATTTTATAACAACTCCGGACATTGAGAACACACCAAATCGACCAGTAATCAATTTCCCAAAACGAAGTTTTGGACAGAAAAACCAGAACTTCGTGCGTTCCAACCAAGTTGGTTCAACCAGTTTGCTTGGTTGCATTATGACGAATCAAATGATATGGCATTCTGCTATACATGCATCGAGGCATACAAGGCAAAGAAGCTTAATTCACCAAACATGGATTCCGCATTTATCGCTAAAAACAAAGGCTTTAAAAATTGAAAAGACGGTTCAAGGCACATGAAGGTAGTGTTTGCCACAAGAATGCAGTCTTAATGGTTGTGACATTGCCAAAGATAACTAAAGACATTGGAGAAAGTTTATTACAACAGATTTGAAGAGAAAGGGAAGAGCGACAACAAATTTTTATGAAAATCATTTCTAATGTCTGAATGTGAGATTCCTGGCACGGCAAGGACTAGCTTTCAGGGGTGATGGGGATGAGTCGGATTCTAATCTTATAACCCTTTTCAAGTTGCGTGGTGAAAATGATTCACGGTTTCAAAACTGGTTATCACGGATATGTGACAAGTATCTCTCTGCTGAAATTCAAAACGAAGTTTTACAGACAATGGCACTAACGGTAAGACTTAATTCAATTATACATTTTAGGCGGCGGAAGATATTTCATAATTGCGCAAACAAAATCAGAATAGCAAAGACTTTAACCTCTCCCCAGCGTCGGAGGAACAGAAAATAATATAGGGATCACTATACCAATTGCAGCGGAACAAAGAAAATATCGACGTGGGCGCAGGGGACCATCGTTGTATAAAAATCCAGACTATCACTCTTACCCCCACCCCACCCCCCAAAAATGGTTCTGAAGTGCTGCTATATTTTTTGTTTGAATTTTCAATTTAAGCTGCATTGGGCGCAGATTCATGTTTGTTTTTTGTTTATTTATTTATTTGTGTTATGCGTCACTATCGCATTCGCCTTCCTTTTAATTTGTTAATCTCTTTTGAAACATATCTACTCACATCTATGAAGCATATGTACCATGCAAGTGTGCGTTGAGCATGCTTCTTTAAACAATTGTGTACTAATTTTTAATGAAATAAAATGGTATAACTCGTTAAAATGGTATAAATCGCCAGACTCCTTTAAATTTCATTTAAAGCCACAATTGGCGACTAGCGCGCACGTATACTTACTAACATCCGTGCTTATTTTTTTATATGCACCATTTCTTTTTTATAGGCTTTACGTCAGGTTGTTTCAAATATCCAGACAGCTCCATTCTATACAATTATGGTGCATGAAACCCCCAAAGTTTCCAACAAGGAACAGGTTGTGATATGCATACGGTGGGTCGACGACCAGTTTGAAGTTCATGAAGATTTCATTGGATTGTATGAAGTGTCTTCAACAACCGCCGATGCATTAGTTGCTGTCATCAAAGATGCACTCCTTCGAATGCAGTTATCCCCCTTCAGAAGGCAAGAAGGCAATGCTATGATGGAGCGGCTGCCATGTCGGGTGTACACGGAGGTCTTGCAAAGACGATAACAGATAACCAACCAAAGGCTTTGTATACACATTGCTACGGTTATGCCCGTAATCTTGCATGTGGTGACACCATAAAGAGAAATCGTCTAATGTGTGATGCTTTGGAAAATTCAAGGGAGATTACCAAACTAATTAGGAACTCCCCCCGACGTGGAACTAAGTTTATTTAGATGAAGGAGAGGATTGGGAAGGAGTGCTCCACTGGAATCCGTGTCATGTGTCCAACTCGGTGGACAGTTAGAGCAGATGCACTTCGGAGCATACTGAAAAACTACGAAGTTCTACGGAATGTTTGGGAGGAGTGTCTCTTAGAGGAAAAGGATCCTAGTACAAAGGGTCGATTGAGAGGTGTGGCTTCATACATGAAGAAGTTTGATTTCTTATTTGGTATAAAGTTAGCACACCTGATCCTAAGTCATAGCGACAATTTGAGTAGGACTTTGCAACACGCACACATTTCTGCTGCGGAAGGGCAGAGTGTCGCAGAGAAAACCGTTTTCACTATTGAAGGCATACGAAGTCAATTCGACACTTTCTGGGAGGCCGTAGGATTACTTGCTTCTACACTCAATGTGAACCAACCAGAGACACCACGAAGAAGAAAAGTCCCAATCCGGCTTGATGGCCCTTGTGTTGATGATCAACCTGCAAGTGCGAAGGAATATTTCAAGCGAATCTACACAGAGGCTATCGACAACTTAGTTAACTGCATACGAGATCGTTTTAAGCAGACGGGGTACCAAACCTATGTCAAGCTACAGAACCTCCTCATAGACTGCTAGATGCATGTAATGGCAAAGGAATTGGGGAGAATTTTTACTTCGTTTCCGATTTCTACAGAGACGACATTGATTCAAGTCAACTCAGAGTCCAGCTGGAAACGCTGGGTCACACATGTAAACCGCCTGATTGTACCAGTGTCAGTGTGTATTTGCTTCCTGATATAGTGAAGTATATGAAGTCTTTAGATTTCGGTACGAAATTGCTTCTATCTGAAGTGTGCATTTTGCTTAAACTTGTACTTGTCATGCCAGCTACAAACGCGGTAAGCGAAGGTTCTTTCAGCGCTCTGAAACGCATCAAGACGTACATGCGAGCCACCATGAAACAGAAACGACTTAACCATCTACTTGTCCTCCATGTCCACAAAGACACGACAGATAGCTTGGATCTGACGAAAATAGCAAGTGAATTCGCCGACACTGCTCACCGTCGTGCAGTATTTGGATCATTTCTCCAAGCCGGCAAATAGTCGAATACAGGAATAGGCCTATAGTCTCGTCACTCTCGTGTCCTTGAATTCAGTGGAACTTTTGTATAGATTACGAAATATTATTGTATAAGAATATCAGTTTATCATTTTAATTTTTGTTAAAAACAAACTTACTTCATTCCATAATTTATCTGAAAATTATCTAAACATTTTGTTGGAATTTCTGTTTTGTTGTTGCCATCGGTACTTTGGATAGATTACTAAGATCAGCAAATCAGACTGAAGTTGATGTGACAACAAACAAGTTTCAACAGTTCAAGTTGATTTATTTAAGATATATCAAGAGAATAATCTCCCCCTCCCCATAATTTAAAAAATGACAGAGCAAAGTTCACGGATAAACACATCCGATAACAGCATGAAAAAAGGAATATGGAGCTCAAATTTACGAATCCTCTACCCCCCCCTTCCCCTCCACCCGCCACAAAAAATGGTGGTTTAGATGTAAGTATCGGCAAGGATATGGTCTCTACACCCCTCCATAAGTGAAAAAATAATACATATGTATACGTTTTCGGGGTTAAGAAAATTAAAGTCAGAAGTGTGAAGTTGTATTTCTTTATAATTTTGCCCAAGCGTATTTTGCCTTCAGAACTGGGGTCAGTTTACTCGTTAAATTGTGTTTTTTGAGAGAATGTAAATTACTGTTATCTTGTGATGTTCTGATATGATTATGATAAACATGTTCTGTATGGGAATAAACTTTGCCAGTTCGAAGAAACGTGGTTGGCATCATTTTGTGTAAAGTCGGAACGATCCATTTTATGACAAAACAGATAGACCTATTTACATATTCGTCCAAAATAGAGGATGTTCAAATACAGCTTGCAATACCGGGAAGTGTCATTTCTGGCAATCTAGAGGTACCTTTTTTTTGGTTTAAATTTGCACGCTACGCGCCAACTGACGGTGGCGCTCCGTTTATATAGTATCAACGTCGCCGCACCACTAAAACAAACGGTGCTACGGGTGTGTTAGTAAGTTTAGCTTTAAAACAGTTGAGACTTTGTGCATGTACAATGTCTGACGGTAAAGCATTCCAATCCTTCAGTGTGTGAGGGAAGAAAGAGTGTTTATATACATTCTTTTAAGCATAGGGAACCTGGAAATTAAGGTCCTGATTATTTCTTGTATTAGTTCTGACGGCGGGGGTAAGTTCATCTTTATTGATGGCGATAAGATTGTTATTGATTTTATATAGCATATGTAGCCGGGTGTTGTATCTTCTTGTTTTTAGCTGGGGCCAATCTTATCTATGAAGCATGTTTTTTACACTAGATTTATAAGAGCAGTCTGCCATACAGAACCTGGCTGCTCTCCTTTGAATAGATTCAAGCTTATCCAAATCGCACTGGTGATGGGGGTCCCAGACTGCTGATGCGTACTCAATATCCTTCTCAAGCGGTTATCATACATGTCTACAGACCACGAGGTCCTGGGTTCAAGCCTGGGTTGGGTAGACACGCCAGTGCACTACAACTGGTTATCAAAGGCCGTGGGCATTGATTTGGTTGTCGATGTTATGTCTGTCCGTACGTCGTACCTGTGTTCTCGTCCGGGTCGTATTAAGCGTTTCGTGATAGCATTGTTACTATCATAACCGATTACGCAGGTGACGACCCCGTCATTGTAATTGTGTGTTCACTCGTCGGCGAGATGAAACTCCTATAGGCCCTACCTACACTTCCGAAATCAGTGATACTTTTTTAAGTCAACCACCCATCTTAGTTCCGAGGCACTTCGGTCGGCAAATCGGTCGGTTTTGGAAAAATGCGGATGCCGCAAACGAGGTAGCTTGATCAATTTTCAGGTCATATTCACTTTATTTTACTCAAAAACAATAAAAAACAAGATTTACTGGAGAAAGAAAAAAAAAGTTATTATAAAAGCGGAAAATACTAAATTAGAATTAAGGTTAGGTTTTTTTAACTGTTCACTATTTTTGTTTTTGAATTGTTTTTGACGAATAAAATATTAAAGATATACTTGTTTGCAGCATGCGCATTCTTCCCATTTTCTATGATTCTGCACGCTGCGATTCCGAGTTAGGGCAGTAGAGAGTCAAGCATTTCAAAAATAGAACATACCAAAGAAATGTGTAAATTAAGTATTCTACGCAAATTGTTGTTTACAATTTTTTTTTTTACCGATTCAATTTTATCGTTACTTTTTGTGCACTTTTAATTCAATAAACAAATAATTTTGTAAGTCATTAATATAACAACTTTGATTTTGACGTCATCCACGGATCAAGCGCGAATTTTTTTTGACAAACCATGCACACCTACTAAGTTATTGCAGTGCAGGTACTCTTCGCGATACCGGTACGGTACGATGCCAATGCGTTTATTACTCATTGTTTTACGTCTGAACATGACAGATTGAAACGTTAAAGCATTTTAAAGAAATTACTACCTAACCTTATCGAAGTCATTATGCATTACGCCTAGGCCCTAGCCTAGTTAGTGAATGTCGGCCAACACCATAGGCCTATTTAACGTTAACGATGGGCCGGTGTAAAAGTAAATTTTGCCCCTCCCCCTTCCCCAGTAAATTTTGGCCCCCCGACCCAAATTTCCTAGGAACTTTGGGCACCCCAGACAATCAAGCCGTAGCCATTTAGTAAATTTGGTCCCCCTTCATAGTAAAACGGTCCGCTAGGAAATTTGGGAACCGGTCATTCTTTCCTAGGAAATTTGGTCCCCCAGACCATAAAGCCGTAGCCAACCAGTAAGTTTGGTCCTCCATCATAGAAAAAACAGTCCGCGCTCATCAATACAGGATGTAATTTCATAGGCTATAACTTTGATAAAGAAAACAAAACAGTAGGCTACATTGTTTGTGGTCAAATTCTACAAGTACAGCGGCGCTGTATTCCGTACATGAACAGTTAGGCCTAAGTTAGTAGGTGCGATACATGCGTCTACAATCTAACGCTGCGCTAAAGTATTGTTGTCCTGCATGTTCTGTAAAAAGAAAACGTTGTTTTTGTGTTCTTGTTAGAAATAAAATGAACGTTAATTTTGGTTAGAAAGACAAGTTATGATTAAAACTAATATAAATAATTTTGTGGAGTAAAGAATTTTAATTTTAATTTTTTAAGTTAAATTTGCAGTTTGCCTACTTTTTTTTATTGACTCCAATTTTAAACGCACCGACATATCTGCTGCCCTCAATAGGAACCAACATGGATGGAGGACGAACCAAAAAGTATCACACTGTAGGTATCCGAGTTTCGACTCTCAGCCTTCGGCCTATAAGGCGAATGACGTCACGCTCTCTGGCAAAACGCAGCGCAAACGGCCAAATCGTACACCGCAGAACGTCAGTAAACGTAAACAAATAAACTAGATTATCGGTGATTGATCCAGGCCTTTTTTTGCCTCTTAAAAAGCTTTTTAACTTATCGAAAACCGTGTAAATTTCACTTAAAAAGAACTGTTATTTTATTCTGGGAGCCTAATTTCGCGTCAAAACCACAATTTTTTAATCCATTTTTACAAGATACATGGACAGGTTAGGCCCCAACTTGAAAATTCATCAAACTTTAGCCTAACGTAAGATATTCGATAACGCCGAATTTCTTCTTATCTTACAAGTTACATGTCTTAATTAGTCTTGCTGTAAGATTAGTGTACATCATTTTTGCTGAAAAAAAGAGACAACCGTTTTCGAATTTAAAGAACTACAAGTATAGATTTCGTTCATAGATTTCAAATGAATTCCTCTTCAAAGGCCTAACGCAGTAGTACATACACATAACGTACATTAACAGGCCTCTAGACCAACACAGCATTCAATTTGTGCATGGCATAAGATTTAATGCCCAATATAAACACAAACGTAATACTAATACTAGCAAATACTAGGTAAGAAATTAGAATAGAACACAGGACAGAGGTATGTAGGCCTCGAAGTTAGAAAAATATATGCCTTAATACGTTAAAAGGTTTTGGTCACTGCGTGATTTGTGCATGAACATTCGTGCTATAAATTACAATTCAATTCAAACTAGGCCCAGCATGAATGACTATCTTCATGGAATATTATCAAATAAAAAAACAAATTTTCTTGAATAACTTTTACAAAGAGTGGTGGGTGCAAACACTTTT
Organism: Chiridota heheva; assembly: GCA_020152595.1. Lineage (NCBI taxonomy): Eukaryota > Metazoa > Echinodermata > Holothuroidea > Apodida > Chiridotidae > Chiridota > Chiridota heheva. The sequence continues at coordinate 597,625 of JAIGNY010003771.1, forward strand.
TCTAATGAAGTAAATGGATGTCGGCAAAATGGCAAATTTGAGACTAATAGGTCTGCCATCCCTCTTTATGTTGACTCCAAGTAATACTAAGAAGTGTTTTGATCACATATGATCACATATGGATGAAATGTTTACACAATTCTCAATCATGGCAGGAAATTTGAAAAGTTGTTTCCAATGTAGTTGGCAAAACTACTGGTCTTATTCTTAATAAGAATGACCTTGCTACACCCATTGCCAATATTTGTATATCATAGGCACATTTTGACTGACTTGGCTTAAACTTGACTTAAACGGAACAGTAATTACATTTCATTGCATCCTAAATGTGGTCGGTCAATAAAAAGCTATCTGAGCATTTCAGTACTGCTCGACAGATATGAAAGGCTCTAACTACATGTACTGTTACAACTTACAAGATCAGTAGACAATCCTTATATTTAGAGTTAAAAAAGAATACAGTGGGATGATAAGCCTAATACAGTAATAGGTGCATAAATATATGTGGATAAGAGAGTTTATTTTGAGATAATTAGAAAGAGTCCCCCTTTCACTGTTTGTAAAATCTCTTTACCTGTCCGCTTGAGTTGCGAGGCAGAGGAATTTGAGATAAAACATCATCTCGTAGCTAGCCAACGGGCAAGAGGAGTGATGACCTCTTGATCTATTCTCCCTGTGCATAAAGTGTACAGAATTGTGTACAAGAAACCCTTGTGTTTTGAAAATTGTAATGGATTGAGTGCAAAAAAAAAGGTTGGACTTACAAAAAATATATAACATTCGAGAAGAAAATATTGCCTTCTAACTTTGTGTCATATTATACCCGAGAACATTGGTAGCAGAGCTAGGTTGAATTGAAGAAAAACCTAAAATTGGTAAAGAATGGCAGAAACGATAAAGGCATTCAAAACAGCGAGGAGAAATCGCAAAAGAAACTGTCAATTAACGAGAACTTCATGTGTTTTGATTTTAACATCTAGCAAAGAAGATGTAATCTCAAATACAATACATGAATTAGTGGAAAAGCTGAAAAAGAGTTTGATGATGTTGAGGAGGTGCATCGATCTTTAGTGAAGTTATTATCAGATGAGGAATTTAAAAAAGAGAAAAATTGGGTATTAGAATGCCAAGAAGAGTTCATGGAAGAGAAACAAAAGGCAAAAAAATCATTGGAAAATCTAAGGAAGGAAAAACATAGTGATCAGGAAATAAATGTTCAGATTACTCCAAAGTTCGATGAGTTTAGACTTGCGCTAGAGCTGCCCAGGGCAGAAATACAACAATATGACAGTATGATGGCGATCCGACACAAATTTTGGTCATTTATTAAAACTTTGAAGTCAATGTAGCGGAAAGTTAAGTTCCAAAGAGCCTCGACTTAGTTATTTGATTCAACCAGGGAGTTGGCATGGTTGGCATCAACTGATAAGAGGGAAGGCACGAAATAGCATAGAGTGTTGTGCGTTACCAGGTGAAAAAGGCTACGATACAGCAAGAGAGATTCTTGACACGCAGTTTGGCCAGCCGCACATTATATTGCATGCATTGATGGAAGAGATGCTGAATTGCTGAGTGGTTAGTAATAATTCAGAAGCCATGTGGAAGCTTATTTCAGTGATGAAAAGATGTCAGATAACAATGGGACAAACAGATAAATGGGTTATGATAGCAACCTAAATAACCCAGAGAATCTGCTCAAAGTTCAACAATTGTTGTCTTACCAACTTCAGAGAAAATTGGCCGCGAAAGCGCAAGATATAAATTCTAAAGAAGAACCGACATTTCAGGACATGGTGATGTTCTTGGAAAATGAAGCTGTATTACAAAATAATGTTTTTGGACGATCATACGAAACTATCAGGTAGGGCCAAAACATTTGCTACTAACTTCCCAAAGTCTGATATCATGTGTCCAAAGTGTAAAGGAGACCACAAATTGTGGAATTGTGAACAGCTTAGAAAGTTGAATATTGATGAAAGTTGAAGTGATAAGAAGCTGTGCTTCAAATTTTTCGGAAATATCGAGCGAACAACTGTACTAGGAAAATGTGTGGTATTCAAAGTTGTGCAAGTGACCACAATCGACTGCTACATCAAGTTCAAAATAGAAACAGAGTCGAACAATCAAAATCAGATGACAAGTCAGAAACGACGATGTTGGTGAGCCTACAAAGAAGTTGCTCTGAGAATTGTGCCAGTAACTGTAATTCACAGGGGATAGAGTTATCAAGGTAAACGCGTTATTAGATGATGCATCAACTCAAACGTATATATTAATGCAGACTTGGCTGCAGAACTAGGAATAAAAGGAACAACAGAAAATGTTACAGTGGGTGTAATCAATGAAAAAGTTGAGCAATTTGAAACGATGTCTGTAGCATTGAGTATTCGATCTATCGATGGACAAACAACAGCGAAACTGCAAGCCCTGACAACGAACAACGTGTGCAACGGAATGGTGTAAGTTAAAATCAAAGTGGTATCATTTAAGTGACATCCCATTTCCGCAAGTACAGAAGTAAGTGAGCGGGGAACTATTGACATATTAATTGAAAGTGATTATCCTGAGCTGCATATGTGCCTGGACGAGAGCAGGGGAAAGCGAAACGAACCTGTAGCGAGATTGACTCCTCTTGGTTGGATTTGCGTTCGGTCAATTAGCCATAGTAATTCTCAGTCAATGTTTGCCAGGACGTATAAATGTGATGTCAAAAGCAGTGATGAGATTCAAAATAAATTCTGGGAAGTTGAGAATTCAGGAGTGGAAAGTGATAGACCTGAATATTCCCTTGATGATCAAAAGGTTTGGACAAAGTTGCCAAGTCACTGTACAGCTGTATAGCGCCACTGATGGTAGATATGGAGTAAAATTGCCTTGGAGAAATAAAGAGCTTCATACCTGTGAGCATAATAATGTGGATATGGCCACTAAGCGTCTTGAAAGTCTGGAAAAAGAGACTGAGAAAAGATACGAGTCTACGTGATGTATACACAGATGTCATAAACAAATATGTTGAAAAAGGTTATGTAACAAAAGTTGAAGAGGACACAACTGAGACCAAGCGTCAGTGTTATATCGTTTCATAGTTGTAAGGTCTGATAAGGACACAACGAAGGTGAGAATAGTGTTTGACTTATCGGCAAAACACAATGACATGTCTCTCAATGACATAATGGATGTGGGTCCAATGTTACACAGATAATTATTGGACGTACTTCTGCGGTTCCGTGAACACAAAGTAGCCCTGATTTGTGATATCTCAGAAATGTATATGCAGATAGAAATCGCCGAAGAAGATCGATCAATGTTGAAATTTTTATCGCGGGATCCTAACAAGGCAAGAAACCCGGACGTCTATGAGTTTAATCGATTTGCACCCTTTATTGCACAGTATGTGTCTCAACACAAGGCCAAGGAATTTGCTAAGGAGTTGCCGTTAGCGGCACAGACCGTGATGAAATTGACATATATGGATGACAGCATGGACTCTGTTCCAGACAAAAAAAACGCAATTGAGTTGTATGATCAACTCATAAAATTATGGGGAAAGGCTGAAATGACAGCTCACAAATGGGTAACAAACGGCAAAGAGGTCAGGGAAAAAATACCTACCGAAAACAGAGCAAAGAAGATCAAATTGAATGATGGTGAATTACCCTCATTTAAGGCTTTGGGAAGTTTCGTCATCGTGTAGAGCAGAAGAAGATCTTTTCACGTTCACGGGACCTGCCATGGCCAAATCTAAAGAAAAACTCACCAAAAGAAAGATGACGAGCAAGATAGCGTCTATCTACGACCCATTGTGATTTCTATCACCCGTTGTGATATCGGGCAAGATATTAATGCAACAAATTTGGGCAGATGGACTAGAGTGGGATGAAATCGTGAAATTTTAGCTAGCAAATCGAGCAGTGAAATGGTTAGAGGATCTGCAGAATTTAAATGACATCATGAGAATCTTCAGATGTTTGAGACCAATGACGGAACAGTGCAGATCCACACGTTTGTTGATGCCTCTCAAGATGCTTAAGGAGCGGTTGAATACTTATGTTGCAAGCATGAAAGAAAACTATCGTTAAGATTTGTTGCCTCTAAGACCAAAGTGGCCCCATTGAGATCCATAAGCATACCAAGATTGGAACCATGGTGGCAGTGTTGGGCGTGAAGCTGACAAGAGTAATAACCAGAGCACTAGAAAAAGATATGAACAGTGTACACTTTTAGAGTGATAGGCTGAATGTGTTATACTGGATCAGAAACAGGAGCAGGATGTTCAAAACATTAATTGCAAACCGAGTAAGAGAAATTCGAGAAGCAACAGACCCGAATCAGTGAAAGTATGTACCAGCGGATATAAATCGGGCAAATGTGGCCTCTAGAGGAGCTACAGTCAGTGAACTCCAACGGAATGAGATGTGGTGGGAAGGGCCATCATTTCAAAAAGATAATAGAGTAGCCTGGCCTAAAGTGAAATTGGAAGCGCTAAGGAACAAAACAAAGGGAAAAGAGTTGTTGAATTCTGTAATCTGAACACAAATGTGGAAAATTCGGAATGGGCGCCTGAATCCAAAAAGATATTCATGTTGGACAAAACTAACTTGTGTTCACGCTTATGTTAAACGATTCATAAGCAATTGCCAAGTGTCTAAAGAGGACAGGCAAACGGGGCAATTAACAGTTTCTGAATTGCAAGATGCAGAGAACACCATCATCAGTAAAACCCAAAGAGAAGCATTCACAGATGAGATCAAGCTTCTCAAAAAGAGAAAAAAGTTGTCGCCAAATAATTCACTAATTAAGTTAAATCCAGTAATCGACGAAGATGGTCTTTTAAGATCTTCGGGAAACCTGAGCCTGAACGAAGCAATACCTTACTGCCTTACGATACACGATATCCAATAATTCTGCCTCGGAGACACCATGTGACAAGGTTGATTGTGAAGAAACATCATGAGAGCGGACACCATATTGCTGGGACAAACCATATTTTGGCACTTACGTCACATACGTCAATGGATGATTGACGGACGTGAAGAAATACGCGAAATGGGAAAACGCATGCAATAGATGTAAGAGAATTAAGGCAAAAGGAGGACAACAAATAATGGCACCGTTACCAAAGATCGGACGAATGTGGGCACATTGCGGGACTTTGAAAAGGTATCAGTTGATTTCGCAGGACCCTTCTTGACAAACCAAGGCCGAGGAAGAATACAAACGAAAAGATATTTATGTCTGTTCACATGCATGAAAACCAGAGCTCTTCATCTGGAAATCGCATTTGGACTGGATACGGATTCCTTCTTAAATTGTCTGTATCGATTTACGAGCAGAAGAAGAACTCCGACAGAGAGACCCACAATGGTACAAATTTTGTGGTTTGCAGAGGGAGCTGCTGAAATTGTGTGAGTCAAATGATAAACCAAAAGTCGAGAGTGAAACTTCGAAAAATGGACTAAACTGGAAGTGGAAATTGAACCCAGCTCTAGGGCCCCATTTTGGTGGAATTCATGAGAGCATGATCAAGACCGCAAAAAGATCAATCTACGGAATATTGAATAATGTGATGAAAACTACTTCCCGCAATTGTTGGAGCCGAGGGATTGATAAATTTAACACCAATTACTTATCAATTAGCCAACTCCAAGGAAGATGTTCCACTCACATCCAATCACTTTCTGCATGGGCAGATGGGTAGAAGATTTGCTGCTGAAATGGCAGTGGACAATACAAGCTTCAATTCACGCAAACGATGGAGAAGAATGCAAGAACTGGTGAAGCAATTCTTGGCAAAGATGGCTGCAAGAATACTTGCCAACATTGGTCAAACGAAGCAAATGGAGAAATGTGAGACGAGACCTTAAAATAAACGATGTTGTGATGATCCTGCAAAAATATAATTTGCGTGGGAATTGACCATTGGGGAGAGTATTGGAAGTTTCGAAAGGACCAGATGGCCATGTGCGTGTGGTGTAAAGTAAGAACAAGTAAAGGAGTAGCCACACGACCGATCACAAAATTGAACCCATTGGAGTTTGTTGACTAAAGAGATTTATTTCGAGCTCTTGAAGCGTAGAGGACAAATGATTTGGATATTGAATTTATGTTGTGTAAGGAATCATGCAGAATAAATGGGGCAGAATAATCCCTGAAAGATCGGAGGGTAGTCTACCCCAATGATGGTCAGAATGAGTAATGTGTTATGTTGAAACCTTTAAAAAAAAAAACAATGACTTTAGCTGAGATCAAAAGATGGAAATTTAGTAGTAATATGATATCAATGTAGTTAGTAATAAACACTGCATGCATGGACAATAATCATTATTCTTTGAAGTCAGAACAGTACAATATTTCTTTTCATTTAACAATGCATCATTAATAATGTTCATGAATTTCGATTGGAGAGTTCATATTCATGCGAAGTGTCGATGCATAGTCTCATCACTATACATCGAGGAAGGGGAGGATGGATACGAGGAGATTATTTTGAGACAATTAAAAAGACCCCTCCCCCCCCCCCCTCTTCCTTTCCTCCTTCACCATTTGTAACATAATCTCTTTACCCGTCCTCTTGAGTTGCGAGGCAGAGGAATTTGAGATAAAACATCATCTCGTAGCTAGGCAACGGGCAAAAGAAGTGATAACCTCTTGACCCATTCTCTCTGTGCATAAGTTAAGTGTACAGAATCAGTGTACAAGAAGCCCTTGTGTATTAGTTGAAAGACGTTGGACTTATAAAAATAAAAAGATTCGAGAAGAAAACATTGCCTTTTAACTTTGTGTCATTTTGTACCCGAGAAAAATATGTTAATGAGATAGGCTTAAATGTAGTCAAGAACATGCCAAAAAACAATGCTTATGTTAAATTTAGGCTTTTATAAGTTAAATAAAGGGCCAATAATGCAATACCATATTTGCATTGCGTTGTTATTCACTGGTACAAGCATATCAATATGTCAATGTTTGGCTTCTTTACATAGATAATAATTTTCTTGCAAGTGTTTCACATTTTTGATGAAAATTTGGTCTTCAAGCTTGCACAAAGTTCGCCTATTAAGTGAATTATACTAGTGTAGACAAAAGAAGAGTATGCATAGATGCACTGTTTATTCATATGGATTACACATTTCATACACTATGATTTATCAAGTTGCATAACAGGTAATTTAAGCAGTAAAAAAAAAATCACATTTGGATGATCATGCATATAGTCTGAGAATATGATCTTATGATGTGATAAATAGATCATGTCTATTTTTATTAATATCACTCATCTTTATACAGGATAGCTCATTTAGCTGAAAGCTGCATGGTTAAGGTGAGGCCTAGTTAGATAAAATATATAATAGCAAATATAAAATTAAACATCAGGAAAAGATTGGCAAAAAGACAAATACAGCAAAAGTAACAAACCATACATTAAAATGTATGATAAAATATGAGACATCTAAATAAGTTGTCCACTTTCCAAGTTTTGATGATAGTACTATGTGAGTATAGTACTTCATTTCAATCTTATCTCCTCATGACGCTTAATGTCGAATGTACTTTCGGTGGTGGAACACTGACAAATAGGCCTATAACTTGGTATGGAATATTTAAAAAAGTATAAACTTGGTAAATACATCAGCAGGTAGTATTTGCAGTCATTCAAATGATCAATTTTGCATTGTGTGATTTCTTATAGTGCCTTCAAAACCATCCCCTTCATGTAGCCTAGCATGAATGTCAAACTTTTAAAAAGTACAACAATTCTTGGCATTTATATCTACAATTTATAGCAATCCTACACAGGTAAGATCTTATATCATTCAAAATAGTGTAAAAAGAACCTTAATTCAGTGGTCCTTGCTTAGCTAAGAAAACACCCATAAGGTCCACCCTACCAAAAAGTATATATAAATCCTATAGAGAAAAATCCAGATCAAATTCACATCTAGATTTGATACAAATCACATGCATAACCAGATAAAGACATGAAATTTACTTGTTTATAATAAAATCAGCATTCAATCAAGTTGATATCTATATACCTTGATCAGTTGATGTGGTCATATGTAATTAACTATTACTCAGTGATGCTTTATTTAATTTTAGATGGCCTAACTTCAGTGGGTTTATGGTTCAAATTGATATGTAGGCCTACTGGCTGCGGGACTGTGTGTCGTAAAACATACCGTAGGCCATATCTGCAGGGTTTAAAAAAAAAAAAAAAACTGATTCTGGTCCTACTCGGATTGACGGCTTATATCTTTAAAGTTTGATAAAATTTGATTAAACTTTTGATTTAGACCTAATACTAGATTACAATCGCCGAAAGAGTTTTCACAGCGATTAATGACTGATTTATCGGATCCGTATTTTCATGCGTGAACGCATTAATGAACGTGAACTGGCCTGGGTTAAAAACTTTGCAAAGTTCAAGTTTTGTTTACCTGCGAAACAACAAATGCTTCAGTTAAAATCACAATCAACTGTGTGGACTACTCCCTACTACTAATTTGCGTAGAAATTATTGAATAAATTCAAGCGTTCTGTGCGAAATTAATGATGAAATAGGTCAGAATAGCCCATTCATATTGATTTACCGATAATCAATGAGCACAATATGCGTACGTACACTTTTCCCGCACTGTGCCTACCAATTTGTCAGCGATTGTAAAGTTCCAGGATGGTAAACAATTTTTGGATCAGGTTTGTCAGATTGTACGATTGACGCGAGTACGATTTACATTCTTCGATGTAATCGAAGATCGATAGATCTGCCGGTTATTTTAAAGAATCTACAGTTGTGCGTGTTGCGGAAAAATTTATTTCGTTTTTTTTCTTTTCGTCGGGCGTGCGTAACAGTAAAAAGCACGCAAGTGTAATCCACACTAATCTTAGAGTCTTTTCACTGTATAAGCTGCCAGACATTTAAAATGTCGATCTCGCAAATTCGTAAAGATGCATTCCTGTGCGTGACACGCGTTATCATTTTTAATGTACGCGGAAACAAAATGAGTCAGAATCTTATTTTCTTCACCAATTTTCGACATATTCTCAAGCAAACTTAGTTTTTATTTTCAGGTGAGATTATATAATACATAGGGCATGTGAATTTTCATGTTTTTTGGTATTTATTATGATACTGTAATTTGAGTTTCCCTAAATTTTTAGGGAAACTTTTATTGAACATTGACTTTTGCATAGCAGTCTAGCTGTGTTTTGAGTGTGCGGTGCATTCCCTCGCCTTCAGTGCACAGCATTTGGGCTGGCAATAGCGTGTCCCGGAAAAATAAATAGTTTTGCGTGTCGTATTCACTTAAATTGTCTTTCAAAATCAAAGAGGAAAGCTTGACTGAAGCGAAAAAGGTATCTACAGTGAAGCTAGGATAAGAGCTTCATTTTGTTAAATACACATATTTACTTTGCAGTCAGCAGCCGTTTTTCCATGTTACCAGAATTCTCCATCGCGGTGTTTTGCAGGCAGCGCACAACGGGTCTGTCTATTTGTGATCTGGTCGAGCTAGTCACGTGATTGTTGTTGAATTATGAAAGTTGGTAAAACTTTGTTCTCAGTGATTTTTAGCTCAACATACCTTTGCATGGCTGACCCAAAATGCAGATTTTCGTTCCGATACGAGTGTTTTTTTTGCAGCGTTTATCTAATCATAAGCGTTTATTCGACTTTTTGCTGTGACGTCATGTTGCCTTACATTGATCGATCCATGGATCATGCAACAACACTAACTTTGGGATGATACTGGGCTGCTGGATACAGGTTGCAAAACCTCAAGTTCCAGCTCGGTGTTGGGGTTGAACTAATTAATATAGGGCAGCTTCATGGTCAAACCACAAAGGCTCTAAGCTCTAGAAATTGTCCAGACGGTCTTTATAGCTATTGATGATTGGTGCTGTAAGGACATGTTGCTTAAGGAGTTCCAATGGCTAGCTACTCGATGATGGCTAAAGACGTTACGACGTAATTATGTGTTGGTTCTAGGCAGAAAGAGCTTGGATTGATGGCCGCGTTTAGCAGTGACAGAAGTGTGGAGATTGAAAATGGAAGACATTCAGTAACTATGGAGGTGTAGGGGGTGTGACATCCCCTGAGATATAGATCAGTCGGCAAATCAGCGATCAGTCGGCAAATCAACAAAATAAAATAGAGGGAAGAAAACAAAATTGTTGACTGTATAGTTTAATTGATAAATAAACAGACCAGTCCATAAAATTAAGAAGCTTAAAAGCAAACATTGTTAATAAAATTTGCATCATATTGATGTTGAGGCTTCGCTTTTTTAGGCTTACTTGAAAAACAGTTTTCACATATTCAAACGATATTAAAGCTCTCATACACAGTGGGGCAACTAGAGTCTTGCGGGTTTGTAGGGAATTTGGCGGCTGCAGTGATGTCGGAACCACGGCGGCAGGGGGGGGGGGGAGTGGGGCACTGCTCTGGCCTTAGAGTATATGGGGCAGAACTCGGTGCCCTTATGAAATTGTGCGGACAGGGGAAGAAGTTGCCCTTTTAAAAGTTGTTGGCGGACTGTTCTGGATCCTGTGTGCGGACCGGTCTGGAAACTGCAAGCTCCCTTTTAAAACTTATTTGAAATTATTCTAGGCCATTCTTCAAGCTTAAAAACAAATAGATATCCACTCACTTACAAATACTACAAAATACAAAGAGGTTGTCATATACATTTAATATTCATTTGACATAATTAAAGCATAACATTGTACCAAGGGCACCGACACCGACGGCCATGGTGGGAGCAGGTATGCTCCCAATAATTTTACAGACCTCCGTGGTAGTGCGGTAAAGCTTCAGCTTTCCAATCTAACGTCCCGGGTTTGATTCCCGGTGGGTCTCCAACCAGTAATTCACAACTGGTTCGTAAAACAGCTGTCACGGTGGGCGTATTGACGTAAATAATCCAATGGAGTTCTGTTGGGACACTTTAAACCCTGGTAAACCAAAACCCAAGCTGGAAATTTGAAAAAGAGCCTTTCACTTGTTCGCCCGATGGGTAATTGTCAACATTTGTCCTGGCTCCCCAATTCCAATCTTTGAACCCATAGGCGGAATTTGCCTACAGAAAGTGTGGAAAAGTCAAAAGTAAGAAGCAAAAACTGTCAACTGACAAGAGTGTCCCTTTTTCAAATGAAAAGTACCCCTCAATTAATGTCAAGAACGCACATGAACGTGATTTTGTGCTGTCGCCGTTTCCCGGAGTTCCTTCCGACACCTCTGGCGCTTTGGGTCCCATAACAAAGATATTGCAGTGTCATTGTTAGAGGCTAGTCCCAAATCGGTTTTGCCTAGGGCCTGTAAGGTTTACCCACCCTTCCGGGCATTCCAAAACCATTTGTTGAGCCACTGCTAATCAAAGTTGTATTCCTTTTCTAACAACCCAAGCTAACACCCAACCAACAAAAACAATCCTATACCCACCCCCAAACATATATTAAGCTACTACATCATTTGTGTTCTAGCATTACAACAATATTAAAGCTCCCGCTTGCATTTCCCCCAAATAAACATCAAACATGTATTTCTTTCCTAATCAGCTAATAGCCCCAGTCTACTCGAATTAACAACTCACCAACAAAAAATAGACTTAACCGCCCCAAAATGTGTTAAGCTACTACACCATTGATGTTCTAGTTCGTGTTTACAAGTTAAGGAGAGGGTTGGTAGCCATCACCAGTAAAAGTTTGTTGTTTCGGTGATGTTTCACAATATTGCAACATCATTGTATTGAAATGTAGGCTCACTAAGCTGACTGTTCTTTTAGGTTTTCTGTTGTGGCCCTAAGGAGCGACAGGTTTAGTATTGAAAATTCCATGCTCAAAATCCGCCATCTTTTAATTGATAATTATTTTTTAAATATATTTTAATGAGGAGAATATGGACTTCAAATTAAGTGTTATTTATTGAAGATTTGTATTTTAATGGTTACGACGCTACAATCATTTTCAGCAATGCTAATTCAAATAATGATGGCGTTGTTTTTATTCGCAAAAGTCATATAAATTGGCAACGTTGAGGGATGCAGACAATGAGTTTCGGTGCCAATCCGCCGTATAGCCAGGTCCAAAACGTGATATGAAGAATGGTATCGTTAAGATATTTTTACTGTTTCAGAAATATAATAGAAAATATTTATTACACCAAAATATTTTTTAAAGAGTCACAAAGTAGTGAAGGAGAATGATATTATTTGAAATTTGAAATGAACGAGGCTAGTCTTACCGAAATCTTTAACAGCTAAGTTAAGAAATTGTTAGTGTGGGTACGTATGCCACTTTCCTTTTGCTAAAGTAATCTTGCAACCCAGGGCCGGATTTCGACATGTGGTGGCCCACGGGCAACTTCAGGAGTGGAGGCCCACACTATTTTAATGACCGCCGTCCTGGGGGAGGGGGTGTACCCCTTTGGAATTTTTTGGAATAATTAAGGGTGCTTAGATGTAAAATGGTGCAGTATTTTTTATTTTTGAAGTAAATCTATGTTCAAGAATTTTCATTTTGTAAGCCTGTTTGCCTGCCCAATTTTCAGTACAAGTGAACAGGTTGCTACCACTCCTACCAATGCAAATTAACAGGTTGCTCCCACATTTTTCCCTTACAATTTTTTTTCATGAAGTATGTGGATGCCCCTGGATGTGGAGGCCCATGGGCAACTGCCCACGTTGCCGATTGCTAAATCCGGCCCTGTTGCAACCTGAATATGTTAAGGTAAAGGTAATTGAAACTTATAGTATAGCGCACATATTACTGTATGAACATACAGGTTAAGTCGGTATAAATCCTTCAGGACATAAACGACAACCGAGCGTATCAAGCATGAGAAAAAAACACCTAACAAGTTTAGTAGGCTAAGTTTAGCTATAAAACAGTGTAAACTTGGTAAATGTATATCGATGTCTGGTGGTCTGGCGGTAAAACATTTCAATCTTTTAGTGTTTGAGCAAAGAGCTTCTACAGGAAAGAAATAGTATTTACATTCGTTTTAGCATAGGGAACGTGGAAATTAAGATATCATGATTATTTCTTGTATTGATTATTACGTTTGGTATTAGGTTATCATTACCAATGACGATGATTTGTATTGATTTTACATAGCATATGGAAGCGGGAATTCTTTCTTCTTGTTTTTAGCAGTCATTAGTCTAATTGATGACGTCTTTATTTATTATATCTATTTTATTTTATGATAAATTAATTAATACCTACATCACCTTGTTAACTTTCTTTGCTTTTCGTTTTGGACGAAACTTACTGAGGGCCGATTTCAGATTAGGGAGGACAGAGGCGCGTAGGAAGTTGGAGGCCACCCCCGAAAAGGGTTTCCCGGCTGCTTGCATGCATTTATTTTGATGACAAATTGTGAAATTACTAACATAAAATTGACATTTTGCTCGATTTTGGCAACAGATCCTGAAAAATTATTAAAATTGACAGTGCTTTCTTGGAAAGTGAAGAATGTTCCTGGAAATTGAAAACAAATTCCCGGAAATTAAAGATTTCACGAATAAGCAGGAAATTTTTTCAGAAAATGAAGGAGATTTCTAGAAAGTTGATGGAGATTTCCTTAAAATTCTCGAAAATTTTCCATGATTTTTTCCAATTAGCGTGGGCAAAAAGATAATGGCCTACTTAAAATTGTATTACTTTTAAAATTCATTATGACTCCCATGTGCGCATGGCCCTGATATTTATAAGAACTCACCTCCGTATCGAAAGGTTTTTGGTTCTATGTTGTACATTGTGGCCCTTGAAAATTTTGGTGCAAAATTAAAGTTTTTTATAAAAACCTGAAGATCTTTATCCAAAGTGCAGATTTTTGGGTCAATATTGAAGATTTTGGGGCCAAAATGAAAGATGTTTGGTCGAAAATGGGAGGATTTTTGGTGCAAACTGTAAAAGGTTTGGTTCAAAATTAACGATAGCTCAGTCGATACGATTGCAAAAAATGCCACACATGGTTCATTTGATATTTAAGTTAATTATATTTATGGCTTCCACATAATTTTTGGATGTGAGGGGGAGTCTAAGCCCCCAATAGCCTCCTTGGACACGTCACTGTTTTCTTTATAACTACCCGTACAAAAAAATAATAATAATGCCACGACAACCCCTTTTTTAAGGGTGTTCTTTTTGGAATTCAATAAGATTTTGCTAGTGTCTACAAGTGGATATTAATTCAGATCTTTTATTAAGCGAAAACTTACAGGGTTTGTATATTAGGTACACTTTTTAATTAAACATAGAATGCAACGTTTAGTTGCATTACTATAACTTTCCATTTCATATCAAATTCCTTGTTGTTATCTTGAGAAACCAGATATATTTGTTGAGTTCTGTCTCTTTTCTTTTGTGTTAATGGACAAAAGAGCTTTTATGGTTAGCATATCTAGTTTTAAAATCTGTTGCACAAAGTCCGACATATATAGGTCTCAGTTATTCATTTCAAGCTACTTGATTGGATGACAAGCTTCATTTGCATAATCCTACTGTCCGGTTATTACTCAACGAACGGACAGTAGCTGGGGAAAAAATGACCGATGACAGCACTCCCAGTCAATAATCGGGCAGTTGCATATTCATTAGATTGACAGTTTCTAATGTGGGGTACGGGTATTAAACTCCTACATTAATCATGGCAACCACGTATTAACCCCTCAATAATATTTCCACGCACAAAAATAAATTATGCCGAAAATACTCAATTTCAGTTTTAGCAAGAACAAACTTCTTGCTGACAAGCTAATTATGCCAGATTGAGCAACAACATAGTTCAATGTTAAATTGAGGAACAACATAGTCTAATGTGCAAAGATTAAAATAGAATGCAAAAAATTAAAACAAATGAAAAAGCAAAATGTAAAACTTTAAAAGTTAGACCCACAAGTTCATACTAATACAAGTTCAAGAGGGCTATAATTGTTCAGTACTTGCACCAAACAAGTATATTAATAGGAATGAAACGTACCACTGCCTGCTTTACTTTTTTCTAGAATCATTAGTCTTTATTTTGTAACATTAGGGCTTGAGCTTTTAAAAAGTGTTTACAATACAATTGAATTGCACGTACTTACAGGCTACAGAGTACTGTCGTTGTAACTAGCCTAGCCGCAGTGCATAGCCCAAGACCCAAACACTATGTTCAACAACTTAAAAACTGTTGAAACCTTGCTATTATGACAAATTTGAGAATATTAAATAAGAGTAGTTTTTGTTCCAATCAAGAGCGCAAATCCGTCATAAATAATGGTGGGGACGCGTGTCGGGCCAAAGAGCTTCCACACAGCTTTTGTGTGGAAGCTCTTTCGTCGGGCGAGTGTCGATTTTGTCGGTATCGGATCCGTGACACTTTCTAAGCGGAGCGCCACCATCGGTTGGCGCGTAGCGTAGGAAGAACATTTTGCTAAATATACCCCCTAGGTCGTCGGAAATAACACTTCCCAGACCTTGCGAGGTGCTTCTAAACCTCCTTTATTTTTAGATCTTATGACTGAGAAATTTAGACTTGTAATAATTTGGTGAAGTACATGAGCGCCGTTAGGCCAAATTAAATTAGAAAATTTATATTTGAAATTAGTTCTGCCGATCAAACTGCGCCAAAGTTCAATACAGAAGTACCCGAAATACAACGTTCTGAAAAGTATTAGTCAAGAAAAATTGGTGGGGACACAGTATGTCATGTCCCCACTACTAAAAAAGTTGGTGGGGACGCGTCCCGCTGTCCCCACCTGAATTTGCGCCCTTGGTTCCAATAACAACTAGGCCTGAAAGAGATACCACTTTCCAGTATTTTTCGCACTTTGACGGGACACGGCCGTGTGCTTCAGCCAAAACGATCATCAACTGCACTGATGTTTTACTATGTACAGCGCACTACATGCTTACAGCTGGGCTTCGGTACGAGTGTGTAGAGAAATGACACTGACGTAATTTGGACTTTTGTGTAATGTTTCTCGCTAAGTTAACGAAAAAAAAAAAAAAAGCGTTAGGGATGAACCAGAATGTGTTTCTTCTGAAATATTGCTTTTATATTGCAAATTACTTACATTGAATTGCTAATTTGATGAATTCGCGAGTCATTTACGACTTACGAGATCAAGTTTCGTTCGTTGGACAAAAGTACAAATTGGTGGATTAGACCCGTCAACATTCTCTCTGTGTCGTCATATGCAAATAAGCTGGATGGATGCATGTGTGGTAGTGTTTAGATTTCGCCTGTTTCTTCATCTGAATTTGATCAAATTTTCTTTATTTTTTGGAAGTTTTTCATCATATTTGGTGATAGAATAGATATAAACTGCTCTTGCTTGCCCATTGTTGGCAATAATTGGCTCGCCCAAATAATTCAAACTTTAGCGAAGCTCAATACTGAAATACCCGAAGTTTCGGGTACTTCACTATGATCATTATTCTTCAAATTATTTGGGCTTGCCGGTTATTAACTCAACAATGGGGCTCGCCATCGCTGTTTATTTCTTAACAGAGGGCTCCGTCACGTCTTTGGTGTAAGCATATTATTTACCGCCTTTATAACAGGATGTCATTACGCGTCTGCGCACGTTGTAAATGATTTAATTAACGTACCCATGCTGCATCATTCTCTCATTTTTGCCCGCAACCCACGCTGTAACGGATGACTCTATAATTTCACTATATTAAAGATTATCCAGATTTCGGCGCTTATAAAATGGCAGATCAGGTATAATATCGATGCACTCTGTTCTTTTATTATTTTGGGGATACTTATTTTGATTTTTGTTGTAATATAAGCTCAAAACTTGATCATTATAAATTTTGTTGTAACTCTCTTTGTCCGTTTGAGAATCCGTTTACTAACATACAAAAGGTTATGTTGATTTTAACATTAGGCTTAAATTCTTAGGTCTCGTGTTCTCAGACTCAGCTCAGGAATTAATGTTAGAGATAGCCTGGGCTCAGCTCAGGAATTAATGTTAGAGATAGCCTGGGCTCAGCTCAGGCATTTATGATAGATAGCCTACCAAGTGTTTTAGTTAAGTTCAAACAAAAATTCATAATTAATGAATAATTATTGATTATTAATTGTTTATTCACTTTTATAGGTCAAGAGTTAGGGTTTAAGACTTAGGCTAGGCCCTAGGCTAGCCCGTTGGGCACACGTGTGTTCCTTGCGTTTGACAGAATCAACAACCGGGTGTCTTTTTATGACGTCATTAAGTTAGGTAAGATTTAGGTTTGGGTATGAATGTCATAGTAAGGACGTACAGTGAAAAAATGAAGTTTTTTATATGGGTTAATAGTTACATGGTTGAAAAGAGCTCAACAAAAGGACAATTGGTTAAAGGAATCCAAAGAAATGGTCCGGCGAACTTTAATGATATGCTCTAGCGCTGCCATGACGGCCAAAAATGCATTTTTTCGAAAAACCTGCACTTTCGTTTGGTACTTCGGGTCATGGGTAAACTTGCCTATCTAGCAAAATAGGCAACTTTCTCCCAAACAAAACAATCTTTACATACATAAATTATAATATTTAATTTTTTATACGTGTTCAAATATTGAAAAGAAACATGTTAATTACGCGTGTCACCTCCTTCACCTATTGTCCTAGATAAGTGAAACTGCATTTTCGATCACCTGTAACTTCAGAATGCATTACCCCATTAATTTGCAATTTTAAGAGGTTAAAGACTGTACCCGATTCTAAGCAGCCATTAAATTCCAACACAATAAAATGATTTATTAAGCAGTTATGAGTTAATTTAATTAGCAATTTCACTAATGACAGAAATATACATCATAACTTAAAAGTGGCATATATTTCAAAAATCATCATTTTAGAGTCCATAGCAGGTGTACATGACATATATTCATATAGTTTCCACTTCACTTACCATTAAAATGTAAGACCTTTTGATTTAGGTAACTTTTAATTAATTTAACCATTAAATTGCAACCCTAATTCCCAACAACAAGTATATATGTCGTACTAATTTTACATACTGTACATGTCTAATGCAATAATTTCTGTTGTAACTTAAAATACTGAAGAAGCTGAAAAGTAATGCATTCTGTATTCAGCAGTACACATGGGACAAACACATAAGCTTGACATCACATTACCATATTTAATACCCCACTTTGTGGTGCCATCAGTACATGGACCTTTCCCTTAACAGAAAAAAAAAGTCCCAACATTCGATAAAAACGCCAATAAGTTAAATCATGTTTTCCACCCTCCCATTCCCCCCCCCCCCCCTTTGCATCATTACACCCCAAAATATCACTTTTATTACTGACAGAATGGACTTAGACCCACATCTTCTCCAGCTTCAGGGGATTATTTAGCCATAACAAAACTTACCTGACGAACAACAATTTGAACAAAAGAAATTTAAGATAAGTTGGGCCTTCAGCCTGTAGCTCTCTTGGCCTAGGCCTACACAGTAAAAACAACAACCAGTAACTACTACAGTAATAGTACTGTAGTATTAAGGGCCAAGTAGCATTAGCAAGAGGCCTAGGTAAATTTAAAATGTAAAAAACAATGTTTGGGCCTAAAATGATTATTTATTGCAGCCTAACTTATTAATTGTATATGTTGTCTAATAGTAGGATATTACTTGGTTTAATTCAAATGATATAATATACTAAAAATTCTAATAAAACTATACCCTGGGACCTATACTAAGTATATATAGTAGGATAGCAACCTAACGTTAATCTATGGTAAAACAAAAGTTTGATTCTCATTTTAGGGACAAAAATTACATATTTATGAAAATCGAGATTATAACTTGGGCAAAAACGCTTAGTACATGATTATTAATATGGTAATTCCACTAAAGATACTTACCTGTAAACTTCCTCTTTGCGATATTAGGACCTAAAAGAAACCCGCTCAAATTATGTACGTTTCGAAAGGGAAATTGATAGGCTTCCTGATAATGTGCATGATAAGAAAAAAAAACTTCAGGCGGAAAAATAGCAAAAAAATTAAATCTATGTTTAAACATATTTAGAACATTAATAAAATCCTTAGGACATATGTGCATCATTTTAAAGCTTAAAATGTCGTTCTCTTAATTAAGTATTTTTTCACTTATTAAATAACAACGTAGGCTGATCGCAGCGTGATTGCGTCACGTAGGTTTTCAGAGTAAAACAAAAGCTATCGAAATCTTTAGATATGTACTTCAGTGTAGCGAACAAAGAGCCTAAGTTGTAAGAAATATACAAATCGCTAACCTATTTTTCCATAAAGGTAAGCATTTTAAGGAAAGAATGTAGGCTTTAGTAGTATTTTTGGTCCAAAAATTGTTGTCTTTTTCAAAATTTATTGGACATTTTGTTCGGAGAATAGAGGGCGTATCAACACGAAAGCGAAGGATCGCATTGCGTGGTTGGAAGTTCATTGACGTCTGCATCCTAAGTCATAGCATACGAAGGACACCTGGTTTAAGATTCTGTCAGCTGCGTGTTTCTAGCGTTATGGCCATAACTTCAGTCAAAAGGGGAAAACTGACAGTAGTCATTGCAGTCAATGAGGGATAAAACACATTTTTTGTCATTTTTTAACAAATACTGGACAGAATTTATTTTTCTTCCAGCATGAGTAGCGTACTATTAATTTTCGATGACTGGCTGAGCCGACACAAGTATTTGTAAAAAATATCCTATCGACTAATAAAGTTTCCCCTTTCAACTTGGCAATCTGAGCACTGAAAACTACACCATTCTAGGTTAAAATGAAAATTAAACAAAAAGTTCTGATTTATTAGAAAATCATGAGCTATTAAAATGAGCAATTTCACTAACGAACCAGATATCCATCAAAAGTCAAGAATGGCAATTGGCATAGGTCCTATGTTCGAAAAAATTATTTTAAAATTCACAACGGGTGTACATGATACATCATTATAATGTCCACTTCTTAATCTTGCAATTTTAAGAGGTTGAAGACTACCCTTTTCTAAGTAATTATGAAATTGCATCAAAATAAAATGATTTATTAAGAAGTTATGATTTACTTAAATTAGCAATTTCACTAACGAGCCAAATATACATCTGAACTTAGAAGTGGCATATATTTTAAAAATCATCATTTTAGAGTTCATAGCAGGTGTATATGACATACATTAATATGGTTTCCACTTCCCTTACCTTTAAAATGTAAGACCTGTTGATTAAAGTAACTTTTATTTAATTGATTTAACCATTTGATTGCACCCTAATTCCCAACAACAAGTATAAATGTCGTACTTATTTTACATACACGTTTAGTGCAAACATTTCTGTTTTAATTACAAATACTGAAGAAGCTGAAAAGTAATGCATTCTGTATTCAGCAGTATACATGGGACAAACACCTAAGCTTGGCATCATATGTACCATAATTATTGCCCCACTTTGTGGTGCCATCAGTACATACATAGGGTGACAGCTTCACCTCCATCATAAACTTTCATCGAACTTCCAAAACACTGAAGCTGTGCAAGTGCTCGTGCTTTAAGAAGCATGCACCTGGCATATGTTTGGCTTGGAAATTTAATATTAGACACCCCAGTAAGATGCTTCAGAACAGATCTGATGACAGATTCTACATTGTTGACCCCAACATTTTTGTTGTGTCATCAAGTCTTGGTACACAGCGCTGATGTCTGTCTGTCATCTGTATCTTTACCATCTTTGAAAGTGGCAATGTCGTTTTCTTTGAGAAATTTTGATGTCCGTAGATCCACTTCTTCTTCAAAGGTGTCATTTAGAGTTTAAAGTTCAATTCTCCAGGAATGCATTGACTTGGCGGTAGAGCTGTGAACGTTTAGGGACTTAAGTAAACATGTACATGCCAAAAAAAGCAAGCGTGTATTGTGTACACACGTTTAGTACCATAATTTTCGAAATACACCAAAATTGCTCCAAAACTACGTGGCGAAGTAAAAAAAAATTGCGCAATCAGTATGTGGCAAAAATACTGACTCCATTACCCAAATAGATGCTGAGTTTTGCTTTCCAAATCGTAAAAAGTTTACTTCTACAGTATAAATCATCATTTTTATGGAAAATATGCATAGAAATTCAGTTTAGAAAGAGCAGATAACTTCCTTTTAATGTTATTTAAATTCAAACGTCGCGTAATTTTTTTGTCCTATGCGCTATGGCTTTCAAAGTTCTGTGAAAATCTTGCATACTAGGCCTATGATATACCTCGCCGTAAAACATTTCAAAACTACGCCACCACCACCAGGAAGTTCTGAAATATCAGTCCTCTTGAAAAAATGGCCGCCATCTTTGCGAAGCATGCAGAATTTCAGCTCTGTTAAAACCTTTTTCTGTTTATTTATTATGCAATAATTTTTCTTTCTTGCAAAATTTATTTGACTCATCAGGTAATATTTACATGTAAATGTACTGATTGTCACAATTCAAGTGTTTTTTTTTATCGATGAAACTGGCCTTGATTGCATGGGATTTAAAGCCTTATGGCCTAACGTTAGGCCTATTGTTAGTTTCACTGTTTACTACTGCACATTTGCGGTGCATTTTACAAGTTAGATTACTCAGATTTCGGCGAAATCAAAGTGCATAATATCCCCATTCATTGGTGATTACTGCGCATTTGTGATTCGCACATTTAAAAAGGATTATGCTAATCGGGTTTACAGTTTGTAAAAAGTCATTGATCGGAATTTTGTCAGCCCCAATGTGTGTGTGATTTGAATCATGAATATTGATTTTCAACGGCAAGACACTAAACGATGACTCACAATGAAGTATTTAGTAAAGGTTTACAAGATTTGCGAGTGTGTAGCGTGTACCGCTAAACGGTCACAGCTCTAGCAAGAGGCCTAGTTAAGTTTTAAATGTAAAAAAAATATTGTTTGGATCTAAAATGATTATTCATTGTAGCCTAAGTTATTAATTTTATATGTTATCTAATGGTAGGATATTACTTAGTTTAATCCAAATAATATGATATACTACTTACAATTCTAATAAAACTAGTATACCCTGGGACCTATGCTAACTTTTGTAGGATAGGAACCTAACATTATTTTATGGTAAAAGTAAAAGTTTGATTCTTATTTTAGGGACAAAAATTTATTTATAAACATATTTATGAAAATTGAGATTATAACTTGGACAAAAACGCTTAGTACATGATTATAATTATGTCAATTCCACTAAAAGTGAAAAATACTTACCTGTAAACTTTCTTTTTCGATACTAGGACCTGAAAGAAACCCGTTCAAATTACGCTTAAATCGAAAGGGAAATTAGTAGACTTTCCAATAATGTGCATGATGGAAAAAAACTTCAGGCAGAAAAATAGCACAAAAATCAAATCTGTTTAAATATATTTAGAACACTTAAAATCCTTAAAACATATTATGCATCATTTTAAAGCTTAAAATGTTTTTTTTCATTTAAGTATTTTTTCACTTTTTATTAACAACGTAGACTGATTACAACGTGATTGTGTCACGTAGTTTTTTATAGTAAATTTATGACAGTATGCATTAATGCTATAGAATCCCAATCAGTCACTGAGCAACTCGTGAGTGACACGTAATACAAGCTATCGAAATCTCTAAATATGTACTTCAGTGTAGAGAAAAAAAGGCTTAACTAAGAAATATACAAATGGATAAACTTTTTTTTTCTATAAAGGTAAGTATTTTGAGGAAAGAATGTATGCTTTATTAGTATTTTAGGTCCGATTTTTTCTTCAAAATCCATCAGACATTTTGTCTGTAAGATAGAGGGCGTATATCACGGAAGTGAATTCTCCCATTGCGTGGTTTGAATTTCGGTGACATCGGGAACCCTATTCATATACTATTCAAATGTAGAACAGTTAATTGTAATCACTTGATTAAAATAATTAATAAATTTCACACTAATTCCTAATTACAAGTATATATGTCGTACTTCGTTCACAATAGACAAAGGTATCTGTATGTAAATAAAGCCTAAAACCCGGTATGCATGTGATGAACATGTAAAAACAATACAACACCCCACAAACTAATAATAAATATTCAAAGGCTGATACACTCAATTCTTAGATGAACATACGTGACATTAATATAACTCAACAAACTTCCAGAATTATGATTTGATAATTCTTGAACCATGAAACCAATTTCCAACTCAAATGTAGCCATTGTAAGTAACTCAACTTAATAAAATAAATGCTCATAAATGATAAAACTTTAAACTCCAAAGATATATGATTTTTACACCAAGCATTTTCAATATATGTGTTTTGTAAAGATTTTTTCGGAACAACGTTGATGTTGTGTAATACCGGGACTTACCCTACATATCAGAATTTTGATATATGATTCAGTGTATTCATTTTGATATATATTATGATATCTGAGTGTTAATGCCGCCCAACCACAGTTGCCGTATATTATTTAAGTTATGGACTTATTTGCCTTTATTCATTGAATGTTAGGGATTTTTCTAACTTTTTTCTTTGTCTTTTTTGGCATAGGAGGTCGTTGATGAACCAGAACAAGTTCGGAAGTTGTTCCTCGGAGGTCTTAATACTACAACAGATGAAGACAGGTTAACAGAATTTTTCTCAAAATGGGGTCCCATTGTGGACTGCTGTGTAATTCGCAATTCAGAGAAAAAGTCAAGGGGGTTTGGCTTTGTCACATACTCTAAATCACACATGCTTGATGCAGTGCTAGATGAGAGAGATAGTAACAAAAGATTGCATCTCGATGGAAAAGACATTGAGGTGAAGAGAGCCATTGCTCGAGAGGTAAGTTTGTGCCCAAAACCTTTCATCGTAATTTGGTGTGGATATAGAATCTTGTATTGTCTATTTGTCCACATTACTGGAAGCAGTAGAGAATTGCCATTAACAAGAAATTCTAAACAGACTACTTTGGTGTCTCACTTGAAAGGAAATTCAAATAATTGAGACTTAAGCACTTGCCTTGAGAGCTTGCAACAATGCACTTCTGACATTAATACAATACAAATGTTTGATTCTGGTATAAAAGAGAAATCTAATGAGAGATTCATGTTTTAGGGTGGATGGTAAAAGAATTTGTATCACATTGTGTTGTTGTATTGCTTATTTAAAATTTTCATAACTTTCCTTTCGTTTTGTATCACTAAGTTTGGTTTATATGAATGCTAAGACAAACTTTTCAATAAAAAAGTCAAAATAAAAGAAAATATCGACCTAAAATTTGCAACTTTTAGGCCAAATTTGGCCTCTTTTTTTTTTTTTTTTTTTTTTTTTTTTTTTTTTGTCTGGTATTTTTACTTGTGAATAATGAAAATGGGAGATTTTTTTCTTACATATTTGGATTGTTTGTAAAATTTCCTTTCCAATTATACCACTGATTTTTATCTCAAAGCAAAAGCATGCAAAAACTGGAAATAAAATGTAAAAAAAAAATCGCTGCTGTAATTACTTGTGAAAAACAGCCGCGCACCTGTTGCGGTATTTGAACAGGGGCATCCCACATGTTACCGCTAGACTACAATGGGTATAGTATGAGGATCTGTTTTCACACTTAAATATCGACATGCATAAAGAGGGCACTTTTTTATTTTAATCGAAAGCATGTGAATTGGCCGGCCTAACGGTATATTTCGCGTAGGTGAGTTATATCTTATAGCTTGGATTTTCCCCAAATTTTAGTTAAAAAAAGGCTAAAAATCATATTTTTCACAACTTTTGCCAAAAGATAATGATGATACTGTAGGGGCAGTCAAAATTCTACCCAAACTGGATGCATTGTTGACTTAGTAAGTTCCTCATGGGTTTTCAGGCAAAAGCAAGTTCTGGAAGTATCTTCAACATGATCCCCATCAAAAAGTTACATTTTTTAAAAGAACTATTCGAGCTCTTTCAAATGATACCAAAATCACTGCTGTGGGCTTATTTGAAAAGAGCATATCAAATCAGTTGTCTCACGACCACGCGGGAATTAAAAGGTTAATCAGTTTCCCATCTTAGCTCAGTCATGTGCATAGCTGCAACTTCCTGTGCACAGACTTTGTCTGGATGCCAGGATTTGTGTTAATGGCAAATTTGTCGTATATTACGCTATGGCTGAAATTTCTTGGGACACACAGGTACCTGCGTCGTAAGATTTAGATACAACATTACAATATGTGAAATTTTACTCCCATAATTTTTCATTAACTTTTAAATGAAAATCATGAAAGTTTTACCTCTCTGATGCCATTGAAAGCTTTATTTACATCTTACCTCTCTGATGCAATTGAAAGCATTATTTACATTACGCAGTGCCTTGTACATTACGCAGTGCCCTGTGCATTACGCAGTGCCCTGTGCATTACGCAGTGCGCTGTGCATTATGCAGTGCGCTGTGCATTATGCAGTGCCCTGTGCATTGCGCTGTGCATTGCGCAGTGCCCTGTACATTGTGCAGTAGTCTGTACGTTGCGCAGTGGTCTGTACATACAACTTCAAATATACAAAATACACGTTATAGAAATCCTTTGTATGTATGTATACTTTTAGGTTGATCCTGATGGATGCTCGGTTAATGGCAGAACAAAAATGGAAAAAGAATTAATAGTATTTTGGCAAGAGAAACCTAAAGTAGAGAACAGGACTTAAAACAGTGCCATAAAACAGTGCCATCATTCATTTAGATTTATATTTGTTTTTACCTCTTTATCCCCGATCCTTTTAGTCTCTTTTTAGAAGAAGAACTTACTTGTTATACTAAATAAAATATTTTCTAACATAGGAAACTGCAAGGGATCCCAGAGCAAAGGAACCCACTAAGAAGGTTTTCTGTGGTGGAATAAGAAATCTCACTGTCAAAGAATTAGAAGATTACTTCAAACAACATGGAAAACTTGAAGAAGTTGTGGTGCCAACAGAAAAGAACTCTGACAAACCAAGAGGATTTGCATTTGTTGTGTATGTAGACACTGATCCTGTAGACAAAATCGTCAGTAAGTCAAATCAAGAAAAATTTGTCCATTATGCCACTTGTTTAGTAGCGTTGTGCAGTAGTCACGTTTTTGTACTACCGGTAGTGTTGCTTACTCACTACCAGTAGTGGTATTACTACCGGGATTCCCCCAATGTATATTCCTTATTGCAATGTCACTACCTTATGTTAGTACACAAGGCCAAATTCACATCTAAACATGTATTTAATTACCTAGGTAACACTCTGATAAATACCACAGTACTTAACACCCTGATAAATAACACAATACTTACAAAGAGCATGAAAATCCTCTAAAATGTTTATGAAATAATTAAATTCTATATGAAAAACCCCCATAACTTAAAAAAAGATTGTAGGGAAAATGCTCGCTAGAATCACAACCCACAGAAAATTCAGGCTGTCACTTAACCTTAAATATATTATGTAATTATTTTGAAATGTCTCCCCCAATTTAGTCATTAGTGACTAAATTCTTGACTGAAGTCTCTATTTTAATTTTTATTGCATAAGTTTTCATGGTTGAATTTGTGATTTGAGACAACACTTTTTATTCTTTTGAAGGAAATGTTTTTGTGAAAAAATAAATATGGAATTCCATTGTTCCCTTTTTTTATTGACCTGAGGTATATTTGAAATATTTTGAGACTGATTTCATACCATGTGAGTTTGTTGTTGTTGTTGTTGAGAACTTGAGCCTAGTGTTATGTTACTTAGTTTAGTGAGTTATGAGTGTGTTGCTGCGGATATGTGAATTTGCTTGTGGCATCAAAACGCCGATATGAAATTAAACTTTTATGTGAGAGTTTTGATTGTTGAATTGCTAGAAAGAATGTGTGGTATAACCTTCTGTACATGAGAACTTGCTTCAGATATAAGAGAATTCCGTAATTTGGTATTTAAAAACTTTGCGAAACTTTTTTCTTTTTTACTATTAAGAGTTAAAAGTTTGTTGTTTGTCATATGTCAAAATTGACTAGAATGTTTTTAAGATTAGGTTGTTTTTTACATTAAAAAAAAGAAGACACAAAACATGGTTTTTTTGACATAAAATTACTTAATATTTCTTTTAAAAAAACCCGGGAAAGTTGTTTTTTCAACAGTTTGTACGACTCCTGGGATTCCCGGTTGTAGTTACGAATTCTTACGTGGTCGGGATCGCACAATACCAGGATTGGGATACTGGGAATTATGTGATTACCGGGATCCTGCACACAACTGTATCAATTATGGAATTACTTCTCAAGTCTCACTGCAATAAATTATAACATGAATTAAAAGTTTGTTTGTAAACATTACAAATCCATGTGTAATCTTATGTGATTTATAGCATGGGCGTGGACAAGGAACTTGAGTACTGAACTTGTCCGTTCTATTGTGTAAGCAGCACAAGAGGCTCCTCAAATGTTAGGAATTGGGGTTTTTGAAAGAATTTGAGCCTCCCAGGAGCAAGGAGTTTTATTAATGGATGTCTGGGATAGTTTCAACTTTGTCTCCATATTGATTTACCTCAGTCAATGAATTGGTGAAGAGTGTTTGATGTTAACACATTCTTTCCCACCTTGGCAAATGTTGACAAAACTTACATTTTTACTTTTCCATTCTACTAGCACAGCTGATTACTGCATGCATTGAACAAATATAGGACCAGTTGCGTTCCCGAAAACAAATGAACTTGTCAATCCTTTGTTGGATAATTCAAGATTTGAATTTTTGTGAATAGAGTATTATTTTAAAAACCCTCGAAAATCAAGAGAATTTAGTTTCAGAAACAAATTTAAGACCCATCATACTGTAAGGATTAAGCAAGATCAAATTATTTATTAATGGTAACTGAAGAAGAAAAAGTTCTGTTGATTGACCATTGTTTAATATTGACTTGATGGTTGCATAAAATGATGTTCTTATTATCTTGTTTTCATTCCAACAGACATGAAAAGTCATGTAATCAACGGAACGAGGATTGAATGCAAGAAGGCAACCCCAAGAGATCAGAGGGGTGGCCCTGGAGGTGGAGGTGGCCGAGATGGTGGTGGTGGTGGACGTTATGGAGGCCGTGGTGGTGGAGGTATTTGCACTTAACATTATTTAATTCACTGCATCACACGCCTAATTAATATTGTGATAAGTAAAAGGGTATTAGACATAACCAGGCTGGGCGGAGGGGGATAAGGACTTGGATAAAGACAAAGATGCCAGCAGGAAAAGTTAAAAGATTGAAATGAAGATAAACATGTGTAGACTAGTGTTCACACGAAGGTTTAAAATCGGAGGGGGTGAGGATTTCCCCCTTGTGTCTAATTGGGTGGGGGGTTAAAAAAATGGGATTTCTTTGGGGGAAATACCACAAAAAATGACGAAATTTAGCTGCAATTGCAAAATTTGACTTTTGTCAACCACTTTTTTTTTCTTCGGGGAGGGGGGATTTTCTCCACTTTAGTTATTTTCCCCACTTAAGTTATTTTTGAGCAGGAATTTGATAATATGTGCGGGAATCCCACAATTAAAAAATGTGAACACTGGTGTAGTCGGCATAGCAAACAGTTGACTAATAGAGAGTTCAACAGGAGAGTTTGAAACAAGGCATTTTTAATGAAAGCACCCAAAACTAACCTAAATTCTTATCCAAGAACCAGAGTCAGATTAAGAGTTGGTCCCTTTAAGAATGTAAATTTGTATGATTAATGGCAAAGTTTCACCTACCACACACCACCGAATGTTGTGGTCCCTTGAAGAATGTAAATTTGTATGACCAATGGCAAAGTTTCACCTACCACACACCACCGAATGTTGTGGTCCCTTGAAGAATGTAAATTTGTATGACCAATGGCAAGTTTCACCTACCACACACCAGTGAATGTTGTGGTCCCTTGGAGAATGTAAATTTGTATGACCAATGGCAAAGTTTCACCTACCACACACCACTGAATGTTGTGGTCCCTTGAAGAATGTAAATTTGTATGACCAATGGCAAAGTTTCACCTACCACACACCAGTGAATGTTGTGGAATTGTGATGTTTGGGAGAGAGAATATTGTGAAACTTGGAAAATGCTTATGTGCCATGTGTTGTTTTTAACTTTCTTCTTTTGCCAAGATTGAAATCAGGATTAAAAGACAAACTTAATTAACCTAACAAATCGTGTTTTGATCGAAAAGTTACTTTCATGTGAATAAGTTTCCTCTTTCTTGCCTTACTGCTCTCCTCTTCTGACTGGAGATTGAGGCTTCATGGAGTAGCTTCCATTTCTTCCTTTCTCTTGCAAATTCTGTTGCCTCCCTCCCAACTACTCCACCCAAGCTCCTTCCTTCTTCTCTTTCTCAATTGTCCTCTCAAGTTGTTTTTGGTCTTGCTCTTTACTGCTCCCCTCCCTGGGTCCACGACAATGCGATTTTTGTATAATCATTTTCTCTCCTTAGCACATGTCCAATCCACATCCAACTTGTATAAATTGTCTTGCTAATTGGTATTGTCCTCATTGCTGATTTTCATTTAGAATGAGTTTCCTTATGTGAATGATCCTTGGAGTTTGAAGTAATATTTGAATCTTGGTGTCTGGTCTATTGTATTAAGTAAATATTTGCTGCATACAAAAGATACATTAAATACAAAGAGGTACTTTACAGTTGAGATGTGTTGTAACTTTGTTGAAAATTATACTGATTCTATATTTATGTATTCCCAAAGATGAAGACATCCTGAAGCTTGTAACAGCATTAAACTAAAAAGAAATCTTAAGAGAAATCATGCAAAAGCAGATTTTAGAGTGCAATCTGTCCGAACCAGATATCTGGTGCACTCCTACATGTGCCATCTTTCAAGTTTTGTGAACTGTAAACTTAAGGTTCCTTTCATGATTACAACAAAGACCAGAAATTCATATATATAGACTTGAAAAATTTGAAAGGACGAAGATAACAATTCCTTTATTTTGTAGTTCCTTGTTCAACTTGTTTTACAGTAGGGATTTCATTGTAGGTTATTTCATTCGCAACTTATTCTCCAAACGAATCTATCTCGTAAGAAAGTTAATAAGAAAAGTTATTTTTTATTTTGTTCTTGCAGATTATGAGTATGGCAGTGGTGGCGGCGGCGGATACGGAGGTGGCGGTGGATACGGAGGAGGTGGCGGCTATGGTGGAGGAGGTGGTGGTTATGGTGGTCGATCAGGTTTGTGAAGATAATCTTTTGCATGCCTTCCCAATGTGGAATAATTATTATCATTTCTTAAAAAGGTTGCTAATTAACATTCTAATGTGCTGTACATAAAAAAAGGAAATAACTGGTATTAGAGCCTGAAACGAAATGCATCGAAGAACAGTTATAAACAGAAAAAAGTTGCTTTTCTACTTACTATAAACTGAAAAAAGTAAGTTAATTTTTTAAAAAAAAATATTCTGAAATGATTTGAATTGAAAGTTGATAGTGAAATTACTGTTTACCTTCATTTACCAGGTGGTGGTGGTGGATATGGAGGAGGTGGCTACGCAGGTGGTAGCAGCAATTATGGAAGTGGCGGAGGAGGCTATGGAGCCGGCGGCTACGGTGGAAGTAGTGGTGGCGGCGGGTATGGAGGCAGCGGCGGCGGAGGATATGGCAATGGCTATGGAGGTGGCTATGGTAAGTATAGAAGTCGTGAAAAGTGACAGGGAATGGTGAAGCTTTAAGTAGCATTTTACAAATCTTCATGCGTCCATAACTGTAAATTTAAAGTGATTTAAAAGTAGTTTTGTAGTGCAGAAAAGGTTGCTGGCTATTGAAATTTAATCTCATTGATATGATTAAAGGTACAACTGATAAGGTTTAACATGCACACATTAACTGTTGGCATATGTTAATTGCGAGTCATTGTCTTGCCTTCCAAGTGAATTGGAGTATGATGTAAAACATACCACAAACCAGTTTGACAACAACAAAATTTACAAACTATTTCAGAGCTGCTTGTGTTATGTATGTATCGTGGTTGCATTGTAATAAAGAATGGTAGCTTCACGTTCAAAAAATGTAATTCTAATGCTCATTAGAAGTGAATACAAATACAAATGAAGAGTCAAATTGTGAATAAAAAAGTTACAACATGAAAGAACAAAAAGTTCAAATTACTGTTAAAAATTGGTGTAATGTTCTCAAATTCATCGTTGATTTGTACTAGGTGGAGGATACAACAACTTTGGATCTGATTATGGCGGACAGAGCTCAAATTTTGGACCAATGAGAGGAGGTAGTGGAGGTGGAAGAAGCTTCGGAGGTGGTGGTGGAAGTGGCCCTTATGGTTGTAAGTATTTAATTTGCTCATTATTTGCAGTTATTGTGTAAGAGTATGAACATTTGATAATGCAAATATTTGTTCCTATGTAAATGCCATAAATAATGAAACATGATTCATATACGTTTTAGCCCATATTAGTTCTCATCATGTGGTATGATGAACGGTAGGGCAATTTGAAAGCTAATTGTTCAGATAATATTATCACAGAAATTTGTATATCTTAACTAATCAACAGAATTGTGAAAAATATTTGCTAATGTGGAGATTGCTGATAAAAACAAAACATTTCTATTTTGGCTTGAAAGTTGCGGGTGTAAGGATTTTTTTATTATAAGATCAGTTGTTTGAAGTGAAAGGTCTTATTTCTCAATCGCAGGCACAATTTGACCCTCGTTGTCGTGGTGCTGTTAAGACCTCATCAAACAAACAAACAAACTTATCTCTCAACATACTTCTTAACATTTCAGGTAACCGTCCAAAACAAATTAACTATTGCGTTTGTGAACTTCTCATTTAATGTAAGAAATACATTGAAGCAAGGTTACTTTCTTGACACTAGTTTCTGTTTTGACTTTTTTAGCTGGCTATGGAGCAGGAGGTGGGGGTGGCTATGGCGGTGGTGGAGGTGGTTATGGCGGCGGCGGCGGCGGAAGACGATTTTAGTCAGGTAGTATTATTAAGCAAAAATCTTTTTTTTTTTATCACACGGAAACGTGCCATCAAATAGCTAAACCTGGCATTTTTTACTATAACTTTATTGATCAATTCACAGTTTTCGCAATGTGAAATTAGCAAGAAATTTACAGGGGTTGCTTCTCCAAGGGTGATTATTGAAGTAAATCAGAATAGAATCCTTTTTTTGTTGTGAAATTAAAGGTATTTTTTAAATGGCACATTGTTTTGGACTTAAAAAGTGATAAAACTGTTTCCGACTATTACTCTTTGTACACCAATTAAGCATTGGCTCAAATGTTAAGTGTATTCATATTTCTCATATAAGTACATCCTTGCCATAAATAGATTGTTCTCCGATTGCATTGAAGATATCCATGAAAGACAACACTAATTTTCGTTTCTTTACTCTCCTTTATGTGTTATCACCATCACAGGAA
This sequence comes from Chiridota heheva, assembly GCA_020152595.1. Taxonomy (NCBI): domain Eukaryota; kingdom Metazoa; phylum Echinodermata; class Holothuroidea; order Apodida; family Chiridotidae; genus Chiridota; species Chiridota heheva. The sequence continues at coordinate 629,961 of JAIGNY010003771.1, forward strand.
ACTAGTTTTGACTAGGAAGCCCATTTGAATAGCTTGAAATTACAGTGGAAGATTTGACTACATCACAATATACAGGCAGGACAGGAAAGCTTAGAATCACAGCCAGCTTTATTCATGGGGTTTACTCAGATAAAGACTTAGATTGGATAGAAGACTTAGATTGGAACCCTTAACCAGACCTTATAGCTCAGCAGATTTTACAGTATATGTTTATCACATCCAGCAGTTTAGACAAAGTTCTCGAAAGGAAACATGGTGGTGATGTTGTTGATAGGCCAACTTCATATTTTGTTGATTTCTTCAGTTATTACAGAGCATGGAGGATGACTTTGTGAACTTCAATTTTTTGATTTCACTTCTAGAAAGGACATGAATCTTCGTTTTACACAAGACTAAAGCTTCAGCACTATTCCATATGAAATAATGTTGAACCTACCATTGCAATTGTTAAAATATACTTTGTAAACATAGCTATACAAGGTTTTTTACCTTCTAAAACTTCTTATCTTAAATTACAGATCCATATACTACCAATTTTTAGTTAAAAGCTTTTTGTACATAAAACTAGCTGCCCCTTTTGGAGCCTCTTTTGAGTTCATTAAATACTCCTGCATTATATTTGTATTGAAAGTACTTAAATATGGCAGGCTTTTTGGTATGTTACCAAGCATGTGGTCAAATGTTTCACACTGATTGATGCTGCTGTCAAGTGAAAGGAAATGTAAATAAGTCAACCTTTTTTTTTTACAAAAGGAATGTTTTCTGTGATACACTCTAAATGATTTTCTTTTATCCCCTTTGTAAGATAGTTAGCAAAGAGAGCACATTCCCTTTGTCTGAAACTAGGAAATATTTCCATCATGCATTTAATACTTTTAAAATGTAAAATAAATGTTATGGAATTGATAAGTTAGTTACAGAGCCTAGTTAGTGTATACTGCTTCAACTTTTTTTTGTTAAAAAAAATTGTATTAGCTGTTTTCTGTTATGAAGTATGGCAAGATTTAAAAGGGTACCCATGTGTTATTTTTGTGTCTCATTGATGTAAATTTCTTATTTTTTAGAATTTTGTAATTTGTGTCAGTGAACATAATGAATGTGATGATGAAGGAAAGGAATTCAGGTGGAAATTAAAGTTTTAATGTTTTCAGTTAGATGTCGCAGATTTGTTTTCTTTCCCAGTAGTTTCTTATGAAATTGTCTGTCCCTGAAAATAAGGATAAGTAGTTGTTTTTTTATGAAAGAAGATATGTTGGAAATTTGATGCTGGAGAAATGCAAGTACTTGGAATATGTTGCCAAGAAAGTAGTTAAGCAAATTAGAAAAGTAATTCAGTGTTTGGAGGGACAATAGATCTAGAGAGATTCAGAGAAAAAATAGATTGATCAGTGAAGTGCAGGTAGGGGTACTCGAAAATTTATTGTTTGAATTTTTTCAATGCATAAATTCATGTTCAGCATATTCCATTGGAAATTTCAATGAAGTCTTGACATACGTCACCCTTAACATCCCAGCCCTCCGTTTCTGCCTTTCCTCATTCTAATGTTCCAAATTTTAGTCTTTCAAAAGCAATAATAAAACCACACCCAATTTTAATCAAAATCCAGTCTTTAATTCTTGAGATATGTTGAATATAGACAAACAACAAAGTTCATGGGAAAACTGGGAAAATGGGTTGGATTTGAAAGTCAGTCATATTTCTAATGTAGTGATTATTTGTCAAGAATACCCTTAATCCTGTAATACTTTGAAATGTTTCAGATAAGTAATTAAACATATGAGAGCCTTACAAACACGTAAATTTTCCCTTGGAGAATACCTTTCTTTTCTGAAGGAAAAATAGCATGAAAGTCCCTTCAATTGTAACGGAATGTTGCAAAGAACTGCTTAAACTGTGGCAACATTAAAAGTGTAGCTACATGTTGAAGGTCCTTGTTTTGTAGCACTTGAAGAGTTGAGAAAATTGGAGCCGCTTTGCTAATTGAAAGTAACCCGGCTAAAAAAAAGTGAAAGATCTTTTTTATTGTTAAAAATTACCTTTCATATTTCCCATTTAAAAAAAAGCACAAAATATTAAGTATGAAACTGATATTTTGTGTTCAGAGTTATGCTAATTAAAAGTGTCGAGTATTTTTTTATGAATGTATGAACAGGAAGGCAGCTGTATATTTATTTCCTTTATCAAGTCTTTTAAATTAAAGGAAAGGATTGGCAAAATACATTTAAAAAAAAAGATGTCTGGTCCATTTATCTGTCCACAGATTGTTACAAAGATTTATACTGTTTTCACCTGCCTTGATGTACTGTAGCAATTGGCTCTTAATTCCTATAGCTGCCCATATGCCCTTTAGGGAAAGATTACCTAGAACATGGCTAAAAGGTCAAGGAAAGTTGTGTTCCGTATTTGATAGTAGGCAAAGCAAAGATGTTGAATGCAAATACTTTTAAGGATGATAGAAAATGTCAATAAAGAAGTTCCAACGTTGACAGATCTAAAATAAATCAATTGAATTTTACAAGTTAATCCATGTCCTATGCCAGCCACACTTTGAAGAATATACCTGAATAAAAAGTAATTTGGGGTCTCTGCCTTACTCCTATCCCTATCCAGTTGGTTCCAATATAAAGCCATGAATTGAAGTAATATCTTTTGGTTCCCTATCCAGTTGGTTCCAATATAAAGCCATGAATTGAAGTTATATCTTTTGGTTCAAAACTAATTTTTTTTTGCACAATCCTCATTCATTGGCAATTTTTCCAAGTCGATTCCAGTCAACATTTAAACAAGAAAAGGCATTTAATTTTTTGTTCCTTATAATATATCACATTGAAGCTTCCGAATTGTGTTGGTCCTTATAGGCAAGATAACTTTAGATCGCTTAAAACTTTCCCATAAAATATAATTATTCAAAATACTCAGGTTAAAAAAGAAGAGTAAAGAACTGTAATTCAAATTTGTGAGGTAAACCACCCCCCCCCCCCCCACACACCCTCCCCAGAGTCTTTATAGTAAATCAATTGGTTCTTACTCCAGTGAAATGCCTGTTTATTTTCCAAGTGGATGAGCAATTTGGGGAAAGATATCCAAGTGTTGAAATAAAACCTTTGATTTCTAAATAGCTGTTTGTTATCTATCAGAGATGGTAGGTACATTAAACTACTTTTATAAAATATTGTTTATGGTATATGGACAGGTAGAGATTTTATATTCACCAGAAAGCTTTAAATTCTCAAATGAATAGTCTATAAATTACATTAGTAGCTCCTATGGTTTCCGTGTTATAATTAATCAGTTTGAAGAATCTTTAATGTATGCAAAGTTGGATTTGTGAAAGTGCAGACAGTTAAAATTCTTTAATGTAATTCAGTCCTAATTTCAGTCACTGATGGAAATTCAAAATCGCTTCGTCATATTAAACTGCTCTTATTTAAATAAAAGAAAATAGTGGTGAAGACTTGATAAACAATAGGAAGAAAATTCTAGGTTTTTTTGTTGTGATGTGACATTACAAATCACAGAATTTGTTATAGTAAGGCTCTAAATTCCAAATGCTGTAAAAGGCTTAATTTTCAACTGATTTTGATGACATATTCATGGTTTGTAGTATATTGTCTTTCAATTGAACTTGTTTCTACCTGCCCGTAGATCTTTGCCAGAGTAACATTAGTGTTGGACGGGCTGATCATTTTTGTCCTGTGAAGGCATAAGTGTCCTCTTCTTTGGATTTAACTTTGAACACTTTTTTCGTGCTAAGTGAAAGAAGAAACTTTATTAGTGTTTCAGAAGTATCATGAGAACTGAATATTAACCCAGGCCAAATTTTATTCTCTGTAGCGTAAATTTGTTGTCCTTTTAAAATCGTGTGGGTCTGCAGACTATTTATCCAACTATTTATCTGTAATCAATTCTTATATTTAAAACAAAAGCGTTGATGCAAAGATTGTTTAAATTTAGAAGTAATACAGGTAATTTTGCTAAGGAGTGGAAGCACAAGTGTTTAGAATTTTCTTTTTAGATAGTGATTTGATCTAGACATAGAACATATTAATTCGATGTAGTCTAAAAGAAGAGATTTATTTGATCAGCAGTTATTGGAATGCAGAGAACTAAGGTACTTAGATGGATCTTGTAAGTACACATTTTAGTCTCTAGTTTGTGTCTGTTGTAAAATGTAGTTCAGCATATATAGGGATCACTTGCATTGAACAGATAATCCTAACATGAAGAGAAAATTCATCCATTGTGATAGAGCATAACTTTCTTGATAGCAACATAAATTTGCATGACAAAATTCAAAGTGAATATCCTACAGAGAAAACTTTTATTTACAACATTTTTACTTCCAAAATGTCCCTTGAAATTTTTCGAGTTGAAACCCCCAAATCCAGTGTGTTCATGTTGTGTAAGTAACCTCAATTCTCTTTTACTTGGCAAAATGAAAACATTTTGCCGCATGAATTGTGTTTCCTTGTTAAAATCTATTTTAAAAGATTCTTCCTCTGGTCACATGTGCATTCTATATGATAAGGGGACAATTAATCAATATGCATGTTGGTACCTCAATCCCAAAAGAGATTTTCAAGTTAAAAGCTGTGGGAGAATTTTATACAAATGGCTGGTAAATAACTTGCGTGTGACATCACATTCCCCTTATCTCTCTGTGTTCTGTAAAAATAAACATGTTGCTAAAATTATTTTAAACTCAATATTGATAAGTTCATAATTATATAGAGTTAATCAATTTTCAAATTGAAATTTTCATGGAAGTGTTAACATTACATCCCACTTAAATTAGACTTACTACTACAGTCACTTGCAAACTTTTGTGGAATCTAAATTGATGTAAATGTAGCATGATATAAAAATTATTTAACCATTCTTTAATTATCCTCAATCCATAAGGAATACATATTTTGACCATAGGATAACCTGTTCTATCTTGCCATAACCAAGATCATAGTTTCTTTTGTGATTAAAGTTCACAGCCTTTGATTTAAGTTGCACCAGTTGATGGGATATTTGTACGTATCAGTTTAATAAGCACAAAAGAACTTATCTTGGAATCACCTATTTCACGGCTCATTATTTTTGCAAATTCTCATCTATATCACCGTTCATTATTTTTGGAAATTCTCACCTATTTCATGGTTCATTGTTTCTGCAAATTCTGATTTATAGCAGTCATTTGTTTTATATAAAAATAATCAAGAGCATAGTTTCACAAATCAATTTGAAGTGAAAGTGTCCATTGTGCAATGACCTCTGCATATTTGATTGTTTGACAGGAAAATTGTCACTCAAAATATTTGTATCTGCCCATAGCATACTTCGGTGAGAAAATATGTTCTCCAGGCAGATATATAAAAAAGTATGTCTGTTCGGGTATAATAATTCCTGGGCAGCTGTACGAGTGATTTATTATCATTGAAATTGCTTGTACAGATGATTAAGGTATTAAACCTATGCCACTTAATTTCAAATGCTAAATTAAAAAGTTGTCATTATTACTAAATTATGCGAACATGGTAAAATTTCCTTATTCTGACAGAACTGACAGTAAGCTTATCCCTGAAACTGTGCAGCTTGTTTGTATGTCTTTATGGAATATCATGATTTGATGCTCTTTGATTTTGCTCTATTGTGAATTCCTATTATGTCTTTTTTCCCTTTTAGTGTGATCCCAGAATGAGACTAATCTATGCGTGAAAAGTCATTAGTTTGTGTAGTCATCACGAAAGCAAAAGATGCAGCTTCATTTTTGGTGAGTTCCGTGTTTTATTAATAAGCTCATAGAATTTTTCAGTTGGGTGCAACAAAAATGTTTGGACAGCTATGGAGGGAGGAAATCAGTTATATCTGCATATCTTTTTGTTTTGGTGAAATTGAAAAGGTGCATTACCATGAAAATCTCATTTAAACTAGGATTTTGTGCAGAAATATAATTTTCGACCATTTGTGAATGCACACTACTTCGATACATAACATTTGTTCCTTTTTATCTATTTGTAAATTTTGTTGTTATAAACGTTGAATTTGACTAAGCTTGGATTCCTTTATTGTAATTTGAGGAATGGATCTTCGTGTTTTGTTAAAAAAGGTTTTTGCATTAACTGCAAAAATTCTCAGGTTGGTCTTGTGAGGTGAAATTAAAGTGTTATTGATGTAGACAAAAATAATAAACATGAGCTGCTGTGTGTAGGACTTGTTTGATATCACAAGTTGTTCATTTGTACCATTGAAAGGTCAAAGAATTGTACAAACAAGTAGTTCATACAGTTTTTTCTGTGCTAATAATTGTAGTTTTCATTTTTGCAGGTCTTGTGAATATTTTGCACACTTATCAGATGTATTGTGTAAATAATCAACTCCTATAATTTAAGGTAAGAAACTCCATATTTCCAAATAACCCCTATTTTATAATAAAAAAAATAGTACAACTTGTTTCTAGAAGTTTTCAAAATGTGCCATCTTGCTTGGATCGATTTTGTAACTGAATACAATTTTTAATAGTGGACACCCTTTTTTAATCCTTAATTTACCACGTGGCGATAGCATTGCCGTTTTCAAACCACCTTTTTCTAAAGATAAAATCGGGACTACCAAAGTCCTATAGGAGTAATGTTGGTACCATTTTAAAGTACTCTGATATTTCTTTCACAAAATGAAACTTATAGGCATTTTACAGAATTTTTAGAAAAAGGGTAAAAATAAACAAAATGTTTATATCATATCTTACAATCATATCTTACAATAATTTGAAGATCATGCTTTTGCTTCAAAATCAAACATGCAAGTCCTAAGACATGATAGTATTGGCTTCTGGTCTTATTTTTAAAATCCCTACCTGCAATCTTTTGTTCTGAAGAAATTTCATGAATTTCTACCATTTTTTACTCAAAAAATCGTATACCCAAACCGTACATCGCACATGCTTCGTTCAAGCGCCATTTGAAAGCGCTTGGAATTTCCTTTCATCTGATATATAAATAAAGGCATACCTCTATTTAGAACCTGTCTTATAAGAAATATATTTCACCACTCCAATTTGAAGAAGTATGTGGTGCAGAGGAAATGTACGTGTCTAGCATGCGAGCGCTATAGGTTCAAGTCTCACCGTGACTGCGTAATTATTTTTTTTTGCTGCACCTTTCAGGGGTCTTAACTTTTATCATTTTTGATGTTTTTTTTAACTTTCCTTCCTTTCTAAAAATTATAGATTAGTATCATTGGAAAGAATTTTTTTAGCTGTCTTATAAGAAATATATTTCACCGCTCCAATTTGAAGAAGTATGTGGTGCAGAGGAAATGTACGCGGCTAGCATGCGAGCGCTCCAGGTTCGAGTCTTACCGTGTCTGCGTAATTATTTTTTTTGCTGCAGCTTTCAGGGGTCTTTTTTGATGTTTTTTCAACTTTCCTTTCTTTCTAGAAATTATATAGATTAGTATCATTGGAAAGAAAATTTTATAAAGGATCTAAATATGTAACAAAAATCTTTGTTTTCAATATGACAAGAAGTTGTACTTCTGCAAAGATTGACCATTTGTTTTTTAGCCGAAAATTGCTTAATTTGCATATTTTTGTCGAATATTTCCTGAAATAGCTTTTATTACTCAAAAAATGAATATACCAGCCTCTATTCCAACCAAACTTGTAATTGAAAGGAAAGTTGTCAAAAATGCATATGGAAAAAAAGTTACGAAAATTGGGCTTGCTTTTTTCAAAGCCCTGGTAGAGTAAGGGTTAAGTCAATTTTATTGTAAAGAAATAAAGATGCGACTCCTTTGTTAGCAATTTTATTGTCCAGAGGTATTTTTGAAGCATTATAAAAGGTATTCCATACCGTGGGAATTCTTGTTTATGAACTCTGGCCTAGTGTTCCAACTATCAGTGTGATGAATGTGTTGGTTCTGATATGTGAACTTGTGGCATCTTAAAGCCAAAATGAAATTTCTCGTTCATTTGATTGATGAATGAAGTGACTAAAAGGAATGTTGTCTGACCATGAAAATGTTTTTGTCTGTTATCTAAAACTCCACGAAACTTTGGTCTTTTTACTATCGCTAGTTGAAAGTTTTGTACATGAATGATTAAGAGACAACTAACTTGTGTGCGTGACAAATTGATTTGAATTTTATTAGTAGTTTTTTTTTTTTTGTCTGAAAAATTCAGAAAAGAAGACACAAAATATGATTTTTTGACATATATATATATATATATATATACTTTATTTTAATATTTCAGAAAATAGGAAAAATCGTTTTTTAACACGTTTTACCACTCCTGGGATTTTCGTAGTTGGGAATCCTTGTTGTTGGGATTGCACAATAATGGGACTTAGTGACTACTGGAAGAGGTTATTTTTTTGAACCTGGCCCATTCAACAAAATTGTTTCCGGCCGGTACAAAATATTCTTAAAAGGTTACCACAGAAAATTTGAAGACCTTTTATTTCCGTTTTATTCTGTAGTATGAATAAGTTTAATGTGATAAAGAATATTCCTTAATTTAAAAGGAAGAAGCTAACAACTTACTTACCTTTGTCTTTTGAAAGTTTATTTTTATTTTTGTATGTTGATTTTGTTTCTTTATTATTTTCAGAATGGTTGATGTGATAATGTGGCCCAGATGTCATTTCCTATTGGACAAGATGGAAACAAGCTGAGGTTTCTACTGCATGTATATGAATGCTTTGTGAATGAACACTTTTGATCTGGACATTTATTCCTAAATTAGTTGATGATTAAAATGAATTGAATCACGTAATTATCTGCTATGTATGATACTGTGGAAGGGGATATTTCAGTGAGAAATTGTTTGGAGATTATTGGATAAATGGTTGTGAACTTTTTATGGTATATTTCTTGGGAATCTTGTTTTCAGGTAACAAGATAAGTTCCAAGTTCATGAGAAGAGAAATAAAGTGGGAAATTTTTACCAAACCTCTTGTTCATTTGTCATCATTAACTGCATGCACTACCTTGTTAATCCATAAGATTAAGCTTAAAGTTTGTTTGGGATACCTAAAGGAGTTCGGGGTCGAAAAGTGCAGTCTAAAGGCAAATTTCGGAAATTGCACGCAGCTTTTAACAAATTTGTCAGAATTTTTCTTGCCCGCCGAACAGTGACAGTTTTATTTTTAGTTGCCCAGCCATAACAAACCACTTGCCCGGAAAAACGAGCAGAAATTCCGGTATGTGTTAATGTTAGGCTCCTTAATAAAAAAATTGTTTACATTCTGCTCGCTCTTAATTTCCGAAAATGAGACAGTACATGCACTAGTTAATTTAATACGATGTACGACACAGTTATATGTGTCTCTCTCTACTAAACAAAATATTCCTGGATATTGTAATTGTGTATATTTATTTTCATTTCTCTTGGATGGAATTAATGAATCGCCTACCGAACTGTGTTGTACTGTTTCTGTCTTTCCTAGCCTCAATGACTATGCTGTGTATGGTCACTGTTACCACCAAACATATAATTACAATGTTGTAACATTGCTTGGTTTTGAAGAAAACTTCAGAAAGATTGCTGGAAACAAGTTATGAATATCTACAGCTTTACTTAGGAGACTTGTGATTGGCACAACAGCCTATAGTTAAGGATTATCCATTCTGTTGCTGAGGCCAGTGGTTCAATTTTAACACAGGGTTACACACACCGTTGGTACGGGAATATTAAATATTTAATTCCCTTGTAAAGTATCGAGTATTCATTGTGTTTTCTTTTTTGTTTTCATGAATAAAAGAGCGGGAATTCCTTAACTGCGTCATTTCGCCGTATCAGATCTCTGAAAAATAATAAAAGGAGAAGCAAGGAACTTCTATGTAAAGGCTCTTTGCCTTGGTTGAAAAAAATGACTGTTTTGTTGAGGTTTTAAGTTTTATACTGTTTTTCCCTGTGCTATCACTAGATAGCACTTGAATCGCCATTATTAAACAGGCTTTTTCTAAATTATTTTACCAAAAAAATTCTGCAACAAATAGTAAGAATGCACTTGTTTCCAATAATTGATTTAAAGCGAACTAGCTTTCGGGTAATACAATACGAAGAAACAGTTTAAGGAACATTTTCATGTAGTCAATTTTGTTTGTGTACAAAAAAAGTTAAAAGCTTGAAGTTGATTGTTTTTGTAGTTAACTCCGTTGATCCATATTCTATGACTGGTCTTTGGATTTGACCCACTTGCTGACTTGTGCCCATCAATAAGCTTTGGTGATATATCGACATTGACCTATATCGATATGGCCGATATTGAGTTCAAGGGTCTTATCAATATTATGTTTTTTCAATGATAGTACAATACATGAACTATTAAAAATCTACACATGACTATCAAACATCCAAGTATTTTTGATTGTTAATAAATTTCATTTATATCAAAGTTGCAGGCAGTCAGTTATGATAAAACTTTATTAAAATATTAATATTGTGATAACATTTACCCAAAAATCTTTCCATGAACAAAAAACCCACTTGACTCTCAAGGAGTACAGAGGCATTGCTCAATACTTCAATTTATTCTTGATGGCTTACGACGTTCAGACAACAAAAATCATATGTTGAATCCTCAAACATCGTGTTAGGCTATCTCAAAAGGAATACTGAATCCCAATTTTTATATCAAACTAGTTAATTGACAAAACTGAGGTTTTTCCCACTATTTTGTTCGTTCAGAAAGTCTCGAGTAAAAGTGACCGACTGGTCTTGCCAGATCGATCAGATAATGTACAGAGCAGTAACCACGTATACACAGTATCATTACTGTACAGTACTTTACTATGTACACGTACCATTTACCACTGTTTCTTCTGACAACACTCGTGCGATGACTGAAGCAGAATAGAAATTGATTATGCATTATAAATGGACTTCTGGATATCTAGAAGTACATAAAATGCTACCTTTTGTAGTAGAACATTCATAAGAAGCGAGTGAGTAATGAAGTTATAATTTTTGTAGGGCATACAGTGTAGGCCTGATACCAGTTTCACAACATTTTTTTTAAGAATATGCTGAGGTCTAAGCTTTTTTAATGTTTCTGTACTTTATTTTTTGAGATAAAATTCATGTAAATAACTTCTAAAACTGGGTGTTTATTTGAAGATTTATGTGTATATTTTGCTGTGATTTCTATTAATTTGTACAAAACGTTTTGACTTTTTTTGAGCCAAGACGAGATTACCTTGCCCCAAACAAGTACATACGACTTGCGTATGACGCCCTATAATTTGCATTTCGATGTTTTTCAGGCGATATATAGATATTGCATAATGTTTAATATCACCCAAGCTTACCCATCAAGATGTCTATATCCTGCTATTTCAAACATCCATTTGTCAATAACTTTGTCATCATTGAACTCGCAAATGCTGGGCCCATCAATGGAGATCTTCAATAAATTGTTGAGAGACCAGTTCTCCATACGATTGCGTGATGGATTTTAAACTCGCTTCATTGCAGAAAAACTTCCCTCACATGCTGCTGTACTTGGGGACAATGTAATCATAATTTTCAGGAGTAGAGTTACGTCCTTGATATCTCCAACATTTTCTCTGATGATGTTATTGTAGACTGTTAAAAGCCGTTTCTGCCATTGCTTTAGTGTTTCGTCTCAAATAGTTGACCCTTCGTTTAAATTGCCCCCATTGTTTAATCATATCAGTGAAAGCGTCAAGTAAACCTGAAAAATGATCTCCGATGCCCTCAATTTCATCTCCAAAGTCCTCACAAGTCACTGTCATTGATCGGCCAGCTTGTAAAATCAAGGACACGAAAGTTGGCGAGGGGAGAATCTTCCAATACACTGAAACGTGCGTTAACATAGCAAATAAATGTTATCAATAAATTCATCCATTTCTTTTGAGAGAGTTGGTGTCATCCTCACTTTCTGGGGACGTATGTGGTGGGTGTTTGGTCCCGTTTTCATCTGAATACCGTGAATCGTGTTGTCTGGTGTAAGTATTTTTCAAAATTGGATAACGCTGGCCCTTTCATTTTCTTAAATGCAGCTTTTACATCTTTGAGTCTGTTGGTTGTGTCTGGGAGTAACATTAAATCACTTTGGAAAATTTGAGAAATAAGGATAGTTTCATCTTTCATGAAATGCAGCCAAGAAATAAATTGAAAGTCTTTGAGTTGCTTGAGATATCTTGCAGCCTTAGGTACATTTTCACCTTCACAACTCTCCGTTTTCGAGATGGAAAACTAACGGTACATAGTTTCTAGTAATAGTGTTGAAAATGCGAGATCTGTTGGCGATCCAGCGTGTTGCTTGGAAGGAACCAAAATGGGTAACACAAGAATCCATTATCTCCTGTAGTCCTTGCCGCCGCTTTGGAGACTGAAAATAGAATTTGAAGATCCCCTTGATCATTTCTTCAAAGTCAGCATGCGGAACTGATACATTTAGAGTATCATTTATGGCAAGCTTCAGATTATGGGCGATGCAGTGAATAGTGATGCTATGAGGCACTTGCTACCTAAACTTTGCTGCGATCCCATCCTTGTGGCCCATATTTAAACTGGCGCCATCGAAGTTCAGGCCAACAAGTTTTTTGTTCAGGATTTCGTCGGTTAATTCAGCAGTTGATAGGACCAACTTTAGTGCCTCAAAAATGTTTCGGCACTCCCATTTTCAGGTTCCAAAATAGTGGAAAATTTAGTTTGGGGGTAACCATTCTTTATGTTATCTTACGTACAAAAGTTATCTTTCTTTGACCAAGATATCGGTAGATCCATTTGCCATTATGGAAATGAAATGGGTATCCTTCAATTCATCCCTCAAGTTCATCTGAGAGAACATCGCATATAACCAAGGTAAACCTGGCAGCTGCCTTATTTGACATAATTTGTCACCAATGTCTAGTCCATTTTTGGATTGAAGTCTGCACAATGAACTATATTTGGGGTGAGCCAAATCCTCCTTGGCGCAGTAATATGCAGTGTTGAAAAGTACTTGCATTCTTGCGGCCTGAGCACTAACTATTCAACCTGCCGGCGGCTCGAAAAATTGTGGTTGCTTTGGGGCACGATTTTGCTTGTTCCGCTGCCATAGACGATAGATGTTTGGTTTTTTCATGATCTTTTACAGGACCCATATCTAAAATCATAATCTATGCCCCCCCCCCTCCCTCTTCCCCTAACACCTTTGACAAAAGAGCTTGCAGCATTTGACTCCCTTGGATGATTCCGGTGTAAAAGCCGGCACACCTTGCAAAACATTATTTTCTTGTCTTCCTCATACGTTAGCCATTTGTGTTTTTCCAACCAGCTAGCTTGGAATAAACGCTTTCGTTTACATTGTTCTTACACCAAATCACTTTCTCTTCTCATTGGTTTATCTTCTTTCTATCTTTAAAGGATTGGAGCCCCCAAAATCGGCAAGCGTCTTGAACAGTTGTTTCTGAAATCGTCAAACTGCGCACTGCATAGATATCAGGGCTGATATAAATTTCTTTAAATGATTTTTATAACCCAAATATTTCTTTTAGGACAAAAGTTTATGAATATTCAAGACTGCAGAAAACATGTAAAAAAATAGTTTTGTTAGAAAATCCAACACGAGAATCTGAGAAAAAATCTTGGTTTCCAAATGCGATAATTACATATATTTCCGACACATTTCTTTAAGATATTCCATTCATAAAAAAAAATAAACTACAGTATATATACGTAACGTATGAGTCATCAATGAAAACAACAGTATTACTGTTAATTAGAACCGCACTCGTTTTTAAGGGTATTTCCCCCACATGAAGATTCAGTCATCACATAACCCGAATGTTAATGCATGTAAATGACCCAAGGCCCAAAACGAGCATGCAGATCTGCTGTAGGCCTTGATCATGGAGGTACCACTTTAGACTAAAGTGGGACCTCCATGCCTATGCCTAGATATTGTACACAAAGTTCAGTTAGGTTAGCGCTACTTAAAGACATGGCACAGTGCTGTGATCAAGACATGGCACAGTGCTGTGATCAAGACATGGCACAGTGCTGTGATCAAGACATGGCACAGTGCTGTGATCAAGACATGGCACAGTGCTGTGATCAAGACATGGCACAGTGCTGTGATCAAGACATGGCACAGTGCTGTGATCAAGACATGGCACAGTGCTGTGATCAAGACATGGCACAGTGCTGTGATCAAGACATGGCACAGTGCTGTGATCAAGACATGGCACAGTGCTGTGATCAAGACATGGCACAGTGCTGTGATCAAGACATGGCACAGTGCTGTGATCAAGACATGGCACAGTGCTGTGATCAAGACATGGCACAGTGCTGTGATCAAGACATGGCACAGTGCTGTGATCAGGCCAGGCATCGCTAAAGGGCGTGAAATCCCAGTATGTCATGTATACGTACGAGCATCGCCCTGTCGCATTGTTTACATCAAAGATACTTGAACAGTTCTGGATTATCCCAGTCGCAAGTCATATCATGACTATTTTCTACGATTATTTTTGGAATTTCTTGTAATGTACAGACCGTTTAACATGTTGTATAACGTATTTCAAATTTTCTTGAAGGATTGATTTAGGGGCCAAGCATGTCCATCTTATATAAAAGAAGACCGTTTCAAAAGAATTAAAATAGTGAAGAAAGCTTTCCAAAATCTTATTCCGTTGAGGAGATATTCAAGCAAGTTGGTGATGCGTCGTGGCAACATTGACCAGGGAGGAAGTGTGTTAAAAAAGCAGAAGACAATTCAACATGGAAAAGGTATTTAAACCATTTTTTAAGCTTTTAAGATTTTCATCGTCTAAATATTGCAAGTTTGTAGACATTGAATCAAAGGATAGTTGAATTTAGCACCATAACTGTTGAAAGTTGAAGAAACAAGTTTTCAGGGATCCATTTTCAAGTTCTGAGAACAGTGCTTTTCATGCAGGAACAGGGAATTTCCAAACAGCACTGTTCAGTGTTTTTTTCTCACAAGAATGTGGCATCTATGATGATCAATAACTTAAATATGTATGTTATCGTACAAGATAATCATAAAAATTATTTCTTTCAGTAAGAAAAAGCTTTTCCCACCTTGTCTGCAATTGTCAGCACAATTAGTTTTGAATACACATACGCAAGGCTGAGTGCATGTGTATCACTGTACGCAACTGGATGCCACATCTTATTAATAATCGGCATATATATTAACCAATAATCTAGTTGTAATTTAAGTTCATTTGAAAAAAGGAATTTGTCCTCTTATCGGCAAGAAGTTGGAAAAGAAAAATCTGATCCAGAACAGTATTATTTGAGAAAGTACTGTCAATTAAAAATTTCACCCTGGTTTAAATACTATTCCGACAATTTAGTAAATAACACCGCCTGCAATCAGGTATGTAAAAAAATGAAATCCATTAATTATTTGAATTCAAACAAGCATAAGTATGCATATCTTTTATTAACTAGAAATGCTTGAGGATGCGTGGACACTGGACGAGAGGGGTACCTGCATGGTATAGATACATTTTAGTGAGAACTTGAAATATGAATATTGGTTCATGTTGGACTAGGCATCTGCCAAATTTTTCCAACCTTGGAAGACTGCCCTAACTTTGTTAATGAATTGATATTTGATTAAATAGATAAAATGCAAGAACATTTTTATTTTACTAACGAACAGAAACGAACCTAGAAATTTAGTCAACTGGCAGGGTATTTTGTGCTAAACATTTTGTACAAAATCAAGACTCAAAATTGTCCCCACTTCCATATACAACCTTAATTGGGAAACCCCACCACCCACCCCATCCCCGTAAACTCCTTTCCAACCCCTTCACAGAAAAGTAATTATTTTCTTCTGGCTACTCAGTCATGTGAGCATCCCTGGCAATGACAAAGCAGACTGCTGCCAAAGTCCTAACCCCTTTAATCAAACCCCTCATTGTTTCTCATGTCCATCACTGCTGTCAAACCAATTGTGGCACCCACATGGATAACAAACTCACAACATCCAACCCACAACCTCCAGTAAAGACTTTCTTCACCATCCGCCTTGGAATAGGACTCACTAACTTCTCGCAAATCTTTTTTCATTTTTTTGGGTTTGTTGAAAAGCCTTAAAAGAGACTTGATATATGATGGAAAAAAAACAACAAAAAAACTATCAAAACCCCCATCATAAAATCTTTATTCCATTCTCAAGTTATCCAAGTATGGAGTCGTAACATGGACGCTGATATTTTGTGTCAAAATCATGCTAATGAGGACATTTTGCTGTATGTGCTAGCACGAAATTATAAGGGATATAATCATTAAACCTTACTCTACCAGTCTACCACGCGGCGATATTATCATCGTTTTGGGTGCCCCATCTTCGACCCCCGGCCTCCCAAGCGCGTTTTCCAAAAAGTGCTGATAAGAGTAAGGGTTAATAAACCCGCGACAAGTGTGCCAACCCAAAAATATATGCAGCATGGTCGAGTGGGCGGCCCACTGAAGCGGAACGAGCCAGACCGCTGAGAAGACCTTTCAATAATCAGCTTGTGCTTGAAACCCTTATTCTACCATGCAGTGATATTATCGCCGTTTTGGGTGCCCCCACCTTTGACCCCGCCTCCCAAGCGCGTTTTCAAAAAAGTGCTGGTAGAGTAAGAATTAATACCATCCATATACAAATAAGAATTTATAAACCCATGCAAAAAAACAATTATTTCTTATACGAGTTAGAAAATTTGAATTAGATTGTAAAGAAATACATTGCTATTCTCGTCTGTACTTGGTGTATGACATCATTTTTTAGAGGGCGTATGAACAAAATGGCCGCTCGCATATGATTATATTTTCAGAATTAATGTTTTAATCAGAAAATACATGCTAAATTGTTTTATAGGATGGGAATTTTCTTCAGATGATTTATGATTACTATTTCTATCATATTAAATGAAGAAAAAGCCAGTCTCCTTTGATGATAATCTTTGTTACTTTGCTAATAGTCTGGAACAAAGGCAAGAAAGCCGTATTCGGTCAAAATTGATTATTGGGCAGAACAATTTTCTGATTATTTTTGGGATAAATTATCCAATGTATAATCCTACGTCTTACCAATGTGGTGAAATATTAATTTATTTGTAATTATAAATACTAAACAAAGATGTGCAGTCATTGTGAATGGGATGGAAGCTACTGCGTTTAAGGTTGGAAACTTGATTTTGCTAATGAGTTACGGTA
Organism: Chiridota heheva; assembly: GCA_020152595.1. Taxonomy (NCBI): domain Eukaryota; kingdom Metazoa; phylum Echinodermata; class Holothuroidea; order Apodida; family Chiridotidae; genus Chiridota; species Chiridota heheva. The sequence continues at coordinate 647,144 of JAIGNY010003771.1, forward strand.
TTCGACGTAATAAGCGTACGAAAACAGAATTTCACCACTTTTTAGTCTTGATAGTAAGCGCCCATGATTGAGGCCAGGTAGTTTGTGATTCAAACTACATTGTACACCGATTCTACACTAGCCCCACAATAACCACCACAAAAATATCGTGAACTTCAGACGCAAAATGAAACTATTATTTAAGTCTTCTAATCAATCAAATAGATTATGTCATCAGTCAAATGTTGGGTGGATGCTTATTAGAGCATGGGTGATTAATATGTATTTGGAATTAGCATTAACTGAAATTAATCTGCAAGTTTACAGGAATGCAGTTGTTTGTGAAGCTCGACCTGAAATTGTGGTGAATCCCTAAATGGGATTGCTTCCCAAAGATTTGTGAAGGTCAATTTTCCAGAGGCAGACCTTGGGAAAAGGCCCTTAACATTTATACTTGCCCCTAGTTGGTTGGAACTTGCAAGAAAGGTTTATGTGAGACTTGAGATATTTGGCACACCAAAATGTTAGTTGACTTTTTTCCCATTGTCTCACTGATGAGGGTAGTATTGCAACTCAATCCTTTTCTTGTATGCAACATCATTGTCTCTAACTTCATTGTAGGTGGCAAAACTACAAAAAAATCTCCTTTATGAGCAAAAGAAACAATCATTTTAATTGAAAATAAAACATATTTTTCATTTTATCATGAATAACGGAAGTTGCTTCACTTGGACTAAGATACTGTAAATGTTAACACTTCAGTTTCACTTTAAATAAGGTTTGTCAAGTTTAAAATAATCCAAAGCTACAAAGTAAGAACAAAGGGTTCTTGTCCAACATTTCTCAGGAATTGCAACAAAAATTTATTTTCGTTTCTAGAATATTTCAATGGGAAATTTGACATAGTATTCACAAGAAGTCACAGACCGTATGTTTTTATTTTAAAACTATTTAGAGCAATTGTGCCCAAGCTGCCAAGGGTCATAAACCAAACCATTCAACTTCTTTTGTCCTCATTTTCCTTGATATGCCATAATGGTTGCAAAGCTCGCAAGCTGTAGTACATTACATGTTTTTGAGGTGTAAAAACCAATGTTAAAAATTCTCAAAAGAGAAAACAAATCTTTAGAGTATTTATATTTTGATCTCTAGTTTACTTTAAATGTTTACATTTACTACTTAGTTGCCAGCTTAAGTAATGAGCAAACATCTCTGCTGTTCATAGTCAGTATATAAAAGGCATTAATTAAAATATACAAGTTTAAAATTGTTAATAACATACTAGCTTGCATTCCAAAAGGGGAATGACTTGGTAATTCAATTCTTGTTCCATGTCTTCAAGTCATAAGTGGATTGTTTTTGTACAAATCTTATTCACATGGTCTGTATTCCTGCCACTGGTCTGTATTCCTGCCACTGGTCTGTATTCCTGGCTACTGCTCTGTATTCTGGCCAATGGTTTGTATTCCTGGCTACTGGTCTGTATTTCTGGCCACTGGTCTGTATTCCTGGCCACTGGTCTGTATTCCTGGCCACTGGTCTGTATTCCTGACCACTGGTCTGTATTCCTAGCCACTGGTCTGGCCACTGGTCTGTATTCCTGGCCACTGGTCTGTATTTCCGGTCACTGGTCTGTATTCCTGGCCACTGGTCTGTATTCCTGGCCACTGGTCCGTATTCCTGGCCACTGGTCCGTATTCCTGGCCACTGGTCCGTATTCCTGGCCACTGGTCCGTATTCCTGGTCACTGGTCCGTATTCCTAGCCACTGGTCCGTATTCTTGGCCACTGGTCCGTATTCCTGGCCACTGGTTCGTATTCCTGGCCACTGGTCCGTATTCCTGGCCACTGGTCCGTATTCCTGGCCACTGGTCCGTATTCCTGGCCACTGGTCTGTATTCCTGGCCACTGGTCTGTATTCCTGGCCTCTGGTCTGTATTCCTGGCCACTGGTCTGTATTTTTGGTCACTGGTCTGTTTTCCTGGCCACTGGTCTGTATTCCTGGCCACTGGTCTGTATTCCTGACCACTGGTCTGTATTCCTGGCCACTGGTCTGTATTTCTGGCCACTGGTCTGTATTCCTGGCCACTGGTCCGTATTCCTGGCCACTGGTCTGTATTCCTGGCCACTGGTCCGTATTCCTGGCCACTGGTCCGTATTCCTGGCCACTGGTCCGTATTCCTGGCCACTGGTCCGTATTCTTGGCCACTGGTCCGTATTCCTGGCCACTGGTCCGTATTCCTGGCCACTGGTCCGTATTCCTGGCCACTGGTCCGTATTCCTGGCCACTGGTCCGTATTCCTGGCCACTGGTCCGTATTCCTGGCCACTGGTCCGTATTCCTGGCCACTGGTCCGTATTCCTGGCCACTGGTCTGTATTCCTGGCCACTGGTCTGTATTTTTGGTCACTGGTCTGTATTCCTGACCACTGGTCTGTATTCCTGACCACTGGTCTGTATTCCTGGCCACTGGTCTGTATTCCTGGCCACTAGTCATTTTACAAGCTTCTATCTGATGGACGTGTATACTACATATTGATAAAGATAAACATATCTTATCATAAACTCACCATTGGCAGCTGGATAGAATGAAATTGATTAAACAATTTCTTATTTAAAGGATAAGTTCAGTGGTCAAGTATGTCCATCTTATATGAAAGAGGACTTCAAAAGAAACAAAATGGTGCAGAGAAATCATTGCAAAATCTGATTCCATTAAGGAGATATTCAAGTTCAAAATTTGGTATAATTTATGTAGAAATGACTAGTTGTGATGTCAGCCTCAGATTCCTCCAAGTCTTTATGTATTTTAAAGAAAGTTGAATATTTCCACTATTTAAATTATATTTCAAATTTTCTTCAGGTGGTATATTATAAATACCCTTCCTAGATTCAGTTTTACTAATTTTTAAGCCACAAAATCGCAGGACAAATTATGATAGAATACATTAAGACTTTGAGGCATCTGAGGCTGACATAGCTAGTCTTGATTTCAGTCGTTTCTACTCAAATTATACCAAACTCTTAACTTAAATATCTCCTTGAGGGAATAAGATGTGAATGCTTCCTTCACCATTTTGTTTCTTTTGAGTTCCTCTTTCATATAAGATAAACATGCTTGACCACTGAACTAGTCCTAGATTTAAATAAACCGTGACAGGTGCTCCACATACATTGCTATAAGGTTTACAACTTAACACAAATGTCCTCAAAAATATCTTGGCTATATTGCACACAAATATCCAACCATGACAATACAGCCAACAAAAGTTGCTAAATTGAATTGTGGGAATCATTGGTGGGATTTGCCTACTAAAGGATGGGGGAGGGGGTGGGGGGGGGGGGGATTTACGCTAAGATCAGTGAGTTGCCATCTCTAAATGGCAACCCTTCTGTCCCTGTTTAGATGCAATAAATCACAATACAAAGGATACAATTTAGGGGAAAAGGTGTGTGTGTGTGGGGGGGGGGGGTCCTTTGCCCCTGGGATTCTAGGGTCTCACCGAATGGAGTGGTTTCTGTGAGTTTATGTATTTGGAGGGGTAAATTTCGATCAGAATAACCATAGAATGTTCGTTCTTGAGTTATCTTTGTGGAAAGAGCTAAACCCATCTTTCATACAAGGATTGAAGTTCAACTGTATATCAGCGTCGTAGGAAGATATTTGACATTGAAAGATTTTATCATTTGTCCAAACAAACCTACAAAAATATAGGGGTTTTATCACAATCGAAAACTATTTGTAAAGGAAGGGGTGGGGTTGTAAATTATTGGAAATTTTGCAACATTTCCAGAAAATGAAGGAAATTGCTCGAAAATTGAAGCAATTTTTACGAAAATGAAGGAAATTTTATGATAATTGATGGGCAGATTTTCCGAAAATTAAACTTAGAGATTTCTGGAAGAAAATAAGCCATGCATGTATTCTGACTCGTAAAAATAAATTATTTAAACTTTCATTACATAGAGGGAGGCGGGGATGGTACTTGGCCCCCAATGAAATTTATTTTTCCCTGGTTCCTATGCCAAAATTCTCTTCAGAGTGGGCTATATTTGATTAAACTTTGCCCCATTTTCTCAAACCCCCTGTAGTACCAGTGTACCTCCCGTCGGGGATTTCTTTTTAATTTGTCAGGTTTGTCAGAAATTGTTTAGTAGTATATTTTTCAATTTTTATTGTCGGGAAGAATATACCTCTCCACCAGCATGGCATATCCTCACGCACTGCATCATGCATTACAAAATATTTGTGGCTCTCAATAAATTAAGTTTTACCTTTCTGAAGCTGCAATTCCTGTGACCTCTTCATTAAACTACGACGACGAGTGAACACACAATTACAATGAGAACACAGGTACGACGTACGGACAGACATAACATCGACAACCAAGTCAATGTCCACGGTCTTTGATAAGCAGTTGTGGTGAACTGGCATGTCTACCCAACCCAGGCTTGAACCCAGGGCCTCGTGGTTTGTAGACATGTATGATAACCGCTACACCACAGTAGGTAGACTTAATGAAAGGAGTATCGAATCCTGTTTAATATAGCAGGTACCGACAGTTGGGTTTATGTTATTTTGTGTTAACATATCGGCCTATAAACCCGCCTGGCTGATCCAGCAAACCCAACAATCAAAAATCCCACAACTGAAGTAAAGCAAAACATTGTGGGGCTTGATGCCGTCTCTTAAGACCTAAGAATTGCATGTGTCGGCATATCTGTTAATTGTGGATAAGTGTTATTAAAAGTCCTTTCAGATAAAAAAACTATTTTGATTATAATCTTTTGTGTGTTATAATCTAGTTCATGATAATTTATTGCTTAAGTATCACGACCTTAATTCATTTACACAAAAATGTTTTATATGTTGAAAGTTTTACAAGCAAGTTGTCAAGGAAATTCCTGTATATGGAAGATCCCCCAAATTTCGTGACAGATATCAAGATATCCTGGCAAAAATTTGAAAAAAATGAATGACAGGTTATTTTTAGGTACATTGAATTGCAAAATTTCACTATGCGAAGTGCAAATTCATTCCATGGCAGTTTTTTGGTCTATCAGAGATGAAATTTCTTCAAGTGCATCAAATTGCTTTACTTTAAGAAACTTATTTCAGGAATAATGACTTCAGGTTTTAAAGTAAAGAGGAATTAAAATTTAGGAAGGCAATTATACCAGGCTTGTAACCAGGCACATGTATAGATATGATGTCTTTTTATGTCTTTGGCCATGTAAGAGAAACGTGTCCTAGACACCTACATTATTTTAACATCTATCAAAAATCATGTTGCCCCCACTGCTTCTAGTGCCGCTGGGAATGACACATTCATACTGCATTTCTTGTGCTTGGTTTTCTTTTACAATAACTGATTTGGTCTAAATCTTCCATTGGACATATAACAATAACAAACTGTTAGGTTGAGCCTAATAACTATAAGTAATTCCATTCCTGCTGTAATTAGTATCTATACTAGTTTACAAGGAACGAAACAGATAACTCCTCTGGTCATAACACCAGTCCGTCAGATGTGATAAATTCCCAGTAGACAAATTAGGCCATGGGCCAGATGCACCCCTCCCCCTCCCCTCCCTCATAAATCGCCGAACCGATATTTTTCTAAAGCCTTATGTTTTCGACTGGTTAGAAAAAAATATTGGTCTGCACTATTTAAAATGGCGGAAAAAGACAAAATGGCCACTAAGTTCAGAAAAATGCAAATAAAAATATATTCATTAAAATTAAATTAAGTACTATGACATAATTCTGCTTTAACTTCATGCATATTAATATATATATTAAATATTTGCCACCTTTTTGGAACATTTTGTTATCCAAGCCAGCGGAAAAAACAAAAATGGCTGATAAAAGGGTTATATTTCTATTTGGGTCTATTTTCCTGGAAATGGTGGCCATATTGAATTTTTATAGATTACAAAAATGTACACTAATTTTTGCCTCTGAGTACTACGTACCTAAAACTTGGTATCAGGCTGTTTTTTGAGATGTAGCACTCAAAAATGGCACTTACAATTCTCCCAGAGTAAACATTAATGTTGATAATTTTATTTAAAGTCAATTTTCTCTCAGGGTTCCACTGAGGGCCAGTAGCTCGCCACACACCTATTGTACCAGAAAATGGGCCATCTTCACACCCCTGGGTCTCCCAGGGATCCCTTGGGCTCGTTCTCTATCTTGTCGCATACGTAATATACCAGGGAATGGGCCACCAGCAAACTCCTGGGGTCTTGCAGGGATCCACTGGGTCTATTTTCTGGCTAGTTACACATGCAACATACAAAATAATGGACCCAGTAGACCCCTAAGGGTGTCCCAGGGATTCGTTAAGGCCATTTTCTGGCTTGTCATGCACCTAACATCCCAGAAAATGGGCCACCTGCACAGCCCTGGGGTCTTCAAAGGAGCTCTTTGGCCTGTTCCCTGTCTCGTCACACAACATGTAATGTACCAGAGAATGAGCCCAGCAGACCCCTAGAGTTGTCACAGTGATCCGCTGGGGCCATTCTCTGGCTCGTCACACACCTATCGTACCAGAAAATGGGCCATCTGCACATCCCTGGGTCTCCAAGGGATCCCTTGGGCCCGTTCTCTATCTCGTTGCATACATAACCTACCAAAATAGGCTAACTTTGAAAAGCATATCTTTCAAATGGTAAAAGGTAAAAAGCTACAATTTTGGGGACGTTCTATATACATAGTTTCCAACACATGCATCAAGTTTCAGAAAATCTAAGATGGTGGGTGTCATGGCTGTGTATAACTACCCTTGAAATATAACCCTTTTGTCAGCCATTTTGTTTTTTCCACCATCTTGGATGATGAAAAATGCTCCAAAAAGGTGCCAGATATGAAATATGTATTAATATGCATGAAATTAAAACAGAATTATAATGTCATAGTACCTAATTCAATTTTAATGATTATTTATTTACATTTTTCTGAACCTGATGGGCATTTTGTCTTTTTCTGCCATTTTGAGTAGTGCAGACCAATATTTTTACTGTTACCAGTTGAAAACATGTTCAGCAGACCCTAAGGCTTTAGATAAATATTGGTTTGGAGAGTTGGAGGGAGTGGGGGGGGGGGGGGAGGGGGGATGTGTGTTGAGTGCATCTGGCCCATGGCCTAAATGTGTTACATAAGTGACTTGACTGATGAAGATTGAGGAGTGTTTTGCTCAGAGCCACTTCGCTGTAAACTGCTGTGAATAGAAATCATCAAGCCAATGTACCTCACAAAGACTTATTGTACATAAGTTTCATCAGTGGAAAGCTACATACTACTCCACACCTGATAGAAAGTGTAACCCCTTCGACTGTACTTCACTGAAGAATGTAAAATGTACATATCTCTCTTCAAAATATTGTGCAAATCCCAATAATGGTAAATTATGAAAGTGCAAAGCAGCATTCCATGGCTTGCAACCCTGTAAAACAATTTCATTCGCATTCACCCTTAATCATACAGTCTGATTTTCTCCATGGTGTGATTGGGGTAAAGTCTCTGCAGGCTTCTGAGGCTCTGACTGCTCTATTGATTCTGTGGTAGTTATTTCAACAATAGTAAAAGCTCCAGCAACCTCTGGAGATGCTATTTCAAGTTTGCTTGGACTAGCTTTAACAGATTCTGAGAAATTAGACATGAATGTGCGCAGTAAGCGCTTATTCCTTGCTCGCTGGCTGCGTATTCTATTCTGTAATCGTATTTTTTCTGCTTTCTCCACTGCCTCTTTAGATGGATTTTTTTGCTGAAGTTCTTCTCTCAATTTTGCACGATAACGCTGACTGGCTAACTTCCTTTGCTGTCGAAGATGTTCAAATTTTTGAGGGTCTTCGTCCCTTAATTTCTGCTTGTAATGGGACCACCTTGTCGAACTGTCATTTTGGTTTTCAAATTTAACATCCACTTCTGAAAGGAAAATTATCAGTTCATTAGGTCAAACCGAGGAACACGGAAAATGGGGAATGCTACAAGGAATACAAAATCACAAATATTACATGAATGGTATTATATTAACAGCAAAAGGTTTTTGTTGGAATATATGTTTCCAACATACATTGCTACCTCCTATTGCAATGTTCTCCAGAATAAAATGAAAGGGAATATATATGTACATTATCCTTGGTCCCACAATGTTTTGACCATTTTGCATATTCACGCACCTCCTAGTGTAGTACCTATCACAATCCGTACCTGAAAGGTTGATTTATAGCCATACCAGAGAAAAGCAAGTAAAAATGGAAAAATTCTTGAGCTGTAAAACGGTCATCATTCATATTTTTATTTTTATTTGGAATTTTTCCTAAAATTGTAGGCATAAGCATAAAACAAGCTTTAAAACTAGCTCAAATTATGAATGTTGCTGTTCTTATCTAGTCTGTGAACAAGAATTCAGTTCTTACAAGGAGATAGCTTTTTCTTCATTTAATATGATAGAAATAATAATTATAAGTGATCTTAAGAAATTTCACATCATACAAAACAATTTAGCGTATATTTTCTAATTTATTAAAACATTAAATATATCAATATTAACTTACATGGAAGTGGCCATTTTGTTCATATGCCCTCTACAAAATGATGACATACGCCCAGTACAGATTAGAATATTAATATATTTCTTCATAACTTATTTCAAATTTTCCAACTTCTGAGAAATACATTATCATGGGTCTATGAATTTTTATTTGTATACGATATTAATGATTAAATCCTTAGAACTTCATGTCAAAGCATTTTGGAAAGAAAATTTTAAAGAAAATTCTAAAGAAATACATTGTGTGCTAGCACATGGCGCAAATTAAATTTGTATAATTAAATTTTTATAATGAAAGCACAACACAAAATGGCAGCGTCCATGTTACAACTTTAAACTTGGATAACTTAGGATTGAGAATGTAATAAGATTTTTTGCTAATTCCATTGAGCCATTAGGCTCATACAGCTGGTGCTTATCCCCGGTTTCGATGGCGCAAGCAAGTGAGAGTACATGACTCCCCCTGGACGGGACCCCAGTCCATCACAGATTAACTCCCCAGCAGTGCTAGTACTTATTTTTACAGCTGAGTGGACTGAAGCAAGTAGAGTAAAGTGTCTTGCTCAAGGACACAAATGCAGCGTTCATGATGGGAATCGAACCCGGTACTTTTGGAATACAAGTTTGACTCCTTAACCACTGAGCCACTGCCTCTGTAATGAGATTTTATGATGGTGTTTTTGGTAGTAGGTTTATTTATTTTATTTTTTCATACATCATGCTAGAATATTTGACTTTATTTCTCCTTTAAGGAATTGTGAGATGCAAATTGAATTATTGCTAAATGCATGGGTTTTGAGACTTATGCGATCTGCAATAGTAATGATTTAACATACATAAAACAATTTACAAACTAGATCAATAATTTGGTCTTCTCCTTACATCTGTAATGCAATTTGTTATTCATGTCCTAAAAGGCCCTATTTTAATACTTAAAAGGATAAGGTCAGTGGTCAAGCAAGTTCACCTTATATGAAAGAGGTCTTTATTGGATAAAATGGTGTAGAAGCCATATCAATATCTTATTCCGTTAAGGAGATATTCAAGTCTAAAGTTCTGTCTTATCTGTGTAGAAATGACTGGTAGTAGGCAGGCATCTAAGCCACTTTTATGATTTTATGCCATTTATTGTGAAACGTTATGCTTTTTATACTGGCTATAACAAAATTATGCTTTTATTGCTTCACCAGTTTGTTCATATGATTTTTTTAAATTGCACACCAAGATGAATATGGAAAGCAGAAGATACAAGTGTGCAATTAGTTGGTCCCAGCAAGTTGTGTGTCTAAATGGTATAGCCCCCCCCCTTCCCCCTCAATTTCTTTTTGTAGCCCCCTCAATATTGTTCAAGCCAAAAATAATTACCTGAAATATGAAATTAATCATAGAAAACACAGAAACTGATTTTTATTCATAGTGACCAAATTATAATTAATTTTGGACAAAAATCTTCTAGGTTGCACCAAACATTTTCAATTTTGAAACAAAAATCTTCCATTTTGGACACATAATCTTCAATTTTAAACCGAGAATCTTCCATTTCAGACAATAAATCCTCCATTTTGACAACAAATCTTCAATTTGGATGGACCATAAATCCTCAATTCTGGACCAAACACCGTCAATTTTTAGAGCAAAAATCCACAATTTTTGGAGAATTGTTTTTACAATTTTGTTTACAATTTAGGACCAAAAACCTTCAATTCTAGACCAAAATCGGGAGGTAAATATCTTAGTAAGATGTGTTTTTCAGGGGCTTAAGTCCCCAAAACTAAGAGCTAGACATGCCCCTGGCTGGTCATTCTTTACAGGCTTGAACCGTGGAAAGTCCCTCTCCCAAGATTCACAGTAAGTGGTCTTGTTCATTGGGTAGGAACATTCATTAATCTTCAACTTCTAATTCCAACTAAAAGTAATATAAGACCTGTAAACATTCTATCAAATTAAACAAATTTCTTATAAAAGGAATATTCCCAATGGCTTAACCAAACCTAGTTATAAAGTAGAGAACAATAAAAGAAACAAAATTGAAGAAACCTTACTGATATCTTATTCCTATAGGGAGTTATTCAAGTTTATTTTTTTAAATAAATACTTTTTGTAATTTACTGTTGGAGACATTTTTCTATATTATTGAGACACAAACATATTTTGCCTGTCTTTTCTATACCAAGTTTTAATTTTAATAAAAAGGTGACATATTTTGATAAAATGCAGAACAATTTTGTGTTAATGTGACGTCTCAATATGTAACAGCCATTGTACACAACTCTATTAGAGCTTCAAATTTGAATAAGTACTTGTAGAAAGAAAAACAAAATTGTTTCCTTCACCAATTTGTTTTTTTCAATTTCAATATTTTTTTACTTGGTTTGAAAAAAACATGGGAATATTTCTTTAAGAAATCGTAACATGACAATACACAGTAAAATCAATGATTGCCATGGAAAAAAAAGTTTGCAAGTGATTTAATCCACTCCTCCTCACCCCCCACAGGGGGCACAGATAAGACAGAACTTTCCAGCTGTCATATTTTGATGGCATGTAGCACAGTAGCATAGCTTTACATTGTCAAGCCTTCCCTTCATCCCCCCACCCTCACCAGAAAATTTCTAAACTTTCATCGGTCCAAAAATTACTGGTGACCCATTTCACTTTTTTTCTTTCAAAAGCTTCAAATATTCAAGATATTTTGGTCCAAAATTTGGTAAAATAGAACAAATTTATACCAAAATCTAAAATAAAATTTAAAATGGAAATTTAATCAATCATAAGTCTTGAAATCTGAAGGATTTAGACTTATAGATCATGATTAGCCACTTGTATTGGTCATGAATCTGAATATATTTAATGTCTAAAATAATGTGAAAACCAAAATAAGGAGTCCTTAGATTATATTTCAGAAGACCATCATTTTCTTGTTGAGAATGAATGTAACTAATTGGTATATCAGTATAAATCAGACCAGATGGCCCAAATTCACACTGCAGTCTTCAGCGAGTCAGTGGCAGAAGCCAAATTAAAGGCGCTTTACGATTTAAATTTGTGGCATTTTGCTTGATGTCAATCTTCAATCTGTCAATAAAAAAGATATTTTTTAATAACTGAATAAGGGAAGTTAAAATGTATTTTGATATTTTAAATACCACTTTTTTATCTGTAAAGAGGCACCTTTTAATCTTCACAAAGAAGATGGGAGACTGGGTGAGGGCACTTCAGTTTATGTAAGGGCAATGGCCCGGTTTCAAATAACAAGTTATGCCCTGCATAGCCCATTTCAGTAATGAAATGTGGGTGGCTCACACTCTATACAGAAAGAAAGGCCTTCTTTTAATGAGTTTTATCAAATTATAAGCTGGAAAAACAAAGGTAGGCAGAAGTAAAGGCCTTTTAAGTATGAAAAAATTCTAATATGTATGCTGTTGGGCCCCAACTTTACCTTTAGGGAAAATTGAGAATAGTGTATGCGCGCCAAGCAAGTAAGGTTAATAATGTTAGTCCTTTTAGGGCAATATTTGTTTTTTTCTTTAATGAAAAGATCATATATATATAGTCTTTGAAGAAAAAGTTGAACAGTACCCATGTCCTCTACACCTATGCCAAGCCACATGAATATACACCATTCATAAGGTATGAAAACTTTAACCGAAAACTTTAAACGAATAAATATTTTCATTGCTATGCAAATAAGCTAATTAGTATGCACACACAAGCCTCCAATCATGCTAATTTTAAATATTACCCATGTCCTCTATACTACGCCAAGTCACTAGAATGTACACCATTTATAACTTGAGTTATGAAAACTTTAAGCAAAACTTTACCCATTAATATGCACACCTCACCTCACCATTAAGTATAGACAATGTGCAAACAAAATCCCCACATCCACTGTAATTTAAGAGATATCATAAATTTACCCCGCTAAGCGTAGCGGGGATATTTACGAGAGTTATACTTACCTTCCATGCTATAATATGCAATCTGGTCACACGACCTGATTCTAACGCACTTCTAACCGAACCTAAAAAACGCAGTAACCAGCCAAGCCCTGACCTCCATAATACCTCTGTACCACCTCACCAACATTCCACCGAGGCCTGAACGAGAGGGGGCGGGCGGGATGCATGGAAGGTAAAGTATAACTCTCGAAAATATCCCGCTACGCTAGCTAAATTTACTTCCAAGTTATACCTTACCTTCCATGCTATAATATGCAATCAGATTGCAACCGAGGATAGGAAGGAAGGGAGTTCAGATCGCCACATCTTTTTTTTTTTTTTTTTTTTTTTTTTTTAATGGCTGGTACGAAAACTCACTAAATTCCTTCACTCGGAAGGATGAAAGATCCAGGTACAGTTTAAGGTTGACAGTAACGGAGGCAAACCTCGAAAAGAACCTGAGCGAAAAGCCCAGAAAAACAAGCCAACCGGAAAGCGTTTGGACACAATTACGCAAAGTGTCCTCAAAAAACTAAAACATAGGAAACCACTGCAAAGGTACAGTCAAACCCGAACAAGGCACCGGAGTAACGAGCCAAACCTCGAAAGAACCTCCAAAAAACAAGCCACCGAAGCGTTTGGGCAGCAAAACTAACGGATTGTCCACGAAACAGAACCGGCGAGGAAACTACGATTAGGACGGCGTGTACCAACGAAAAACAATTGAAGAAATCCCGGACAAGGAAAAATTCGTTAGCGCATAATCGCGTAAGAGCTAAAGTTAGCGGGGAACACGAACGCCGAAAAGTGAGTCCGACCAAAAACAAAGAGAAAAACCGCAAAGCGGTTTCAACGCGCACGATCCCGTGAAAGAGGGTATGCCCGAACCCGAGTGCATACCGCGGCCGTTCGATGAACAGTGCAGACTACTTTAAAAGAAAGCCACTGGATGATCTATCGGAGGAAAAATGTCACACGACACACTTTAAGAGATCTCCCAGAACTTACCAGTGGTCGTGAGTCAAAGACCGAGACCCCACTGGAAAAACCCTGGTGGATAGCTGCAAGTTATCCCAGAGCGCATGACAGAACTAAGCTTGAGAGAGGGCCCACCCCACAACAGGGAGGCGACCAACCCCTCAGAAAAGCCATGCTACGCCGAGGAAAGGCGGGCGAGGCCACACCATCAAAGCAAGCGCTCCGGGACTGAGATGCAGTTCGCGGAGCCCGGAAAGAGACAAAAATCGCCCCTGACCCGAGGCCCGTCGTGAAACCTGCAAGGGCTTGAGCAGCCAAAGGGGTCACAAGAAAAGTGCCCGACCTTGATCAAGAAGCCCCGTCGGCACCGACGGTGATATCTGACGGGTGAAAACCGTTCCTTACACCAGGTGGAGCACCGCACCACCACCAAAGGGTGTGACCACCGACTGAAGCGATGTAAAGCGGAGGGACTGAACGACACCATCCGCAGTCCAGAAAAAAGCTGCGACCCTGAGCAAAGGTCGTTGAAACCGACTGACCAAAAATCAAAGGCTAGCGAAACAAAATATAAAACGTATACAAGAAGGGCTGCCAACCGTGGAAGGCTATGTAGCTGTGAGACGGCATGGGTCGTAAGACGCGGAGCCGCACAACATAGTCGACGGCACCCAAGCGAGGACCGAAAACTGTAGCAGTTGCGGGACCGCGTAGCTCCAGGCCACGCCTATCAACAGCGAAACTTGTCCAAGAAGTTGACTGGAGAAAGTGTGAACGATACGATAGTAACAACCTTGAAACCGCTGAGCCTACGGCTACGGGCGGAGAAAACGAATACCGTATGTCTGTATGCGGGCAGTTAAGTAACAGGCGTGAAACCGCAAGGAAGCAGCTGTAAGGTGTTAAAGTATGGAATGAATCATACGTGCCGTTGTTGGTAATAGCTACCCCAAACGTAAGGTTGTCTATCAAAAGGCCACCTATGGTCAAGAAAAATATCCTACAGGGAGGTAATATTGAAAAGTAGGGGGTAACGCATTTACACGTCAACCGTATGAGTCATAAACCCCAACACTGGGGTAGAAATCACGAAAGAGGTGGCGCCCTGTGTATACTACACGGACCGTTAAACACCCTGCACCACGGAGCGGAAAAGCGCGTGGCTACTGGGGACTTACGCCGTACATAAAGCACGCAAACCCGTTAAGTATTATAGATCCGTTATGGGTCTACAAAGGCGTCAGCATGACAGGTAAAAACCACGAGTCCTCCGCTAACGATGTCTCTGTGCACCACGGAGCAAAAGCTCGTGGCTACGCCGAGGGGACAACTGGTACTGGTGCGTGTCCCGAACGTAGTAGCTATCAGTACAAAAGGACCGTCTAGGTCCACGATAGCGTGAACGCATACTACACCTGTAACGTGAGTCGTTATCTCATTATACCTCTATTCACCACGGGCCACGAGTAAGTGGCTACGCGTGAGGGAAGATGTACACAGCACGCGTTCCGTTGAGAATAGTTAAAATATATATAAACTGAGGCCGTAAGAAATACAGAGGAGTTCACGCGTGCCACGCAAGCTATACGAGTCGTAAACTGAGTTTGTTTCATCACGGAGCTCGAAACGGTAGCTGCGTGGGGAAGAGGGGACTACCGTCGTACTCAGTACGTGTCCCGGTAAGAGAAACGGCCGCGGAACTCAGTAGTTCATGGCTACTGGTCCTCTACCACACAGCCGCTGCTGGTATAGGCCGTTAACTCCGTTTGTAGAAAATCACTCACGGAGCCGCGGCCGGCGGTTACGCTGCGTGGGGACTGCCGTCAACGCTAAAAACGCCCCAGCAAGAAAAACGACCGCGGAACACTGCAACACGCGCGTGACGGTCGCAATATCCGAGTTCCGTTACCGGGTTTATCGACGTTATGCGTGAAACCGCTGGAATATCTGTAGAATGTGAGCGAAGGTCTCGCTCGACGCAAGAATCACATTCAGAGTAGTTGGAACGGTCGTGGAACACGTAACACGGAGGGAATAGCTCGTGATGGTATGCCTCCCGTAAAGAAGAAAATCTTATCACCCGAGCGCTAGGCCTCGAACCCGAGCAAGCGCTAACACGCGACGCATCCTGGGAGCGTGGCGTGCCGACAAACGGGACTCGTCCCCGTGTCCATGAACTGGTGAAAACTATGCGAAACCGTGGCGTTCAACGAAAATCTCACCAAGTCAGCACACGGACGTGGGGATCTCCAACGAGCGGGTGTGACGACGTTATCGTTACCTCGCTGTAGAACTAAGCAGCACTACAGACCCAAACGTCATCCCATGCCCGGACGGAGCCGCCAAGTTGTGTTACGGACCCTCACGGGCCGTAAAACAAGCCGTGGGGGCCGTATGGAACCGATTACGAGCCGTCACGGACCCTAATGGACCGATGCAAGTAATCCAATGGCTCTACAACTAGCCCGTAAAAAGGGGACTAACTCACGTAAGACCCGTAGGGCGCCGCCTCTTGTGGGCCTACGGTCCCATCGCTGAACCGAGGACCACAGCGGTGTACACGGGTTTGAACATGTCGATAACACCAAAGCGCAACCTAGAAGCGTTTACATGCGACGCATCGCAGGACAGTCAAGGCGCGTAACGCGACCGACACTAGGACCTGCCCGTCGTGTCGGCGATATAGGTGCAAAACATCGCGGAACTGTGACGTTCAACGCGAAAATCCTACAGAGGCAGTTCACACGGCCGTGGAACAGCGTAGCTATGACCAAGCAGCCTCCTAGCTAGCGAACTCAACCGGGATTCATCGTACAGTGCACGTTATCCCGTTGCAAAAACTCTGAAGTCGTACAGGCCCGCACGGTCTAGAAGCGTTTGCACGCTCTGCAAAGCGGGACCTCTGAGGTGCGACGCATCGACGGCGACGGAGGCCTGTCCTCCATGCCTACAATACTGGTGAAAGTAATTGCGGAAATGTAACGTTCAACAGATAATCGTATAAATGGTGTTCACATGATCGTGGAACTGCGTAGCTAATGGCCATGGAACCATGAATAGAATAGCTCTCCGGCGCTATACTACTTGTGAAGATTATCACTTGTCACCTGGCCACATAGCTCGTAGCTAGCGGGTGCATATCCGGGTAAAGTAAATGCGATTACGATATCCCGTTACAAAACCACGGAGCCGCACGCATCCGAACACCGAGCCGCACGCCTCGGTCGCACCTTGAAAAATACGGTCGCGGTGGAGTCTGTGCTCCGACCACGCCGCTTGAACCCAATCGCTGCAAAGAGTACCACGAATGGACTGCAGCATAATCTGCACGCCGTAACGCCGTGAGATGGATGTGACCGAGCGTAAATCAAAGCGTTAGCACGCCACGCCCGGGACATCAAGGGTGTGTAGAGCATCGGCGCCGAGGGCCTGTCCTCCATGTCCATGATACTGGTGAAAATAATTACGGAACGGTAATGTTCAACGCAGACAATCTTAATTGCGTTTGCACGAAGTCGTGGAACTGCGTAGCTAATGGCTACGGGACCAAGAAGAAAATAGCTGTCGTGATGCTATACTTCTTGTAAAGAAAATCATCTGTCACCTGACCACGTGAGCGTAGTAGCTAGTGGGCGTATAATCGGGTGAACCGTACAGTGTACGTTATCCCATTAAAGATAAGTTCCGCTCACTGGAGCCGCCCAATGGAAGCGAAAGGACCGTGAAACGCGGACCGTGGAATCGTATGGAACGTGCACGGACCGTAAATACGGGCCGTGGAACCGCCCAATGGAACCGTGCGGACCCGTAAACACGGACCGTGGAACCGCGGACCCGTAAACATGGGCCGTGGAACCGTATAACTGTCGTAGCCGTTGGCTACGGGACCAAGAAGAAAAATAGCTGTCTCAATGCTATACTTCCGGATTAACGTGCACGGTGTACGTCTTTCAAGAGCGCTCCGCTAGGGAGTGGGCGGCGCCCGCCTCCCTGGCTTTGGACCTGGGTGGCGGTGGGGAGACGAAGAGGGCCTATCAGACCGTCGCTTCTCCACTTTCTCCGCCGCTCTTTGAAAGTACCGGGTCGGTGGAGTCTGTGCTCCGACCACGCGCTAGATCCCAATCGCTGCAAGAGTACAGGGATTTGACTCGCAGCATAATCTGCACGCGTAACACGTGAGATGGATGTCACGGAGCGTAATTTAAAGAAGCGTTTGCACGCCACGCATCACGAGACATCCTGGGTGTGTAAAAACATCGACACTCGGGGACCTGTCCTTCATGTCCATGATACTGTTGAAAATAAATACGGAACTTGTAACGTTCAACGTAGACAGTCTTAATTGCGTTCACACGAGCCGTGGAACTGCGTAGCTAATGGCTACAGGACCAAGAAGAAAAATAACTGTCAATGCTATACTTCTTGTCAAGAATGTCACCTGTCACCTGACCACGTAGCTAGTGGGCGTATAACGGATTAAAAAATGCGATGTCGTTAACCCGTTAAATACGGACCGTGTAAACACGGGCCGCGGAACCGTCAATGGAACCGTCCGCCCGTAACAACGGGCCGCGGAACCGTATGGAACCGTCCGCCCCGTAACAACGGGCGCGGAACGCCGTATGGACCACGGAACCGTCCGCCCGTAATAACGGGCGCGGAACCGTATGGATCCCGGAACCGTATGGATCCGCCCCTGGAACCGCACAATGCCCGCACATAGGGCTGCGGAACCCGTCAGGGACGGTCCAACGGAACCGTATGGAACCGTCCGCCCGTAACAACGGGCGCGGAACCGTATGGAACCGTCCAATGGAACCGTCCGCCCGTAACAACGGGCGCGGAACCGTATGGAACCGTCGCCCGTAACGCGGCGGGCGGAACCGTATGGAACCGCCCAATGGAACCGTCCGCCCGTAATAACGGGCCGCGGAACCGTATGGAACCGTCCAGTGGAACCGCCCGCCCGTAACAACGGGCCGCGGAACCGTATGCAACCGACCAATGGAACGTCCCGCCCGTAATAACGGGCCGCGGAACCGCCCAATGGAACCGTCCGCCCGTAACAACGGGCCGCGGGAACCGTATGGACTCACGGAACCGTCCAATGGAACGTTAAGCCCGTAACAACGGGCGCGGAACCGTATGGACTCACGGAACCGTCCAATGGAACCGTTAAGCCCGTAATAACGGGCCGCGGAACCGTATGGACTCCGGAACCGTATGGAACCGTCCCGGACTCGCAGCAGCCAGCGTTCAATGCGTACTAGGGCTGTGGAATCGGCGGGGACTGTCCAATGGAACCGTATGGAACCGCCCCCGGACTCGCAGCAGCCAGCGTTCAACGCGTACTCAGGGCTGTGGAATCGACGGGGACTGTCCAATGGAACCGTTTGGAACCGTGTTTACAACTTAGGCGACGTTCGTTAACACCCTAAGAGGTTATCTCTCTCTCTCTTACCGTTACGCTCTAGGCGCAACGCCTCTAAGAGCGTAACCTTCTCAGTGAATTTCTTTTATATCTGAAAAGAGAAGAACATATATCCATGCATACATACACAAATACGGCAAAGTAAGTATGATCTTACGGACACGCTAAAGAGAGACTAGGCCTAGCAGTCTAAACAGAACATCAAAACTCTCTTAAACAGAAAAATTCTTCACTGAAAAATAAATTTCTTAAGAGAAGAACGTAAGTCCATGCGTACAAACCTAAACACGGCAAAGTAACTATGATCTTACGGACACGCTAAAGAGAGACGAGGCATAGCATTCTAAACAGAACAACTACACTTGCTTTAACAGAAAAACAATTTAAACGAAAAACTTTTCTATCTGAAAAACTTTAGAAACCCGAGAAAACGCATCCAACGTAATGACTTTACTAGCGCCGGGGTAGCGTGGGAAACACCAACCACTGTGTACTTGAGGTCTGTAAAGATAAAAAGGAAAGTTTGTTTGTTTGTTTGATGAGGTCTTAACGGCACCACGACAACGAAGGTCAAATTGTGCCTGAGAGGTCAGATCATTTTAGAGGTAGTAAGGAAAGAGACCAGGGGAAGAATGAGAGAAATTCAAGAACAAAAACCAGAAAGCTGTGATCGAGAGAGGAGGTGCATGGGTAAAACTAAAAACAAAGTAGAGAGGGGTGGAAGAGGAGGATTAAATATGGTTGTAGAGGGATGCATGCTGAAGGAAGGAGACTATTTTATCTGGAGGATTTTTTTGGAAGAACTCAGCAATTGAGTTGTGGGGAGCGAGAGAAGCTCTGGGAAGGTTGTACAGGGGCAAGCAAGGAGAACGTGTTGGATTGTAAGGATGCAGTGGCAATTGTTACAGAGGGGTTGGGGAACCAATAAGGAGGTGGGAGTGAGTGAGGTGGGTGTGACCAATTCTAAGGCGGGTAATATGAGCGTTGTTGATATGAGAAAGGTTGTTGATGGTGGATTTGATCGATTGTGGGCTGGATAACATGGAGTTTGTTATCAATTTGGAAGTTCCATAAGGTTTGCCAGCGGTCACGAACAAGAGAAGCGATAAGCGGTTTGATGTCAGAGAGGGTTTTGGGAAAAGGGGAAGGGAGGAGGTTAAGGGCAAGCTTAGCGGCTGTATCAGCCCTGTCATTGCCAGGGATGCCAACATGGCTGGGTATCCAGAAGAAAAGAACACTTTTCCTGCAGAGGGTGGGAGAAAAGAGTTTCCGGAGGAGGAGGTGGCAGGTGAGGTTATCCCATTTAAGATTGAGTAATGAAGTAAGAACAAAAAGGAAAGATTATTTTCCCTGTAATTAGGTCGTCGGAGAGACCCACCCACGGTCTCTCCGACACCCCAATTTCAATCCTGAAAATTAAATATTTTATCTCAAATCTGTGTAAGAAAAATAAAAATATTCATATGCTGTTAACGTGAAAACGAAAATAAGCTCGCTAGTAACAACTGTAGCTCCTAGAGTTGTTACAGGCGACCCCACATTTACCCAGCGGTGACTATGACCCAATGCGTATGCGCCAAAATCGAAAAAGGAAATTGCCGCATGCGAGAAGGTGTACTGAAATATCCTAACGTGTTAAACACTATACATAGTATAACGCTAGGGTCACCTCGAGGCGGGTGGGGCTAAGGGAGAAAAAGACTAATTCCCGGGGAGAGAGGTCCCCTAGGCAGGCACAACCTGTGCTCTAGGGCCTAAAACACCCACTACGAGAGTAGGACGCTCTCGAACTAGCCACTCGCTATGTACGAATGGAGACAAAACCCGCTATCCTAAGTGTAGGCTACACGGGTAAAGTCGGTGTAGGTCGGCCGAAGAAATCTCGGACCCATGGCTACCTCACCCTTCTCTCGGAAGACTTGAAAAGGCGAGCCAGATGAGAACGGGCAGCGTAAAAACCCCTCAGGTAGAAGCTGCGAGAAGAGAAAAGAGTTAGAAAGGTTAATTAAAAATAAAATAAAAATGACCAGTTTTCAGCGATGTTAGTGACAACAACGCGCTGAAAAAGAGTGAGGTGGTACAGAGGTATTATGGAGGTCAGGGCTTGGCTGGTTACTGCGTTTTTTAGGTTCGGTTAGAAGTGCGTTAGAATCAGGTCGTGTGACCAGATTGCATATTATAGCATGGAAGGTAAGGTATAACTTGAAGTAAATACAAATAATTTCATTATGCAAATCAGCTAATTAGTATGTACACACAACCCCCCAATCATGCTTAATTAAACAGTACCAATGACACCTACAACTGTATAAAGTACCAAGTTATTATCTGAGGTTAAAAATTTCTACAAGTTAATTGTTATACAAATAACCTAATTAATTTGCACACTTCACCTCACCATTAAGTGTAGACAATGTGCAAACAAAATCCCCACATCCACTATAATTAAAGAGATATCATAGACACAAATAATTTCATTGTTATGCAAATAAGCTGATAAGTATGCATACAGAACTCCTATTTATGCTCACTTGAACAGTACCTCTATGCCACACTCCTAATCATGCTCACTTGAACAGTACCCCTATGCCAAGTTATGAAAATTTTAACCATAAACTTGAACCTGACAAATATTTTCATTGTTATGCAAATAAGCTTATTAGTATGCACACAAAACCCCCCAATCATGCTCATTTGAACAGTACACATGTCCTCTACCCCTATGCCAAGTCACATGAATGTACACCATTCGTAAGTTATGAAAACTTTAACCAAAATCTTTAACCAAAATCATTAAACAAAAACACCTCATCATGTCAAATCCGACAGCCCGGCTAGCAAAAATGTGATCGTTAGGATGACCTTGGTCCGACAGATGTCTGCACAGGACTGAGTCCAGCCCCTCAGTCACCCATATGGCAAGAGCTTGAAATTTATAGCCCTGTCATATGGGAATCTTCCCTCCGCTAGACCGCAGGGTCAATAAACTTATTGGCCCTGGCTGGCGGGCTGGCGGACGAATTGCCATACTCCGTCTGGGATAGAGCGAGTGCCTACTAGCGCCTGGTAGGCTGCTGGCTGGATGCAAGTAGCCTGTTGCCTATAGCCTGGCCAATGCTGTACCCGGGTCTCCAGGGAAGCATCAATGGGAAACTGTTTGGCTGCTGGCTTAGCATCCCTTTGGGCCGTAGTGAGCAGTCTGCCCTGAGACTGCATGCAGCTTGATCTCCTGCACCAGGAAATCCAGGAGCTGTGGGGGACTGCTCCCCCTGTAGTAGGGGTCCACCAGTGGGGGAGGCGGGAAGAGGACCTCATCCGATACCCTGCAGGGTACAGGGTCCTTTCTAATGTGGCCTGCTTCAGCAAGGTGGCATTACGGGTGACTTGAACAGGGGAGGATTCCCCCGTTCTGGGGGATGGTCCAGTGCCCTGGGAGAGACTGGAGGCTCCGTAGGTGGGTCCATGAGGTTAAAATCTTTCCCCAAAGGGTAGATTTTGAGGGCATCCTCCTTTAAGACTGTGTGGCCATGGCTGGGGGCTGGGGGGAGGGGTTGCCTCACCTCAGCAGCAGCAGCAGCTGCTAGGCGGTGGAGCATGGAGGTGGGAGCCTCTGCTCCACTGCCTGGAAAACCCAGGTCTCAAGCTTCTGCTTGAAGGCTTCCATAAAGGAAACATCCTCCAGGGGGTTTCCCTTGTGTCTTTTTCTCTGCCTCCGCCTGGGCTCAGGGGAGGGTGAGGAAGAAGAGGAAGAAGAAAGGGAAGAGGACTCGTAACATCGACCCGTCCTTCTACGCTTACCCCCCCTCCCCGCCCCCACCTATGTTTCTCATTCAGGGCCTGCCTTGCTCAGGTGAGGACAGTACCGGCAGGACTGAAGCCTGGGAAGTGATGGGCCTTGCCACAACATTCATTGGAAAGGGCGTATGTGTGAGTGACTCAGCTGAGGGTCTCGTCATTGGGTGCCCTGCTGTGTGTAGGTAGTGGCTTCGCCTCCCTGGCAGGAGGGTGCTGCTGCTACTTAGACTTAGGTGGCAGTGGTGGAGCGGGAGAAGATGATGACTGTCTGTCTGACTGTCTCTTCTCCACCCTGTCGGCCACTCTTTGAAAGTGCCAGTCATGGTAGAGTTGGTGCTCTAACCAAGCTGCATGATCCTAGTTACTGCAGAGTGTACACGGGTTTGAATCACAGCACAACCTGCATGCATAACATGTGTTATGGATGTCTCCAGAGCATAACTTAACAAATTGTTTACATGCGACACATCACGGGACATCGGGGGTGCGTCTAGCACCAGCACTGGGGGACCTGTCCTCAGTGTCCATGATACAAGTGACAGTTCAGCGAAAACATATTAAATGAGAAAAGTTCTCTGAGGTAGTTTGCACGGCCGTGGAACTAGGTAGCAATTGGCTACAAAAAACGAGAAGAAAATAGCTCTCGTGAGGCTATACATACTGTGGAGTTTGCTTTCTTACTACTTTCCACGTAGCTGTGTAGCTAGTGGGTCTACTTCTGGGTTTACTGTACACTGTACGTTTCCCTCTTCAGATACTATGGAGCCATATGAACCCGTTCACTGGAGCCGCATCCAGTTATGTGGTTTATTCTAAGTTACATCGTTAAGAAGCAACTCCTTATTATAGTTAAGTTATAACTTACATCCGACAGACCTCTACCTGTGACCCCACCAACTCAGTAGCGTCAAGCCGTGGTGCCCCAGGGTGGTTGGTCAGTATAAGTTAACAAAGATGATTACTGCCTATGAACCCACTGGCCCCAGTATCATCAAGCCTTGGCATAAGTAGTTGACTTTGAGTATGAGCCTATTCGGCGCTAAACTATATTGGATATGCCTATTCGGTGCTAGATTATATTGGATACGCCTATTCGCCGCTAGACTATACATATATACTTACACCAAAGTTCCCCCACAGGGGATGTACTTACGACCCTTACACGGGCGAGACGGCACTGCAGGAGACATCAAACATGGTATGAGGCAAGACACAACAATTAAGTACACCAGAAAAATAAATCAGATAAGACTTATATCTGAACCCGAGAAAATGCAAGAAATACAAAAACTATGAAAACGCAGGGGTAACAACAAACCACTGTAATCTTGGTGTTATGTGGAGATAAAAAAAAAAAGGTGAATTCTCCCAAAACAGCAAAGAAAGGGAGACCTCCCAAAGTGCCTCCTGCACCTCACTAATCGAGCACATAAATTAAAACTTGTGTCTTAAGATAGTGCTGAACTCAGGCTATGTATGGTAACATAAATTTATATATAGGCTCTCTTGTACCAACTGTAGCTCCTTGGAGCTAGTTGCAGCCAACTCTTCAGCCATCTTGTGGTGAAGTTGACCTCATGCGCATGAGCCAACAGCAAATCAAGAAATTTGCCTAATACATAGGAGAATCTGCACTGAAGATATCCTAACATGTATTACATATGCATGGTATAATGTATAATGCTAGGCTATCCTTGTGGTAGGGCGGTGGCCTAGGGTGAGAAACACGTCTACCCAAGGAAATGGGGCCTTAAAACTAGCACACCAGGTGCTCCAAGGACTAAAAACACCCGCCATGAGAGTGGGACTTTCTCGTTGTTGCCACCCATTTAGTACGGGTGGATGAAAAACACTCTTAACTTAATTGTAATCTTAATGGTGAAAGTCCTGTAAGTCGGATCAAATACTTCCCGGGCCCGTGGCCACCTCATATGACTGGAAAAAGCTAGAAGAAAGTGCCAAACAGCATAAAAACCTTCACGAAAGGAGCTGCAAGGAAGATAAATGTTAGAAAAAGTTGAAAATTCTAAGAAATTTTGTGACGGTCTCAGTGATGTTGTGACAACAACGCGCTGAAAAAAAGGTAGGGAAGATAGAGGTATTATGGAGCTTAAGGTTGGGTTGGTGACTACGTTTTTAAGTTCGGTTAGAAGTGCATTAGAATCAGGTAATTGTACCAGATTGCATATTTATGGCATGGAAGGTAAGATCTAACACAAGTAAATACCTACTACACATGGTAATGAAGCTCAAACATACTCTGTGTAGAGTACAACATTAATATACATATGTATGACTGTTTTTGATAGGGATTTGTCAACTTTGCAAATATATGCTAATTAAGCAATTTTGGGTTAAATTCAGTCAACAAATGGGCCAATCTTTGCATGAGTATCATTTCTTGTGAATATTGAAAATAAAGTGTTGTATTACATATTTAGATTCTCTTTAAAATTTTCTTTTTAATGATGTTAATCTATGATTATTTAGCTAGAAGGAGAAAACACTGAAATTAAAAATAATTTTAGACAAATGATTCCTGAAACCACGGCAAAAAAATTAGAGTGCGATAGTCTCAAACCTAGTGCACTCGCGTGCTAGTACACATTGATAACTGCTCACAATATGTAGTCGTAATTTACTTATAGGTGAAATTTAATTCTTATAGTTTGGGGTCAATTTAGATGGGATATGGGTTTATTCATATATCAAATCAAAGGAAATTTCAAGCAGATTCTAATGGCGGTTTAACAAAGAATGTTTCATGTACGGTTTGGTACATGATTTTTTGAAAAAATAGTGTAAAAATGGCAAAAATTTGAAATTACCCAGAAAAAAAGATTGCAGATAGGTATAAAGAAAATTCAACCAGAAATCAATAATATCATGTCTTAAGACTTGCATATTTGATTTTGAAGCAAAAATGTGATCTTGAAGTTTGGTTAGTTTCCAAAAACAAAACAAAAATGTCAATTTTTAGCAATTTGTAAGTTTTACCCATTTTCAAAAAAAAAATTCTCAAAAATCTTTAATATAACTCCTATAAAAAAGTTACACTTTCTGAAAGAAATATTGGAGTACTTTTAAATGATACTAAGATTACGCCTTTAGAACTTTGGTAAGGTCCCAATTTTATTTTTAGAAAAAGGAGATTTGAAAACGGCGATATTATCACTAAATGGTAGAGTAAGTAAGGGTTAAGCCACAAATTCTCAGGAAAAAATATTGAAGAATACATAAAGACTTTGAGGAATCTGAGATTGTGACATCACAACTTGTCATTTAAACTTAAATATCCACAAATGGAATAAGTTTTTTTTCTCACCATTTTGTTTCTCTTTTAAATGAGATAAACTTGCTTGAACACTGATTTAGTCCTTTAAAACACTATAAAATCTCATTCACATATATGAAAGACTGATTGGCAATAGTCAATGACCACAGACCAAACTTACTCCTTTTCAATTGATTGGACCTCTGCTGGGCCTCTACCTCCTTGATCTTTTTCCTGACTTCTTCCCAACTTGTTGCTAATACCACTTGATTCTGACCTTCGTTACATATGGAACTTCCATCTTCTTCTGTGCGGGATTGCAGAGACTCTAGGATAAGCCAGGGTTAATAAGAGAATGAAACTTCTAATTATTTTAAAATCCTATCAATGTTTACAGGTTTATGTATTGTTGCTTGACTAGAACAATCAATGAATTGAAAACAGTATTTGATGTTTAAATGATATGGTTCACATTAAGTCTGGTCACAATACAAATTTAATACTTGCTGTGTCCCTGCTCATACAATAATTATATATAAGAACAGGGAGACAGCTCAATTTCTCTCAAATATTCGTTTGAGTTTAACAGACAAAAACAGGCATAATAAGCAATCTTGGAAATAGCAAATAAAATCTCAATATGCAAATTAGAAATCCATAGATTTTTAATTATGTGAAAATCTTAACAATTCACCAAACCAACAAGTATCTCGAAACAGCATTGCTCTACTTTTCTCTTGTACAATTATTACTGAACGTTTATGAGGTCTGTCCAAGTTCATATATATCAAAAGCTTTATATTCATCTAGTAACCAAATACATGCTATCTGAAAAATATGTTCCAAATGAATATAATAATTAACAGTATTGAAAAGTGTGGTTGTTGAAAACATAGGATTTAGAACTAAACTGAGTCATATCTGCTATTAACAAGGCATTTAGAGCAATTTATAGTGAGATTTTGATAACAAATATTGTGGCCATCTTGAAATTCAATATGGACACCATTTATGATGGCAGTATTACCAATGGGTTAGTTGGTATTAAAAACATAAGGTTAGCCAGCAAAATCATGCCTTCTAGCTGCTATAATAAAAAAGTTATGGTCAGTTTTCCATGAAAAATGGTGCCCATTATAAAATTCAAGATGGCCGCCATGACGAAAATGGAACCCTGCATTTTTGGATCCAGCATACCTAAAACATTCAGAAAATGCAATAAAATCAATCGAGGCAAGCCTATCACACAACCCTGAAATTTGGACACTAAACTCCTCACTAATAAGATTTCTTTTTGTAAAATAATTATGCCGGCATCTTGCTGTGCCGTTCGTTGCACTAATAGACATGTTTAAAATCCACAGAATAAGATTACTTGAATAATTGGAGGGTAATTTTGTCTCTAAAATAAACATTTTATATAAAAATAATTAATTCATCTGGCCAGGTAATTTTAAACAGCGCGTTTTATTTGCCCAGTGCATATTTTACATGACCAGTGCGTATTTTCATCATCAGCTCGTGCTAGCGCATTTAGTAGGATCAAGTTTTGTTTGTTTTATGTGTGATGTGACTGTGCTGTGTGAAGGTCAGATACGTAAAATGCGCAAATGCTTTTCCCTGCAAAATAGCTTCCAGTTGAATTAGAGTCACATGATGAAATCCCTCTACTTGCAGATTCCCAATCCACAAATCATTGTTATATCTTATGTCAGTCCCAATTTTGAGATACTGTATCTTGCACATTAACTAATGTTCAAGATGGTGCTTTATGGCAATTACACATTGTCCTCAGTGAAAAACTTGTATCCTAGTTTCGGCTACCTATTACCCTACCAAATGTAAACAATGTGCATCCGAGTGTACTACATGAACTTGTTTCTAAATGCAAACTAATACTGATAGTAAGGTAGGGTAAGAAGGAAATTATGTCAATGTCTACTAATAACAAGAACTGTCGGAAGGACAGTATGCTCCACTATTCAAAGCTAGCGTAGACAATGGGCTTGTTGATGGACGTATATGCCAGTAATGGGGCTAGTAGGGGAAGTTATTTCAAATTACATGAGCTTTTGAAGGATGCACTTACTTTTCCCCTTTCTTTAGATTTCACATTTTACTGCAAGCTTCAAAATATCTTTGAGTTGTATTATACATTTTGGGTGAGGTTACTACCTCACCCAGTAAAACATGAAAGAAATCATTATAAATGAAACACCTCTTTTCATTATATCCATTGAGTTACAAAGAAAAGAGAGACCCATGACTTGCCCATGTCAATGAAATATTAAAATATTAACGATATATCCTTGCGGCATAATGGAATTATTTCTTATTTCTTCAGTCATTTACTTATCTAAGTACCCTCTCTATTCATCTTAAAGGATTAGTTCAATGGTCAAGTTAATTCACTTTATATGAAAGAGGACTAAGAAAGAAACATAAAAATTGGTGAAGGACGCATTCCAAAATATTAATCCATTAAGGAGATATTTAAGTCAAAAGTTTTGTCGCATTTGTTTAGAAATGACAGAAATCTGACAACTATATAGTTGTGACATCACATCCTGATATCCTCAGCTTTTAGGTAATCTTTCATATTTTCCCCTTTGATTTTGGGGATTGAAACTATTGGATACGCCAGAAAAGTACTTAAAAAGAATCAAGTAATTATAATTTAACAGCTGAAAAAGTTGAGGAAAAATTGTTATGCAAATAACCTAAATAAAAAAACTACACCTCACCATTGAGTGTAAGACAATGCTCTTCACATATATGATCATTTGTGTAAACATAATATATCATGGATATCAATATTTTCATTGTTATGCAAATAAACTACTTAGTATGTACACACAACCCTCCAATCATGCTTAACTGAACAGTACCAATGCCACCTACAACTGTATCAAGTATAAAGTTATTATCTCAGGTTAAATATTTTCTACAAAAGTCTATTGTTATGCAAATAAGCTAATTAACATGCACATTACACCTCACCATTGAGTGTAGACAATGCTCTTAACATATATGATCATTTGTGTAAACAAAATCCCCACTTCCGCTTTAATTTAAGACATATCATAGATACAAATATTTTTATTGTTATCCAAATAAGCTAATTAGTATGCACACACAACCCCTAATCATGCTTACTTGAACAGTACCCCTATGCCACACAACCCCTAACCATGCTCATTTGAACACTAATCCTATGCCAAGGCACATGAATGTACACAATTCATAAGTTATGAAAACTTTAACCAAAAACTTTAACCTGACAAACATTTTCATTGTTATGCAAATAAGCTCATTCGTATGCCCACACAACCCTCCAATCATGCTCATTTGATCAGTGCCCATGTCCTCTACTTCTATGCCAAGTCACATGAATGTACACTATTCATAACTTAAGTTTTGAAAACTTTAAGCAAAACTTTACCAGATGCTGACACCGAGGATAGTAGAATAGCTCTACTATTTTTCGAATAGTCGAGCTAAAAAATGTGAGGATATATTGTGATGGAAACACAATAAAATGCAATCACTTATGAAATGTAAATTTTAAAGAACATAGAGTTGTGTCCAAGATTTTGCATTGCTTCAACCATCTATTAAAGACCATGAAAGTACAACTTAATTAAATTCGGTTTTTGATTTTCAGGCATCAATATGCAAATTTGTATGCAAATTTGATCACTAGGGAAGCCT
The DNA here is from genome assembly GCA_020152595.1 of Chiridota heheva. NCBI lineage: Eukaryota > Metazoa > Echinodermata > Holothuroidea > Apodida > Chiridotidae > Chiridota > Chiridota heheva. The sequence goes on from JAIGNY010003771.1 coordinate 676,809, forward strand.
GGTATTTTTTTCTCTCAATCTTTTGTATTTAATTGTCTATAAACAAATTGGAAGGGTTGCAGCCACCAAGTTTGACCAACAAGATTGCCATATCCCCTATCAACTGCAAACAGGAATAGATATTTTACTAACATTTTCGGTGAATGAGAGTTGGTAAAGAAATATAAGAGAATTACATAATGATTTAGAACTATACTCCCAGTTATACATCACATATTTAGCATATATTTTAAACCTCATTTTTGAATCCCTTCATAACATGGACCCGTTATATCTGATAGAAATGTTTCATTATAAACAAACTAGTTACCGCCTTCGCTCTCAAAACCACCTGATTCTTTATGTTCCAAAAAGTAAACTTACATATGGCGATCGCTCTCTGCAAATATTTGGCCAAAACCTTTGGAATGACTTACCTCTTTCAATCAAATCTGCTCAATCCCTTACACAATTCCACTCCTTGCTTAAGACTCACTAATTTAATTGTGCTTTCAAGTCCTCTTTATAATTTTCTTTATATTTCATGCCCATCTTATTTACACATTTGTATTTATTTCCTTTATATGCATATTTTGTAAGGCGCATTAGAATAAGTTATTTAGATAATGCGCCATATAAGTGTAATAAACTTAAATTTAATTATATTGAAAATTTTTCAAAGAAAAAATCAGCTGTAAGATGTAATTAGAAACTAAAAGAGCAATTAAAAAGTTTCTTAAATATGCTCACTGGAATGCTGCTGACTTGAATGTTCCTTTCTTTCTTCTCTGGATGATGTTTGTTGTGTTGTCAAATCTGAGCTTTCTGTTGAAGTAGAAAATGTAACTTAACAATAAGCAAACATGGAAGAATTACATATATTCATAGAATCAACTTGAATTTGAAATGCTAGGTTAATCATAAAACAACAAACTTAAACCCGTTTTATATCAGAATTTCTTTAATGTATTCTTTTACACCAACATTTTAAAGATCAATTCTGTAGTTTATTTCTGTTTTTGATTTAAAACAGCTTTAACAATGTACAACAAATTCCTTGAACCTACATTTCAGAGACTGTTCTGTTTATTGTGTGAGAGTTTAAAAGCTTGCTAATAAATCTAACTAAAAAGAGGTTATGCCATAGATTTCTTTCTTTGGCTGCATAAAGACAGCTTTTTTAGGAAAGTATGCAATTAGTCAGGAGAAATTTGTTATGAGGCACCCCAAGATTGGGGCTTGGGAAAGCAATTTTTGATATTTGAAACCCTAGACGCCTGGAAATAGTACTTTTTGTTTGTTTTTGACTTTATTTCTTTTCAGGCAAATCTATCTTATAGTTTTTAGTGGGCTCGATTTATGATTGATCATTATAACAAGGGACAGAAAGGAAGGCCTAGTATATTGATCCTTTTTGTTCGGTCCGACATATATATATGACTAAAGGGGCCCCATCATAAAAGCAAGGGACAGAAAGAATGGCCCATTTATCTATCATTTTGCTGGGCAGCAAGGGACAGAAAGGAACAGCCCATTTATCTATCATTTTGGTGGGCTCGACATATGATTATCAAAACATTTTTTAGATTGGATTAAAAAACAAAGGATTTACATCAACAATTGAAGAGGTATTCTACTGTCTGTATCACAAATTATTGTGCCATAATGCCAAAAAAAAGAAAATGCTGTAACTGATCAGTTTTTAATACAATTTTGATAGGAGTTTTTGCTGTATGAATGGTTCATTCTACATTTTGAGACATCTTTGAAAGTGAAAAATGCACAAAGACATTTATATAGATTAAGAATGTCTTGGGAAGAACTGTGAGCAAAAGTGCTGCACAAGTATTTTGAAAGACTATTACTTACCATCCATCCATGATGAATCCATGTCATCAGCATCATCACCATCACTGTCATCATCATCATTTGCAAATTCCTCTATTACTATTGAGTGGGTAAAAGATAATGGAAACATTCCTTAAATAATACTGAATAATCAAATAGGTCTAAATCATGAAGCAATATCTTTCCTTAGGAGAAATGGTCCATCAATCATTCACAGTTATTGCACACATCACCTCAGGCACAACTATTTTTTTCATCAGTTTGCAAACAAATTTCTCCCACTGAGACACTTAACACGTATGAGTGATTTCAATCACAAAAGTGCCCTGATTACTCAGCACTGGCTTCTGTAATCTTATACACACTAAGAACCTTGAGTAATTTGACTGTGGTGTGCACAGGAATGGCAGATAAACAATCATTGTTTGGAGTGGAATTACAATACACTGAACAGGAAGTCAGGTTGGTAATTGCCATACCTGAGTTTTCAGGATAAACTCAAGTGTAGGGTGCGGGTAGGCTTAAAGAGAAACTTTTCGGCATGTGATCAACCTTAAAGGTCTAAATGGCAACTCCCTGGTCTATGTTATGCAGCAATTTCTACATAGGTAAACAACGTATTAAAATCCGAGCAGATCTGTTGAAAAATTGAAAATAGTACTTATAGTTTTTAAGCTATGATTTCTCAAAGTGTGATCAATTATTAATTTATTCTAAATTTAGGTTATAGGACTGGGCGGACAGCTCAAAATCTGTATATAATTCTTTACATATTTTTCCTAAATCTCAGTCCCTGATAATGATAAGAAAGTCCATTCCTGCTACAATTTATATAATAAAGACTCAAAAACGTATAGACACAATGTGGTGCACGACTTCCAAGGATTATGAAAGAAGTTTAACAGACAAAGGATCTACAAGAAAAAGTATCAAAGTGTCCCTGTAATACATCACAAATATGCATAAAAATTTGCATTTTGATGCCTGAGATTTCACAATGCTGCAATTTCAGTGAAATCTTATACCTTCATGGCTTTTAATAGATCTTTAAGCAATTTAGCTAATGTTGCTTCTACAAATTCGTACCATTAAAACTAAAAGCAAATGGATTAGTCTTTAAACCCCCTCCCCTCCCCCGAGTCAAAAATAAACTGTACGTTTATGCAAGTAATCAGATTTTTGTGAGAAACGATACTTGTGTCAACATCGTTTCAAGGTTTTTAAAAAGGGAAATTATTTTCTGGCATCTAGTAAAATTGATATATAAGAATGACTGTTTCTATTTTATTCATTACAAAAAAGTACTTACAGGCATTTGCCACATAACCTGGAATAGCTAAAATATATTAATTTGCAATAAAAACATCTTGTATAAGGCCCAATAAAATTTCTTATTAGCTTATCCAGTTTTGAGAGAATCCCAGATTTTCAAAGTACCATATTTTTCTCTTGGATTAGTAATTCAGTGTCCATATTTTCGTTTCTTTCTACTTTCTACCAAAATACAAACAGCTGCTTCAGATAGTTTTCAATTTTTATTACACCTGATGTGGTTGACTTGATCTGCAATGCTGGAAATCATCGAAATTACTTGACTTGGAATATATAAAAAAATTACGGGATCTAATCAAACCTCATTGTCTGCTTTAAAACATAAGAAGGAAAACTAGAACTGTAAATACCGTCATGGTTTGCATACCCAAATTGACACCCATATCATATGACCCTGCCATTAATGAAAATGGCTTCTCACACTAAATCCCACATGGCATCCCATGTCCCACATGGCATCCCACATGACATCCCATCCCATCCCATGTCCCACATGGCATTCCACCATATCTCCCATATGGCATTCCACCATATCTCCCATATGGCATTCCACCATATCTCCCACATGGCATTCCACCATACAGTATGTCTCATATGGCATTCCACCAATGTCCCACATGGCATTCCACCATGTCCCACATGGCATCCCACCCTATGACCCACATGGCATCCCACCCTATGTCCCACATGGATCCCATCCTACATGTATGTCCTACATTAATCCAACCATATGTATCACATAACATCCCTCCCTATCCCATGTCCCACATGGCATTTCTCCCTATGTCCCCCATGGCATCCCACCATATGTCTTGCATCAGTGGCTTTGCACCTGATGTCCCACATGGCATCCCACCTTATACCCCACATGGTATTCCTCCAAATGTCCCAATGACATCCTATTTTATGTCCCACATGGCATCACATCCCATGTCTCCCTATACTTATCCCACATAGCCTCTTACCCTATGTCACACATGACATCCCAACCTATGTCACACTCTGTGTTACTCATGGCATCCCACCCCAAGTCTCACATGATATCCCACCCCATGTCCCACATGACATCCCATGTCCCACATGACATCCCATGTCCCACATGACATCCCATGTCCCACATGACATCCCATGTCCCACAAAACATCCCATTCCATGGCATTCCATTATATATCCTATATGGCATTCAACCCTATTCCACATGACATCCCATGTCCCACAAAACATCCCATTCCATGGAATTCCACCATATATCCTATATGGCACTCAAGCCTGTTCCACATGGCATCCCACCCCATGTCCCACATGGCAACCCACCCCATGTCCCACATGACATCCCATAGGCTCCATAAGAAGTCTCATCCTAGCTATCACAGTCCCTGATTGAGCATACTATGTATGAAAGTGTCAGTTCATATAATAACTTATATGCAAATGACTTGTTGAATAAGAAAAAAAAGCAGAGTCAAATAAATATGCCTGATATAGCCCTTGGTGTATACCACATGGTATATTTTATATCATATGTCCCACATGGCTCCCATTCATGTTCCACATGACATTCCTCCATATGTCCATATGCAGTCACATCCTGTCACACTCCCTGACTGAGCATACTAAATAAAAACGTCTGGTCAGTTAATATACTGTAGCAACTTTATGCAAATGACCACAATAATAAAGGCAGAGTTTAATAATCATGCCTGATACGGCTGTTGGTGCCTAAATATTTTGAAGGATTTTAAATCTCCAGTGCTACAAAGAGATGCTTGAGGATCTCTGAAGAATATTGGAAATTTATATCATTTTACAGTTATCTTCTAAGAAAATATCAAATGTTTTGTAGACTTTTTAAGGAAACTACTCTTCAATCTATTGTCTTAAGTGTCTCTGAAAAACTTTAACATTTTGTAAGGAAATTCTTACCTTCCATAAGGATATCTAAAGAAACTTTAACTTTTTCTAAGGAAGTCTCAAAATTTTTAAACATTTCTGAGAAAATCTCAGGAAAAATTGTGGCCGGCTGGCCTGCCTGACAGACAGCCGGACGGACAAAATCGCCATTACATTAGTTTGCATTATGCTTCGCATGCTCACCAATAAGAACATGATTTTACAACTTTGTCACATTTTCCATCAGCTGTTTTGACAAGAAATCAGAATTACCTGGCTCGGCAACAGTGTTGTATGATTCAGGTGCCATTGTTTCTGTTGCTAAGTCTTTATATTGAAAATATCCTGACAGGTGTATGGTGCCTGGGAGGGAAAACAATTAGTAGATTGAAAATTCATGATTCATAGAACTGCCATTATTTCAACTATTAATTACTCCAAAAGCTAATGCTACCCCTTGTCTCAAAATAGTTTTATTGCAGGGTTTCATACAAATTGGGTAAATGGGCGTGCATTGAAAATTTCTTTGTGAATATAAATCTATTGGCCCCATAGGTAACATCAAAAGGTTGCGTTATAATTTTTTGTCTGGAGTATTTGGTTACGACAAGCCCTTGATTTTCGACGTATTTTGTAAATTTGTTGTCGTATGTACGGGGCACTGCATAATGTACAGGGCACTGCACGCTAGCAAAGCTTGCATTATTTGCCACACTCCAGCTTACTTTTACATATACAACACAATACAGGAGGAAAGTAGAATCCTAGCTAATGATATCGTTGACAATTGACAGCCTGCATTCAAAGCAATATCAAAACTTTCAGGTACAGTGTACATGTATATACCGACTACATGTACTAGCCAATATGTGTTTATGTACAGTACTCGTACGGACATGTTGAATCATTTGGCCATAAGTCTCGTAGTTGTGTCATTTTCCTTTCATTTCTGAGTAATTCAAAATCATTTTTGCGTGAAATAAAACTTTGAATTGCATCAGAGAGGTAAGATTTTCATTTAAGTTCATCAGAGAGGTAAGATTTTCATTTAAGTTAATGAAAAACTCTCGCGTAAAATTCCACATGATATATCTAAATTTTACGACGCAGGTACAACATGTGTTGTAAAAAATTACAGCCATAGCGTAATATACAACAAATTTGTCATTAACGTGAACGCTGGGTACCATGCATATGTGTAGCGCACACCCCACAGTTGTTTTTCCAATTATTATTAAAGCCCAAATTGTTGCTACCTGCCCATAGATCTTTAATAATGATGAAACGGAAAACCAAACGTTCGAGGTTCCGATGCACAATATGAAGTTTTTTTTCTTTGGCAAAACAATATTAAGCCCCGGCCTCCGGTCCGCCCACTACTCATATAACTAAAATTCAACATTTTTATACCATGAACATGTACAACTAGCTATTAAACAAGACAATTGTAATTATACCAAATATAAAGCAAAACAAATTCTTAAAATATGAGCATTTCAAGATTTGTTTACATGCCGCCTACTCATTAACATGCCTGACATCATCACCAAAAACAATAGGACATATCTAGAGACCATGAGTTATCTGTGTATTACATGACATGAATCAAGTGTATCATTCTTGAGATATCATGTTTACAAGCTCTTTCCAAAAAATTATATTAAGCCCTGCCCACTATGCATATTAATGAAAATCAACATTTTTATACCATGAACATGTACACACCAGCTATTATCATTAATACACCACATATTTAACAAAACAGACATGCAGCTGCTAAAATATGAGCCTTTAAGATTTGTACATTAAGCCCCTCCTACTCGATAACATGCATGATATCACCATCAAAAACAATAGGGCACATGGGTTATATGTGTACCACATATGATATGAATCAAAGTGTATCATTCTTGAGATATCATGTTTACAATCTCTTTCTAACAAAATCATAATAAGCCCCGCCAACTACGTATATTAATGAAATTAAACATTTTTATACCATGAACATGTACACAACAGCTATCGTCATAATTGTATTACATATGAAACCAAACAGACTGTAGTTGTTAAAATATGAACATTTCAAAATTTTACATTAATCCCCGCCTACTCATCAATATGCAGGATATCACCACTAAAAACAGTCGGGCACATCTACAGACCATTTGCTATCTGAGTGCTATCTGAGTACCAAATATAGCATGAATCGAGTGTATCGTTCTTAAGATATCATGTTTACAAGGTTTTTTCAGCAAAATCATATAAAGCCCCACTCACTATGCATATTTATGAAAATTCAACATTTTTATACAATGAACATGAACACACCAGCTAACGGCATAACTATACAACATATGAAACAAAATAGACATGCGGTTGTCAAAATATGAGTATTTTAAGATTTTTACATTAAGCCCTACCTACTCATTAATATGCATAACATCACCATCAAAAACAATAGAGCACATTTACGAACCATGGGCTATCTGTGTACCACATATGACATGAATCCAGTTTACCGTTCTTGAGATATCGTGCTGACGAGCTGGGCATCACACACATACATACATACATACACACACGTACACGCCATCATGACTGCATTAGTTCCTGATGCTGATCACATTGGAACCAAAAAATAGTTGCAAATCGAAATGTTTAACTTTTTCTGAGGGAACGAGAGGTTCCTTCACTAATACCTTTGCCTTCCACCTTCACAGAAACAGCTTCACCAATGGAGAGTTTGATGTCTAATGCTTGTTGGAAGAGCACACCATGCACTAGTGTGCAAAGAAGATGCTCTGTTGAATCAGCTGTCGTCAAGATCACTTGAGCAAAAGTTCCTATCGAGTGGCCTGAAAAGAGTCATAAAACTTGTTCTATCAAACATCTATGGGTATGTTTGAAATTTTCCTTAAAAACATTTCAAAAAGATCCTTGATGTATGTGTGAATAACTTCAGGGCTTTTTTCAATTTGAAACAAAGTTGAGCAAAGGCTAAAATCTCTAATGTCACACTTACAACTAGCTAACTGTGCTCACATTATTTGTTGTGCTCATTGAAATTTTATAGTCAGACCCGATCTGATGAATAAGCAGGTCTGGTAAAACTTGTTCTCTTTATTTTCTTTATTCTGAAAACTACAAGTAATTAGGATCAAATTTTCCTTATCAATGGTTCCATTGTATTAGTTCTCCTGTTGGTCCTGGGTTATTGTGAACATTGGTGTTGAGTATCAAAGAATTAATGGATGAAGTCCTTATTGTGTGGTTGATTGGTTATTTTAACTAGGATAAGTGGTCTCATTATTTGCTACAGTAATTTTGTGGTAATGATTTACTAAAATTTTAAGGAGAAGGACAATCATGCATGATGATATTCTCTTATCTCCTTTAAGAATTGTTTTCAGGCTTTAGTTTGTGATTTAATAATTAAAAGAGTTTTTAAGATGAATTGAAAGAAAATTTGACTCTTTATTTAAAATTGATTAGAGACCTAGTACATAAAATATACAGTGGTTGAGAAAATAAAGATGCAACAATGTATAAATAAAATAACAGACTTTCTGTCTAATTCCTTCACTTATGGTGGCTGCACTTCTGTCAAAACTGGTTGAAGGTGGTACTTATAACCCTTTTTACTGTGAGTTTCTCTCTAGAAGAAACACTGGCTTCTAATGATTTACTGCAAGTCTAATCAGGTTTTTGTTTATGATTGATGTGAACAAGAGATTGTTAACAGCTTGTTGCGATGCAAATTATTTTTGTCAGAGGGTAGTTTAGTAGTTTACTTTAAATAATTGGACTTTTTGGTTCTGAGTTATGACCTTGCTTTCAGTTTGTTTATGTCAAAAGAGTTAAGACTTTGGTTGCATTTGAAATGTTGTTTGGTATTTGTACAGGTATATAGTGTTCATATAACTAAACTGTAATATTTTATGTTATGATGTAGTAGTGTTTCTGCCCCTATGAAAAATACGACATTTACACTCACTTTTTCCCACCCGACTCTCAAGTGCAGCCATTGACAGGCATAATTCCTTCTCAAGAGTGCTGGTGAACGATGAGTCTTGGTCCAAAGTCACACCTAAAAAAAAAGTATTTCAATTTAATCTGGTTATTTTCCGTATTATTTCACATATTTTAAAGATGTTGATTTGAATCAAAGACCGTTGATGGGTGATTTCAAATTACTGTAAGTTTCCTTAGGTGGTGCTCAGTTAGACTATCATTTCTTTTTGATCATAATTCCAAGAGTTTTTTTTTCTTTTTCTGTACCTTTATTTCAAAATCACAAAAAGATTAAAAATATTATTGATTTTGACCATTGATTACAATTTTGACCATTGTAATAACGATAAGTGACCACTCCATGTGAAAACCGTACTGGGATACGGTAAACAGGTATTGTGAAAATCGCAAAATCACAACAATGTCCAATAAAAATGTGTTACAAATTTGCTATTTTACAGCTGTTTTAATTTTCATGCAAAATTGGTGATGGATGCATCCATGGGAAACTTTTGGAGCTTACATCATAGCCCTACTCCAAACAAAGAGTAATGAACGTTTCCTTTCTGATAAAAGAGAGAAGCATAAAAGACTTGAATGAAGGTTTCCAGCCGTCTTCCCATTCAATATAAACAAATCTCAAACTTTAATCAGCTAGAACTGAGAAAAAAATATGCTTTATCTATTATTTAACAGTTCTCAGGATGTTACCAATGGGAAATAAAAGATACTTTTTCTCAGTTGTTTATCGCAACTTCTAAGTTCTTGCTCTCCTTTGATGGGTTTGTTTATAATGCAACTTTTTTTAGAGTAAATGGCCAATGTTCGATAACAAGGTACTGTATGCAGTCAAAAAAAATAAAAATGAAATACTAGTAACCTCAAATGGGCTAGAAAAAAGTTTTAAAATTGGAAGGTTGATATAATGAATATCAAGTAACGTTAGGGCCTACATGTTATCTAGTTATAAAACATCTCCTATTGGGCTCAAGTTTTATCTTTGTGAGTTGTTATGTTCGCCCACTAGGTTGTTGACTTTGTATACACTAGCCCTGGAAAAAGGCTGAAAGAGATGCATTTGGTTAAAAAAAAATTACATTCAGTTTGTTGATGCTTAACGGCACCGCAACAGTCAGTCAAATGTGCCAACATAACATTTAGTACCTTGAGAACTCCTAAATCAAATCAATATCATATCTAGTGTATCCTTATGAACTTTCTCACAATTCCTCACCAATTTCTACCAATCTGTCATCTTCACTTCAAGAAAATGTTTCTTCGTTTGCAATCCCGTTCTGTCAAATTCAAAACACTGCTGGCCACAACTTACTGTGCATGCATATTCAAAGTGCGAGTTATTATATTAGTAATTCCGTTCTATGATGTAATTTTCACATGTGGGACATTTAATTCAAATGTGGTTCAGTTTTAAGTTTCCTGTACAAGTGGCTTGCAAATGTAATAGAAACGAAATTTAGTGGTAACTCGTAATTGATTTTAATTCCGTTCTTTTTTTTTTAAACTTATGAACTGTTTAGGCTATTATATGTTTATTTGCTTATGGTTGATGAATTGAGTGTGAATTGTTTTTTTCTAACATAATTAATGAGTGTTTATCACAAAACTGAGTATATTTCTATTTTTTTGGGGGGGATCTAAATTTTCCAGGCGTCACTAAGCCCCCCAAATTTCTCGTGTGTGGGCCCTATGTTCGTGACCCAGGGCAAATCCCCCCATTGGGAAATTAGCCCCCTTAATCTTTATCTTGCACCCTCAATTTGCCCCTTTCATTCAAATAATTTTGGCACTTTTGGGGCCCCTGATTTAAAGGGCCCCCAATTTAGGGGGCCCCAAAAAGCCAATTCTACGGGGCCCCAAAAATCCAATTCTACGGGGCCCTAAAATATGGAGCCCCAGGCAATAACCATGGCACTCATTTTCCAATTTTTAACCAATTACATAGCTACTACGCCCCCTCCATTTTTCAGTTTTGGTCCAATTGCCTTTTTTTTCTTCCTTTTTTCTTGGTAAATAATAAAGAATGAAATAAAAGAGAGAAAGGAAAGCAATCCCTTCCTCTCCTTTCCACCCCCAAAAAACAAATAAATAGAATTAAATCAATTAAAAAAAATAGTGCTCCCTTCCTGTGTAAAAAAATATATTTGCATTAAATATATGCCAAATAAGAGCATTATTTGTTAAATAATTGAAAAGAAACATGATTTGACCAAATAATAAATATTATCATTCTTATATAATATTCAAGTTTCACACATTATTTGGTAAAATTATTAAAAGACAATCCACTTATATATAAATAATGTCTTCATGATTTTTATTTATATGCATATAATTTTCGCTTCAAATCTTTATATGCATATAAATGATTTCTCTAAAGTTAATTATTTGTATACAATTTACAAGATTTTAAATGTTTTATGCAAATGAATTATAAGCTGAATGACTTTTATTTAACTTATAATTTATCATTTAAGAAATAATTGATTATTTAAAAAATAATTTATTATTTGACAAATAATTCATTATTTACCATATCAATTAATTATTTAACATATAATTCAATATTTAACAAAAGAATTTATTATCTACCAAATAATTTATTATTTATCTAATAATTATTTAACAAATAATTCATTATTTAACAAATAATTATCTAACAAATAATTATTTGACAAATAATTCATTATTTAACAAATAAGTCATTATTTAATAAATAATTGATTAATTAACAAATAATTAATTTTTTTAAATAATTTATTTGACTAATAATTCATTATTTACCATATCAATTGATTATTTAACATATAATTCATTATTCAACAAATAATTCATATCTACTAAATAATTCATTATTTATTGAATAATTATCAAACAAATAATTATCTAACAAATAATTATTTCACAAATAATTCATTATTTAACAAATAAGTCATTATTTAACAAATAATTATCTATCAAATAAATATTTGACAAACAATTCATTATTTAACAAATAACTCATTATTTAACAAATAAATTTGCTAATATAAATATTTGATAAATACAAATAACTCATTATTTAACAAATAAATTTGCTATAAAATTATTTGATAAATAATTGTTTGCTAAATAATTATTTGTTAAATAATATTTTTACACATGGCGATTCATCACTAAGTGTAAATAAATCATTTAACAAATATGGCAAATAATGTTTTATATGTAAATTATTTACCATATTTGGTAAATAATTTGATAGTTATTTGCTATATGATTTGCTAAATAATGATTTGTTAAATAATTGTTAAGTAAATAATTATTTGTTAAATAATTGTTTTACACTTGGCGACCCATCGGCAAGCATCAAAAAATTATTTAACAAATAATTATTTTAGCAAACAATTATTTACCATATTTGGTAAATAATTTCGCCAAGTGTAAAATAATCTTTTTCCAAATATGGTTAATGTTTTATATGTAAAAAATTATTTACCAAATATGGTAAATGTTTTATATGTAAATTATTTGGGGATATGAATATCCAGTACCTCCCACAATGTGCAAAGAAGCTCAAATTTCAAGGACTCGCTCCACGCGAATGGAGAATATGCCAAAAGTTAAGTTTTCCCCATTGACTATAACGATAATAATTGATAAAAGTCACTTTAATTTTTTTAAATGTCGCTTTGATTTTTTAATTTTCCTAGTATGTTATGTAACTTTTGGTACTCTAGGTTATACTAAGTCATTGGTGAATACCTGTTGTCCTGACACAAAAAGTGGAATTTGGTGCTATTGTTTTAATCTTGGGCCATGCAACGGCAAAAGTGCACAGGCCTAGCCTATAGTGTTACGTAAGCTCGGTATATCAGTATTTGTTAGGCTAGATAAGATAGCTCAAAATTCACACTAAAGTCTTCAGCAAGTCAGACAAGGGCCCGCACTGTTTTTCTTTAGACCCCAATTTAAAGATGCCCCACTACAGAAATTTGGGCAGCTTGCACAAGCAAATGTTTGTGTTACTTTCTTCAATACCAGTTATAATAAGGCCATGGGCCGGATTTGCATAAGGAAGGATGAAGGAGGGGAGATGGGGGAGGGGAGACAGGAGACAGGGGAGGGGAGACAGGGGAGGGGAGACAGGGGAGGAGACAGGGGAGGGAGAGGGGAGGGGAGATGGGGAGGGAGACAGGGGAGGGGAGACAGGGGAGGGAGACAGGGGAGGAGACAGGGGAGGGGAGACAGGGGAGGGAGACAGGGAGGGGAGGGGAGACAGGGGAGGGGAGGGGAGGGGAGACAAGGGAGGGGGAATGACAAAATTGCAATAAAGATGCAAAAAATCAACATACAGAAGATACAAATAAGTGGGGGTTCCTCTAGCCCCCTCAAATTAGGTTTTTTTCATTAGAAAGAATACTAAAGCTTCATTTATGTGACAGATACCTTTTAAACTTAAAAAAGAAGGTGGGAGGGCAAACGTTTTGTACCTGGGACCCATTCTAGGTTCTATTTTAAATCACTATTTTAGGGTCCTATTCCAAAGAGGGGAAAATAAAAGTAGGCAGATGTGAATGCTTTTTACAGTAGGAAACTAAGTCCAATGAGAGCTGTTTGGCCCTCGACTTTGTCTTTAGGGGAAATAAAAAAAAAATTATATGCGCATAAAGCCCGTCAAATTTCACAATTTTAGTCTATATGTGTGTTTTGTTCTATAAAAAAAGGGCACTTGTCTTCTCTGAGAAGGGCACTTCTTCCACTACAAATTAACCCTTTTCCTCTCTGAAAAAAAGGTATTTTTAAAACTTTTGACGAAATTGGAGGGGGAAGGGGGACATGCTACCTGTGCCACCCGCCTCTGCTTGTGACAATGCAATAAGGTTATTATATGCGCATGAAGCCCGTCAAATTTCACAATTTTAGTTTATATGTGTGTTTTGTTCTTTAAAAAAAGGCACTTGTCTTCTCTGAGAAGGGCACTTCTTCCACTACAAATTAACTCCTCTCAAAAAAAAAAGGCACTTTTAAAACTTTTGATGAAATGTTACCTGTGCCACCCGCCTCTGCTTGTGACAATGCAATAAGGTTATACAAAAGATGGCATGAAAGTTTAAGCAGAGGTAAAATTTGATATAAATGTATAGGGGTAGTAAGATGGGCCACCTGATGGCCATAAATAATGGGTTAAGAATCAGACTGGTCTCGTGGTTAAGGCCATGATCATTTTAGAAGGTAGGGAAAATTGATCTTAAATTTTTTTTGAGGAGACGAGTTTTGTGGAGGGAATTTATTATCTTTATGGAACAGTTCTTTTTAAACAGGTCAGACAAGGTTCCCTCAGTGAAAAGATTTCTAGTTGTGGACAGGTTTGTAGGATGTGACTGAAAGCAAGAGAAGCATTATAATAGGGCCAGGGCAGATAGGTTGTGGGATGCCTTTAGTAGAGGTAAGGTAAGTTTGGCCTATCTGAAGGCGATTTTATTCATTCATATAGAGTAAACGCTCTAAGAGCATCAGTAGTGGTAGGTATCAGCCACAAATAACTAAATTTCTCCTATTCAGGCATGTCTCAATTTGCCTAACACCTAGCACAATCATGCACAACAAACTCAAGACTTTTGCTAAATAAGATGTTATTTTTCTATCAACTTGTCGAAACCAGTGACTTTTTGGTCTCAAAATATCGTTCGTCTTTTCACATACTGATGAATGTCTTCTTTAGGTGAAATGAAAATTGGCGCAAAATACATAATTATTATTTCTACCTACTGATGAATGTCTTTGAAGCTTTATGAAATAAGACTTTGCTTTAAATATCTTTATTGTAAGTAAAATTGTCCAAAGAGTAGCATTTGCTCTTTCCATTGATATATAAAGCTATATAATACGTTTATCAACTTTTATTTCATCAAGCTTCAAAAGTTTCCGAACATTCGTCAGTATGCGGAATTAATCATTTCAATTTTAACATTTGTCACTACACAAATGACATTCGTCACTACACAAATGACATTCATCACTACGCGAAAAGAGGGACGATATAACAACACAACATATATGATTATTTACATAGTTGGATTATCTTGACCAACAAACTTTTTTCATCATGACAATGGACCATTTGTATGCTCTCTGTTCTCTTACTTGCTTCTGGCTATTGCTTGTGGCATGGGTCTAGACAGTCTTAGAATTGGTTTGGAGGACTAAAGAAATGCTCATAAGTTAGTGTGTGTCCACAGGTGACCCTTGCTATAATTGTGAGACTTAAGTCGCAGTACTATCTAGGATCCTCTCCAAGGTAGCTAACCCTATCAATCTGATGGCTAATAAACCTATATATCTTTGACACTAAAATCAATTGAGCTCAGATCACTGCATAATCAGGGTAGCTGTTCACCACAGAAAGTTGGCTCCTACACTGCAACCCTATAATGAAAGTACATACAACCCACTTTCAGTCTCAGGCTTATGCCACATAACAGTCATGAATATGCATGTACCAGTTGTCGTCATGATGCTTTTGAACTAATACTCATTCCATGGCACTAAATCATTGATATGCTTTGGAGAAGACAATTTCTCTTCAAAAGTTACTTTAATACCTTTCCATTGACAAGATACACACTGTGTACAGCACTACTAGAGAGTTCTGATGTTGAAATATTTAATATATTATTTAATTCTGAGGATGTGATTAAAACACCAAGTGGTAAGGCCCTGCAGGACTGTGTGTAAGAAACTTAAATACAAGACAATTCTGGTGGTCCATGTTTCCTGATGAATCTACAAATACAAGTTCTTGGCTATATCTCCATATGGTGTGGATTCTTTTCATGAAGGGGTAACAAATGCATTGTCTGGATATCTGCCATTGAACTCATCTTTACACACTCTTCATCTTTATCATCCTTGTAGACCTTATCGACCACCACTGTTGCCATAGTGGGAACTAAACTTCTTGCAAAATAGCCTGCAAAGAAAGACATTAAAGTCATAAATACCTATGACAATACGTTACAAGTAATTGACAATTTTCAGTCTTTTCCTCCTCAAAGCTTAATGCAATATCAATACAGCAGTTGCACAAATGGTTTTTATGTCTGCGTTATGCTGAGTGAAGTACAACTTCTCATGTTCCAACTTGTTAAATTATTGAACCAATTGAAATATACCAGGAATAAGTGAATACTTTTCAGGATAAATTAGCAAATCTGGACTAAAAATTCAAATATCAATATATAAATATAGAACCCAAATCACTCAGTGAGTTTGTGTCTCCTTTAATGAATTTACTTTATATTCAATGTTCAATTCAGAAGACTGATCAACTGCACCTTCTTAAAATGTTAAAAATAATACAATAGTACTATTATTTTTTTTTTAAATATCCTGCTTTTACTCTTAAATTTATAGTTTGACAAGAATTTCTAAGGAAGCCTCAAAATTTTGTGAGGAAGCCTTAAGAAAATTTAAAAGTTTAAAGGAAACTAAATCAAGTTTTTCTCAAAAAAAGTTGTGTGGATGGTGGGACACAACCGGACAGACAGACTAACAGACGAAATTGCAATTACAGTGCCTTAATTGCTGTTTGCTATGCCTGCTTGACAACGATCTCTTATAAATGAGGTTTTATCAATGGTCAATTATTCTTTCTTATACATATTTTACCTTTTCCTTCCCTTCCATGAATCGGCAGAGTCCTCTTAACCACCATACATACACAGCATTTGGACACTGCGTGTTTTTAGATCCTTTCCTTCTTATCTGCAGTTGCAGACTTTGGGTGAGTTTGATGATGGCATTGCAAATACACCTACAGTGAATTGAAAATGAGAGCAAAGATTGTAAAAATTAGGACTCACAACTGTACAAATCCTACATTGGGCAAATTAACTAAGTTCTATTGTGGTATCAAAATTTTAATTAATTACTTTAAGATATATAGACAGGAAACAACAACTTCAGCTAATTGGAAGAAAATATGCTATAAACCATGAAAATATGCTTTAAACCATGAAAATATGCTATAAACCATGAAAATATGCTATAAACCATGAAAATAACACAAAGGTTTATCAAAATTGGTTAAAAATCGACCATTTTACAGCATTTTGAGTCTTAAGGCCTTATTGTAATAAATTATTCAAATTTTATTAAGATTTTGTGATATAACCTCAAAACAAATCTTCAAACTTTGATTTCGCCATATATCTGAAACTTACAGATGCAATCAAAATAAGTATACTATTAGAATAATATTCTGTCCAGAATTTAAAGCTCTTTCTAATGAATATAAAATCTCTACCTGGTCAAATATCTTCACTTATATTATATATAGGTGGCAGAACTGGGGGTGGGTGGGTGGGAGAGAAGGGGGGGGCATGTATTAAAGTGCTCTTTCAAAGAGGGTTAAGTACCCTTTTTTAAAAGGAAGTGCCCTTTCAAAGAGGACAAGTGCATTTTGTAGAGCAAGAACATACCTTTTCAAACATTTATATCTGATCTTTTAATTAAAGTAAGTAACACAAATATTGCTCTAAAAGACCAAAAGTGTGAAATTTCATGCACTTCACATGCACACTATTCTGAATTTTCCCTAAAAACAAAGTTTGAGGCCCAACATCTTTACACATTGGCCTTTTTCATACTGAACTTAACATTGCAAACGAAATCCCCTCGCCATTAATAACATGCTTTTCAACGCTCTGTCACACCTGCCAACCCACCCTCTGTTCCATATGCCATCCCATCAAACATCCCTCCCTTCAGAATATCATACATTAAATCCAGATGTCATTCTACCACATAACCTATACATGTATAAGCCATCACCCTGCAATCAAGATGACAATCCACCATATGCCTTGCCTGTTCCACATGCAAATACACCCTGTTCCACATCATCCCTCATTGTTCCCAATGCCATCCTACCTTGTCCCAAATGCCATCTCAGACTGTCATAAATGCTACATCACCTTGTTTCACATGCCTTGCCACCCTGTCCCACATGCCATCCCAGCCTGTTCTACATTCCATGACCTCCTGTCCCACATTCCATGACACCCTGTCCAACATGCCACCCTGTCCCACATGCCACCCTGTCCCACATGTCATCCCACCTTCATCCCAAATCCTACATCTACTGTACCAATCATTATGCTATCTTTCACCCAGCATTCTTTCCTCTAACTCCATCCCCTCACTTATATCAACCAAACATGCCCCATTCACCTACCATCCCCTTCACCTGCCATCCTCTGTTCATCTACCATCCTTCATTCACCTACCATCCTATGATCCTCCATTCACCTACTACCCCAACCCATCTTTTGCCATCCACTCATCTACCAAATATGTTCTTAACCAACTCATCATTCCAACCTGCACTATAACCTTCACTATAACCTCACTTACTCCATTACCCCAGTTTCTCCTTAACTTAAATCTGAAACTCCCGATAACAACATGCTCAACCCTTTACCCCCTAAAACCATATAGGGCTGTTCTATCTACCAAATCAGAAAATTCATTGCAGATTAATTTGGAGATATGTTTCCACTCTATTCAAGTAAAAACTTGTTCCTTTTCGGACAGACGTACGGACATCTGAACGAACAAAGAAAGGATGGATAAAAAGTAATGATGCTATATGCCCTCTACTCCAACTTCGTTGGTGAGGGGATTAAAAGCCATCGCTTCTGCCTACCTTTGTTTTCCCAGCTCAGAATTTGTAAATACAGAGGCGGCAGAAGATGTATGAATCTGAGGGCACAGGATGTGAGGGGCACTTTCCAAATGTCATTTTTTGAAAGCATGTAGCACAGCAGTATAGCTTTATGTGGTCAACCCTCAACCCAACCTTCTACTTCACACCAAAAGTTTTTTGAAAGTTTTATTGGTTTAATAATTACTGGTGACCCATTTTCCCTTCTTTTTTTTTTGGTTTTAATTTACAGCAAATATTCAAGATATTTTGGTCCAAAATTCAGTCAAAAAGAACAAATTTACATCTAAATTTACAAAAAATTGGAAATTTTGAAGATCATAAGTCTTGAAATTGGAAGAATCATGATTAGTCAATTGTATTGGTAATGAATCAAATATATTAAATTTATGTGAAGAGCAAACACGGGGTCCTTAAATAATTATTCAGGGGGCCATCATATTTTTGCTTTGAATGAATGTAACTTGGTACAGTATGTAAATTAGACCAGATGGCCCAAATTTACACAGCAGTCTTCAGCGAGTTAGTCACAGAACCCAAAATTAAGGCGCTCCAGGAGTGAAATTTGTGGTTACACTATTTTGCAGGATCTTCAATCTGTCCATAAAAGTTCAATTATAATGACTAAATAACACTTGTTTATCTCTGTAGAGGGGCATCTTTTAATCTTTACAAAGAAGATGGGAGAGGGCATGTCAGTTTATGTCATAGCAATGACCCAAGTTCAAATTGTAAGTTTTGCCCTGCATGGCCCATGTCAAAGATGCCGCACTAATGAAATTTGGGGTGGCTCGCACACTCTAGGAAGGCCTTACAAGATTTTTACAAATTATAAGCTGGGAAAACAAAGGTAGGCAAAGGTTAACTCGTTTTAAGCATAAACCAGTCCAGTATGTAGGGCTGCTGGGCTCCAACTTTGTCTTTAAGCAAAATTTAAAATAGTGTATGCGTGCAAAGCGTGTAAAATTTCACAATTTTGGTCTTTTTAGAGCAATATTTGTGTTACTTTCTTTAATGAAACGGTTATATACATATAGTCTTTGAAGAAACTCAATGTTTGAAAGGGTAGATTCCATCTAAAAAAAAGGGAACTCTTTGAAGGGCACTTTTTCATCTGAAAAAGGACTTCCCGTGCTCCCTTGGTTCCGCTGTGCATATGCTCTTTAAATATAACCTTTCTATAGCGTGCGAGCCACCCCAAATTTCATTAGTGGGCATTTTAAAATGGGCCATGCCGGGCAAGACATTTAATTTGGACCTAGGCCATAAATGACATGGCCTCCCACATCTACTTTGTAAAGTTTAAAAGGTGCCCCTTTACAGAGATAAAAGGTGTTCACTAAAATATTAAAATATAATATTTAAGTCCCTTTATTATAATTGATCTTTTTATTGACAGATTGAAGAAAGTAACACAAACATTATGCAAAATTTCCTAAATTTCACTTGTGGAGTGACTTTTAATTTGGGTTTTGGAAGAAACATACAATGGGGCCCTTGCCACTGAGTCGCTGAAGACTGGGTGTGAATTTGGGCCATCTGGTCTAACTTATACTGATATGCTGAGTTACCTATATTCTCACCAAGGAGATAAAGGCCTCCTGAATAATTCTAAGGACCTCGTATTTGATTTTCACATTATTTTAGACATTAGATATATTTTAATTCATGACCAATAAAATAAGCTAATCATGACTTATAAGTCTTGATCCTTTTTATTTCAAGACTTATTATTTATAAAAATTTCCAATTTTTGTAGCTTTTAGTATGAAATTCTTCTATTTTACCAAAGTTTGGACCAAAATATATTGAATTCTGAAGCTGTAAATAAAAAAAAGAAAGGAACTGCATCACAGTAATTTTCGGACCAATAAAATTTTGAAAATTTCCAGTACCAGTGGTGGGTTGGGGAAGGGGATGAACTTTTGACCCTACTGTGCTACATGCTTGAAAATATGACAGTTGGAAAGGGCCCCCCAGATTCTGTGCCCCCTTCCACCCCCCCAAGATTCAAACATCTTCCGCCACCCCTGTGTTGATATAAGAAGAATTAAAACATGCTAGCATTCCTGAATATAAACTTATGCCAGTATCAAGTTGTTACTGAAGTTTTATAGTTGCTAAGTTTAAACAATGACATTGTAAAAAAAATAATTGTAATCTTCGAATAATTTCAATTATAATCCGTGCAAAAGCTCAACCCACAGTTTGTACTTTTGCGTAAAGTTTGTGACTGCAGTCCAAAATTTGAATCATAAATTTGTTAAGACTTAAAAGGAAATGCATTCTAAAGGGGAAAAAAGTGAAAAATTGCACTCACTCTAAACACTTTTTTTCTGCCAGAATGGGAATAAGTATAGCCTTTCGCCAACTGCAATATGATGCTACTTCAAAATCTAGAACCAATAAGAGCTCATCTTTTCCTGTCAAGATTCGCAACCTCAGTCACTCAGTGCATCTCACATCCAAACCATCAGCCTCATAGGAACAAAGCGTGTACTTTTATTTATCCTTATTGGCTGTATGAACCAGTGAAATATTTTCTGAAAATAAAAAAAAAGCAAAATGTGAAAGAATAATATATAATTAAACAAACAAAAGAGGTAAATATTAAACTGAAATAGCAAGTCCCACTCTTATTTAAGGCAAGATGAATATTCTTGACAATTGATTCTGAAAAAAAAATCGGTTATCTCTTCGGTGATTTTAATATTAATCAGAAACTTAAAGTTTGTTTATTTGTTTGTTGTGGCTTTACAGCACTGCGACAGTCAAAGTTGAACGTGCCAAGAGGAAGTTATAAAATAAAAATGCTTGAAGATTAGGAGAGAGGGTATGTTATTTAGAAGGAGAGAGGTGAGAAGGGAGGAGGATAAAGAGGGAAAGGGAAGGAAGATCAGGGAAAGGATGGTGGTAGGATGAGAATAACAATAATTCCCCTCACAGAGGTTTGAGATGGAGGTAAAAGGGCTTAGGGTGACTGTGGAGTTGGAGTATAAGGGACCATAGGCATAAGAAGCGGAGTGGGAGCACATGCCCCCATTCCAAATTGTGATTCATAGTTCCCCCAGAATCCAAATCCCAAACGAACACCACCACAACCCCCCTACCCAAATCCCAAATACCCCCCACTCCCTCGAATCTCAATCATGTATATCACTAAACACCCCCTGTACACATATTTTCTGGAACTGCCCAATATCCAATCGTCTATAAAAATAAATATGAATCAATATAAACTTCCAAAATTTTGTTATTCTTAACTGCACAATCAATTTATGAGCATCTAATTAGTGAAAATGGAGTTTAATTAACAATTGTTAATCGTAGCAATTTTATCAGGCTTTGGGTAATATTAGGAGTGGTTAAAATTCGGGTCACTAGTAGGCTACTAGAAATTAGCCTAGACTAGTGCAGCATGAATATTAATGCCCAAATCACATATTGACCTAAATCCTACAGATTTGGGCACGAATGCACATGTATTGAAAAACCAAACAACACACTGAAGTAAAAGTCAATGGGATACAACACGAGTCCAAAATAAGTTGCATTAAAATTTTAGTGCAACTTAATTTGGGATATGAAAACTTTCTTACTTTTGTCTAAAATTCCAACCATACATACTTTGATTTCTTCTTTAGTAGTCCATTAAACAAAATTTATTATAGGTCGTTTGAAAGGCAAAATTTTGGCTCTTAAGAAAACATTTGTTAAAAAAAAGACCTGCTTTTAACCAACACAACAAAAGCACGCTTTCATTTATGATCGTGAGCACAAACCGAAATGCCAGAGCGTTCACAAATGATTGACACTTTTTTAGATGGCAGCCCAATTTTCCGTAAAGCATGTCGTACGTGCAGGCCAGACCGGGAAGGGAGGGAGGGGAGATAGGGGGACTAGTTTGCACAGGCGAACAAATTTCAGGGGGCCTATTTCCTTTGAAAGAGGCAACTTCAGGGCGAACATTTGGTAAAGACTTTGATATTGAAACGAAAGTCAAGGGGATCCTTTACACAAAATATTACTATCAATATTGTAAAATCTAGTAAGTACGTGATGGTCAAAAAGTGGTTTGAAATAGGGCCTACATTTCCCATCTGGCCCAGGCCAATTACCAGCTCTTCATGGCCCTGCATACATGTATATACCACACATTATAGAACTTCACTTAGCAAACCAGTGGGCCTACTGTAACTTTTATTTTTGTATGGTGTATTTCGGGTCTTCTTAAGCTTATGCAAAACCAGCATAGAGAAAGCTGCAAATTATTTCTGAGTAACAAAAAAAAATATTCCATAATACAAAAATATTACATAATTTGTAAATCAATCTTGCGCAATATTCAATTTGGACTATTTTCATATATTGTGAAAAGACCTTCGCGTGACCGCCCGTGATTTTTTTTTTTATCCTTTATTAGAAATGGCTCTGCTTAAAACCAGGAACATCTCAACCGGCCTTTAAATGGAGCAGGGCGGGTCAGAGTAATAGTTATATATTTCTTTGTTTCCCAAACCACAAAACTGTATACAGTTTCACCTGATCTAGCTCCTTCAAGATAACAACTACTCCCACTGGTGTTAGGTGGTGTTTTTAGTGACACACATCTGAATTTGTAATATAAGTAGTAACTGTAATCAATGCTGGCATTGTTTGTCTTTGCTGCTGGGAAAAGGTGACATGAACTATTGAGCTTAGACCTATTTATACCTCAATGTTATGATGCAAAGTTAATCTTGTTGAATGATGTGGTTTATTTGTTGCTTCAAAAGTGCAAGACAAATTTTTAAGCAGTGCCTTCCACTAATTGTTCCATTTAATTGTATACACCCACGTGATACGTACGCCTACACAAATTAAAACGAAATGCAGTTGGTCATTTTTATGAATAAATTCTATATCATTTTCAGAAACATAAATTGGTGTTCTGTTCTGCTTGGCCATTATAATTTGCCATAAGATTGCATAGGGTATGCTGCCTAGCTACTGTATTTTAGTAAAGACTTAATTTACTTTGAACTACTATAGTACTAACTACTACTAGGCGTAGGCTACAGTAACAGTACATTAACAATACATAACAGTGTGTGTGTAGCCTACACAATTGTAACTAGGCTAACGTTACTTTGCTTGCACCAAATATATTGTATGTTACTTTTTAGACCCATCATCCAACACAGTTGGACAAAAATGTGGGAATTATACATTAAAATGAAAAACTAAGCTATGAAGAACATCAGGAAATAAAATGTATTTACTAACAATAAAGAACCTTAAGAAGATATAATTACCTGTAAACTGGGCACGATTCAAGCGTTCCGTTGATCGATATGTCAGCGGTCAAGTCATGGCTGAGTTGTGCTTCTTTGCACATGGTGCGAGTGATTGACTGCATATTCATAATTAAATAATTTACATATGTTTTGCTGCAAATAATTATGTCATATCATTATTTAGCAAATGATTATATAGCAAATGATTATATAGCAAATGATTATATAGCAAATGATTATATAGCAAATGATTATATAGCAAATGATTATATAGCAAATGATTATATAGCAAATGATTTATAGCAAATGATTATATAGCAAATGATTATATAGCAAATGATTATATAGCAAATGCAAATAATTATATAGCAAATGATTATATAGCAAATAATTATATAGCAAATAAATATATAGCAAATAATTATATAGTAACAAATTATATAGCAAATAATTATATAGCAAATGATTATATGGCAAATAATTATATAACAAATATCTATATAACAAACAATTATCTAAAAATAATTATTCAGCAAACAATTATTTAACAAATTATTATATAGCAAACAACTATTGAATAATGATTTTAGCAAAATGTTATTTATTAAATTATTATATAGCCAAATGAATTATTGTTGAATATCAATTACTTGTTGAACAATAAATTATTTGTTAAATAATCAATTATTTGTTAAATGATCATTTGTTAAATAATCAATTTTTTGTTAAATAATAATTTGTTAGATAATTATTTGTTAAATAATGAATTATTTGTTAAATAATTATTTCATAAATAATTATTTGTTAAATAATCAAATCATTTGGTAATCAATAAATTATTTGTTAAATAATGAATTATATGTTAAATAATCAACAAATATATTAAATAATTAATTATTTGTTAAATAATGAATTAATTGTCAAATAATCAATTAATTGTCAAATAATCAATTAATTGTTAATCAATTATTTGTTAAATAATGAATTATAAGTTAAATAATCAAGTTTGTCTTAAATAAATATCATTCAGCTTATAATTTATTTGCATAAAACATTTTAAAGTTTGAAAATTATATACAAATAATTAAGTTTAGAGATATCAATTATATGCATATAAAGATTTGAAGTGGAAAGTTATATACATACAAATACAGAACATAAAGACATTACTTATATATAAGTGGATTGTCTTTTAATAATTGTTACCAAATAATGTGTGGAATTGGAACATTATTCAAGACAGGTAATATCTATTATTTGGTCAAATCATGATTCTTTTCAATTATTTAATGAATAATGCTCTTACTTGTCATATAATTAACACAAATATATAATTGTTTTTTACACTTGGCGCCCCATAATATCTATGGTGAGTCAAATTTCCATAGTTTATTTATGAGTCATAATTGACTGTTTGAGGCCAGTAAGGGAAACGTGAGGCTTAAAACACACAAGTAGAGGGCCTACAGCGAAGTTGACTACACATTATCTTGCAAGTTGCAGTATTGATTAGCCTATTATTATCTCATAATCATATAAAAAAATATTTTAAAAACTTACCCCAGAACATTTTTTATGAGTGAATATTTGACCTTGTGATGTATCTTTGGTGGAACTGGTTATTATATATCAGTGGTCTCCTCTTAAGTCTTTTCTTAGGTACCGTACAGGGTTATCCACCTGTAGAGCTGTGCTTTACTCCAGTAGTGCCAACGTAAACCTCACGTTTGCCTAGTAAACTGTAAAAAAAAAAAAAACACACAGGAAGGGCCTAGGCATAAATTCTACATTTATTTCGTCACCGTCAAGTCTAACGTCATTGGTGCACTTCTTTCAATTAAATGAATATTCCCGAGAATTTTCCATGTTGATATTTAAGTAAAGAACCTCTGTTAAAGTAT
Source organism: Chiridota heheva (assembly GCA_020152595.1). Classification (NCBI taxonomy): domain Eukaryota; kingdom Metazoa; phylum Echinodermata; class Holothuroidea; order Apodida; family Chiridotidae; genus Chiridota; species Chiridota heheva. The sequence continues at coordinate 702,767 of JAIGNY010003771.1, forward strand.
ACGACCAGCGACTGTCGTGTAAAACAGGCACTGCATGCCACATAAAAAAAAAAAAAATTAGCGGAATTAGTGCGTTAGAAATGTTAATACAAAAACTTGTAAGATCTAAAAAAGTAAATGTACACAGAACTTATGAAATTACCAGCATGGAAAAAAGACGAAATTAGATATGAGAATAATTAAATCTTACTGTTCTTTCAAGAAAGGGAAATATTCACAGTTAACCGAGCAAGCAATGCCAGATAAACAAATCAAGGGTGGGCACGTAATGAAACTACGTCACGCGATTGTAACTTATCAACGGATCGGATCCAGTATTTGCGATCACGTTAATAAACGACATGTCATACTGTATAAGTCTTTCATGCGTGACGTTGTCAACCCGCCGTCACGGATTTTTTCAATAATTGTACATTTATATAGGGTCTACTAAGGGTAGGGATAGCAAAAATTCGAGCTCATTGCAATGGAGAATTGGGGATTGCAGTTTGGAGTTCCCTGTCGTAGGTGCATACTGTGTGTTTGTTAGTGTGGGGCGAGGGGGGGGAGGGGGGGGGTCGTTGGATTAATTTATTTTTTCCTTGGCGACATTATCCCGATCGGAAAGGCTGGCTTACCGGTTACACCCCAGCCTTCTTTACTGGTGGGAGGGAAACTATGTTTTGCCCAAATTTCCTACTTTTCTTCTGAAAAAAAATAACATACAGCCGAGTCTCAGTAGTCAGACATTCCTAGTATTATATTGTAACAGGCCAAGCAGAAAATTCCGATAGTTAAATCGATGGATGGCCCAGATAGATGGGCTTCGGTTGTTTGGCCTAGTATGCCTAAATAGGCTAAATAAGAAAATAAAATCAAACAAAAACTCAGGAAGAGACCAAAAACTATTGTTAGCGAAATCATTTCACAAAGTCAAAAAAATAACTTAGATCAGGTATTATTATGTAAAGAACGGAAATATTCCTTAGGCCCTACGGAAGCGATTTATTCCTTATTCTGTACGGAACAGATTACAATTGTGAATTACAATTGTTAAAATACGAAAAAAAAAACTATAATTTAATACAACTTATGGACAAAGCGTTGTCCTAGACAGACAAATGAACCAAAGAGAGATCAAATTTGGCAGCTAACCTGCCTTTTTTATTCTTTTTTTATTTTAAATTTTATAATTATCATATACTATTAGAAAGCAACGCAAAACTTTATACAACTCCTGATTGGATATATAACCCATATTTAACCACATCTTTTACTCCCCATTGGCTGAAATTTAATCACATTACTCCAATACTTCATCTCAGAAATTACCCCCAAAATATTCCCTATCAGTAATAACCTAGACACTGAGACGAAAAGACCATTACTGACTATAAACCACGAAGTCCCTATAGCCTAAGGATGCAGCATAAGGAATAAGAATACGGCATTAGGACTGAGTTATGGCAACTAATTTTATACCAAATATAGATTGAGATTATGTGGAATTATGAGTTGCTACGAAATAGAACAGAAGGCGCTGCAAAATGAAATAGGTTTTTCAAAATAAATAGAGGGCGCCTACGACAAAGAATGGGGCACCACAATATACAAGACAAAAAGATCGGGGAACTGAAAACCGAAATTCATATCCTCTTTTGTTCATAAGATATTGAAGTTTCATGTCGTAAAATGAAATTGTATACTGTCCGTATAACAGTAGGAGAGTCAGTAGATTTAAATGTTTTTACAAGATGGAAATATTCTCTCAAATTCTCCCTATCATAGTAATTACAGTTCCTTCACTCATTAACTCTGTTTTGCTACACTCTCCCGACATGCCTGACATATCCAAGCGTTACAATTAAAAAAAAAGAACATTTTCTTTTACACAAAGCACAAAGAATTTTCAGGAATATTGGGAGGGGGTGGGTGGGGGTGGGGTGGGGGGTATAAGATTTTCCGAGAAATTCGAATCAACATTTTCCATTTCAAAATTAGTCAAAACTTATTTCATGATGGTATCAACTTATATCATGGAGGTATCAACTTATATCATGAAAGTATCAACTTATGTCATGAATGTATCAACTTCTATCATACGGTATCAACTTATATCATGAAGGTATCAACTTATATTATGAAGGTATCAACTTATATCATGAAGGTATCAACTTATTTGTCAATTTATTTGATGAAGGTTTCAACTGATTTGATTGTTATGTCATTATTGTCATATCACTTCGTAATAGATG